>OZ010799.1:212542666-213142666 GCA_963932465.1 Maratus speciosus
TCCAGTTTTACTTGATTATCTTCATCGCTTTCTTTTCGGATGCAATCTTGATCAACTTCATCTTCCTTGATACACTCGACATCTTCTGTATCTTTCACGAATTTTACGAAGCACATAAGTTCATTTGCTCGACGAGCAGCAATTTTCAATGGTCGTATAAGGCAGGCCTTCTCGCTTTTTTCACTGTGCTGAATTTTTTTGTGTCTGTTTGCTGATTTCTGAGATGCATGATATTGGCCACAACTTCCACAAGTTCTTGGGGATAATTGCAATTTTATGGAAGGGCAAAAACAATCATACAGCATCTTTAAAAGTCCCTTTGCTGTAATATTGAGATTTAAGGCCAGACGGAGACTTAAATCTATAAATTCCCCCTCCTCACTTGTAATGATGTCATTTGACGATTGTATCATTTTAATTGGAGGAGGAATAAATCGTCCTTTTAATATACGAAATAATCCACTACGTGCAGGAGAGCAACAATTCTTTTCTTCGCATTTTATAATTTGCAGCAAGTATGGATTTTCTTGTAAGTGCTTCGAATACCAATCCAAGTCATAACCAAGAGAGTCTGGCTCGCCTGAATCAACATATGTCGCAGTAACATGATAACCGTCAATGTTTAATGAGTTCCAGATATCTGCGAGAGTTTTACCAGCATATGCAAAGTTATTTTGCTCTATTTTTTCATCAATAGTGCTACCGTTCTCATCGAGATGGGAACCATAATGGTCATAAGGGTGTATAAGACCAGACAGTTCGCGACTGAGTGGTGCCATTCGCCTTTCTACTCAGTTATATGCACTTCTTCCAGGAGCATTGCACGCAATGAAATTTCCATCCAAATCATGCTTTTTGAAATGGTTAATAGCAAACGATATAACTTTCTGGTAGCGGGGATTCTCGTCTGGAGCTCCATCAACCGTAACTATGATTACAGGTTTGATGAAACCCTCTTCTGTTTTCACTAATTTTTCAAAGTCTTTGAGTATTAATAGAGTTTCAAAATCCTGAACATGAGTATTTGCTGTGGAAGAACTGTGTTTCCCACTTCTTACGTTGGACCAGAAAAACCTATGGCTTTACTTTGACCTGCCATGCCAGGAGCAATCACAATACCAGAATAAATAGATGGGATAAGTTTGTGGCGTTCAGCGAAGACCCACTCGTGGTCGGGTAAGGATACACGATACTCCATATGCATCAGTATCGGGGACTGTTTATTGGCTGCTGTAATTCCCAAAGGTACACGCACTATGCCATCCCGTGAAAGAAGAAACACTTGCATGGGTCCAAGAATCGAAGCTAAATTTTCTAAATTGCGGATGGATGTTACTGCGAATTGGTTATCAATGTGAGATCGGTAATAATCAGTTTGAACCCAAGAAAGTTTTATCGGCACTGTAGTGACCATGTCTTCGACCCTCGATGGTTGAGGAATTTTTTGGAAGCAAACGAAGATATGTTCTCATGCTTATTGCAAAAACCAACCTTTTTCAGTTCTACAGTCAAGTTATCGAGAGTTTTGACACTTCGTATTGACTCGCTTCTTCTTTTTGCATCTGCAGCGCTTCCAATAATAGCTATGTCTGTTATTGCCTTAAGCAATAATGGTTAATCTACATTTAAACTTGGTCTTCCTAATGAATCCCTCAAAGCTATTTTTTTTTTAATGTCTGGATTATCATGGCAGATTTCTTCAAGCTTTGTCCGTTTGGTGGTTCGATGTTTTCTTTGGTATTCATAATTTTGTCGTTTCCTTTTTAAGGATTGTTTTTCTTTTTTTAGATCACTGGAAACCTTATTTATCTGTTTTTGAATTTGAGATACACTGGTTTCAATTCAAATGGATTACATTTCATTTTTAGTAAGGTACAAAATTTGAAAACAGTTAAAAGATTATCTGCTACAAAACTTACGTATTTTTTAATTCCCCCCCCCCCCCCGGATACATTAATTTTCGAGTTATTTGAAAAGAAAAAATAAGGTTTAGCTTGGCTACGCCATATTTAAAAAGTAATAATTCATTTTTTGACATTTCTTTGGTCTTTATTTATTCCCATTCTGACCCTGTTTCGCCAAGCATACACGGTCATTTTATCTTATCTAACTTTTTTCCAATTTTTACAAGTAATAATGTAAACTAAAAGTTATGATAAAATATATTTAAAATTTTAAGAATAAATTGATTATAATTACCTTTATAAAATAATCAAGAAAGACTGATTTCTTTTTGGTTGCCTTACGCAGTTCGTCCTCAATTATTTTTAGCACCAATACCTCTAACTCTTTGTCAGTTTTAGAAGACTTTTTGTACTGCCGCCACACATCATTAGTTTTACATTGGATATCCTTCAAAGGTTTATCTGATGCAGACTTTTTGAAACTTTCAAAAAGTTTTTTACACAAGATTTCTCGAAATGAAGACATATTTCTGATTTATTTATTTTAAACACCACTACACTACAGTACTGAGAGGTTTTCAAAACTCAAGAGACACCAGAGTATAGAGCAGTCGGTCATTATGGTTATGGGGTTCAACCACTTGACAGAGTAGGGGTGGAAACAAAAAAGATGAAATTTAGCTTACGTTTTGGAAGCTTTCCCGGAAGACTCATATTGTCACAATACAACATATCGCATCCGTCTATTAAATTCTATTCTATTCTATTCTCACAATTGGAAATAGTAGTAAGTTCTCAGAGATAATAAGCCCTCATGCACAGGGCTTAATTTGCACCGGTACTTCTCCGTTCTTAGTAAATATTTAAATATTGGTCAGAATTCAGCGGAGCTCATAAATACAGGGCTCTGGAGCCCAGTGTAGCAACGCTTCCGAAAAAACGAAGCCTAAATTACCCTTTCATTCCTTCCCATCTCCAAGTTTTGCATTCTTTTTTACCAAAACAATTATATGTGACGTAATGTGTCGCACACGTAGGAGATGGAGATGAAACGGATTCAATTTTTATATCAGTTTGTGGTTTTGGCTAGAAAGCAGTCGAGCAGGGTTTCCCCTTTTTCTATAAAAGCATCGAATCTTTCCAATAACGGTGTTAAATTTTTAATTTAATCTGATTTTCAGGGGCTCACCAGAAAAGATCGTTATACGGAAGGAATCGATTGTAGTTTAAGATATGCACCTTTTATAGGAAATTGAAAAACGTTGTTCCATTCTTCAGCATATAAATACAAATCTCTGTAAATTTGATTCATTTTTTCAGAAAAATGCATAGCTGCGAACTATTCCTTTTTGGTGTTAACACTATTTCCGAATCATAATTCTTACCACATTTAATCGCAGAATTCTGCAATTAACAACATTAAAATTAGGCAAAGAATTCTATTCGGAAGGAGTGATAGCTAAAAAGTGTAATAGTTCACAAGTAAGTATATGCTGATAGATACATTTAAATATTTTATTTTTCTATAGAAAAAAATACTTTACATTTTGGCAAATAATGTATGAAATATAAATATGCAGATTGCAGTGGCAGGAGGGGAGGGCGACGGTATGGCTGTTAGTCAGTGGTGTAGTCGAGGGGGGACGCGAGGGGACGGCGTCCCCTCACTTTTTTATGTTATCTCGAGCGTCCCCTTACTTTATATTTTCAAGGGGGACGCCTAGAGACGTCGGAGGACGCAGACTTTCCCAAAGTTTTTTAATGAAGACACTAATAAATTAACAATTTTAGAAATAAGATAATGATTTTTAATACTTTTCAACAAACTTGAAAAGTGTTTATTGTGCTGATTCGCCTATTCACTAAACTTCCATAAGTTTGCTGGAATTACAGCAAAATTTTATGTATTTTTTTTAGGTTCAATGTAGTATGTAAATGTTTCACTATTGTATAGCATCATATACTTACATCATATAAAAATTCTCTATTGTATAGCATTAGTATTTCGTTTACGTGAAAACAAAAAGAAAGTTCTTTCATATTAGGCTTTATTGGCAAAAATTGTTTGAAATAGACATTAATGAAGTTATATTTTAAATATAACGCAAATGGCATTTGAAATTTGTTACATGTTCCCTATTGGAAATAGCATATATTGTTCGTTTACACGGACATTAAAAAATATTTTCAAATACCATGATCCATTAACGATAATTATTCGAAATTCATGGAAAACTATAGGATGCGTGACGGTGCGTGAAACATTTATAATCATTTTACAATGCCACGCAAAAGAATCCATCACATTGTCATCTATGGGTTCAGCTGCTTGAACATGTTTTCAATTATATTATCAGGGCTCCCAACACATTTTAGTCCTCCAAAAGTGGAAAAAGTGCCATTTGATGAAATTCCTTGCTTTACTTTTTGGAATAGAGTAGTTAAGAAATTTGTATCGTACATATAGAGAGTATATATTGTACATCAAAAAATTGTCAAATCATATTCAGGTCATCCTATAGCGTGTAAATCCATCAAAAAGATTCCAATACTTTCTTCTGATAAAAATATATTTAAGAAGTATAACAAAAAAAAGAAGAATATTTAATTAAGATTTCCTTTAATAGAGAGCAGTACTTGACACCAAAATCGAAGACAAAACTAAATCTATAATAATAATAAAAAGCCAAGTGCGAGCATTACTCGCGCACAGAGGGTTCCATAGAATAAATATATGAATTTGTAATTGAACGTTGCTAAAAGAATACTAAGACTTTGTAAAAAAACTATACAACGTAGGTTTGGGTATAACTGTATATATTAGAAAAGTGTAAATGGGTATACCATGAAAGTTCAAAGATATGTGGAACCTAAATAATGTCAAATATAGCTATTCGTATAACTCTTTTTTTTAATATTATCCTAATCTGTTTACGATGAACTTAATTCGGTACCGACAATAAAAGCAGTGCATAGTTAAACTTCATTTGGCATTTCATGAAATTAAATTCAGCGTACTAATAACCTTTATTTCTACAGTGTAGCTAAAACAAAACCTTTGTTGAAAGTTTAAATTTGGCATTGTGCTAAGCGCGCTTCGAATTGAGGTCTCAAAGTTGCAACGCCGACTTGGTCACCGCGTTTTTCCAGATAGGTGTTTAATTAACTTTTAAAGTCACTCGAGGCGTATTGAGAGATACACTCAATGCAAAGTATCGCGAATCCCACAATATTTATGCGATTCATTCTAATTAAATCTTTCGAAGGCGATGCCCTTAAAAAACGGACACCTAATTTTAATTACAAAACAGACAAACGGCACCAAGAATATTTAATTAAAATTTTCCTTTTATCATGTACGTGAAAATAAGCAAGTTCGCATTTTCTAATAAATTCGTTTATAAATTCTGGTGTCAGTTCATTATTTCAAAGGTTTATAAATAGAATTACTCCTTGCCGGAAAGGATTCTCAAGAAATGTCGCAGGACTCTTAAAGCTTCAAAATTTAAGAAATTAAAATTTTTTTTAGATGTTAAACTCCTATCTTTTCTGAATATTTTGATATAATTGTTTCCTTGAAATTCCCATTAGAACAGAAGTTTTGGCTTTTAGAATTATACCCGCTCAATAGCTGAAGCGGCGTTTCCGAAATCTTAAAGTCATTAATTTCCAAATGGCGTTTTTTGGGCATAACGCGCAGGATGCATCAAAAACTTCTGAATATTTTTTCATGAAATTTTCAAGACATACATTTCGTGTTAGTCTGTATAAACTGAACCTAAAATTTCCTTTTTATTGTTCAAAAAAATATTTTTTTAGGTGATTTTACTGTTGAAATTTTCAAAATTTTGTATTAGCTAAATGCAACATTGCATTAAAAATATAAAAATGCTTTAAATACAAATTTATTTAAGTTCAGGGAAATTATTACAATCTGAAGTATAAGTAAGCACCAAAATTCTCATTCTAGTTGCAATATTTATTTTGTAATCCTGCGCGTAAACTGTTATGCCAATTTTTTGTTCGACAAATGTCTAACAGTTTCGAGCCCCCTATAAATACTAATTCTGTATCTTGCAATTTTTTAAATACATGAAACGAAAGAACATACTTATATCTTTCATCCGAATAAAAATTGTGTTTTAAAATCATATACATTTTAAGACATTAAATGTTGAAAATGGTCTTTTTTACATTTTTTCCACTTTTTAGAGTCCCGAGACCCCTTAAATTAGTATGTTTTTAACAATTTGACGTTTATTGCTTTTATACTGTTACTGGACATTACATTACACATATATATCATTAAGAGTTGTTAACTAGGCATAGAGTACGCCGCCCCTGTCCTGTGTATGTCCAAACTGACCGTACCTTTAAGGGTTAATATCTCGGCTAATTACCGATGATTTTTTTCGAAAATCATTAGCAACAATGCTTTTATTCTTGTGCAACGATAGGTATATTCAGCGATGCTCAACAATTTTTCTGAATGCCCGTAAATCGAAATTTGTGTATAACAGAAAAATGTTAATTACTCAAAAACTATGTGACCTAGGGTCAGGGTTGGCAGGTTTTTGACATGTGTCAGTTTATGACAATTTAAACCATGGTTTAAACCGTCATGTCAAAAACCTCTTGTCAAAAACCATCTGTCAAAAACCTAAAATACTATATAGTGATGTGTAAAAATTCACATTAAATGTCACACATTACAACATTATATGTGATATTTTAAATTCACATTACTGTATATCAATAATTAGTACATAGTTAAGTATTATTGTTAAGTGCAATTTTTTAACAAGGTAAAATTTTCATTTAATTTTTTTTTTTTTTTTTTTTTTTTTTTGTAAAATTGTGTTTTTCTAAAAAGTAGACATTAAGCTCACCTGAGCTGAAAATTTTTTCTCTTACTGCATTTTACGGAGGAAACTCCGCACTACTGAAAACTGGCCTGAATAAGATTAAAAATATCGTAACCTGTGGCAACGCTACTTTTGTCGACAGCGTCACATTGACCTAACTTTAATCAAAGTTTTCTGAACAGTGTAAGTGTAGGGTGCCTCATTTTTAATATCTTAAGATACCTAAAATTTTATTTAAAATATTTAAATCGTGTTTAAAATATTTTTATGTAATTTTTAAATGAAGGAGATGTCAGTTGGTATTTAAAACACCCAGAGGGCGGGACTCAGACCCTCTCCTTAGGCGTTCCATGTTTTTTTTAAGTGGCCGGCGCAACTTGGCACGCTTTTTACGAGTGGGTCGTATCTACTTTAGGCGATCTTTAGTTCCTATTCGAAGCCCTCAAAATCTGAGTCATCAATATCAGAATGCATGAGTTGTAAATTTTCTTCTTCCATGCTGTATGGTTCGCTATCATCATCAGAAATGTCACAGTTTTCATTATCAGCGAAGTCAGAAAGTTGTTGGGCAGGGGACTTGAAAGCAGTCTAAAGGAATTTTTATTTTATCTCAATTTTACACGTGCGAAAAAAAAAAAAAATCTTAAACACCGCACATGGTGTAAACGCCGCACTTGAAAAAAAAATTAACTTTTAAACCCGTAAACGCCACAGCGTTTCTTCCATAAAATACGGTACTTAAAATCGTTTTAATTTCTCTTACTTTTGAGAGCTTAAAGCACTAGCTAGGTTTTTTTTTTTTTTTTTTTTTTTTTTTTTTTTTTTTTTTTTTAATAAGAAATAAAAACTTAGAAAAGTGCAGATTTTTTTATATATATAACAAGATAATGTGCATCAGTGTTATTCTAGTCTAAGCAATAACCATTCCATTCAAAATTGAAATTGGATTATTAATCTTAAACATTTACAAAATAAGAGAAGTAATAATAATAAAAAAAAAAGCTTAAAGTCAAAATTCTTTTTAAACAGCTTTCTTTTAAATATATAAAAATATGTTTTCGATTTTAAAACTGAACAAAATTGGCTCAGTCTTCTAAAAGAAAATTCACTTAATATATTATATTGAAAAAGTAGCTTATATAAAAAAGTGCATAATAGAAGGGATCAAATCATGAAACTATACCATTGTTTGGCTTATATTTTGCATCTCAACCATCAGGGGCAAGGGTTGACTGATGTATCAGTTGATTCAGCTCGTGCTTGAGCTATAGAGAGAATTTATGGATGCTTACCCATAACTGATTGTGTATGAAGCTAAAGAATCCCCGTTCTCGTCTTGTTATTTCAGTGCTATAGGGAGGACCCCATTATTTGGTGGAAAGGTATCATTAAATGCAATAGCTTTTTGAGCCTGTTTCAAAACTTGCCCATTTAGCAATGTTTTTGCTATCAAAAGACAGGCTATTTTCTAATGCTTCATACACTCTAAACTCAGAAATCATCTGGGTGTAAATAAATGTGAACACGTTGTGTGCTGCAGCATGCTGGGGGTAAAATTGATCCAGATTATTTAATTGTACTAAAAGGATCTTCTTCTGATTGAAAATACAAAAAAATAAAAATATTTTATGGCAATTAACAATTTATTTTTTTTAATTATTAAATTACCATAAATTTAAAAGATCACATAAATCATTGACTTATTTAATGTTTACCTATTGTTGTTAAAATGTTTTAGTGTGTTACATGCATTTGGCAGATTTTGACGGTTTAAACCAGTTTATGACAGTTTTTGACGGTTTAAACCTGTTTATGACAGTTTAAACCAGTTTTTGACGCTTGTCATGTCAAAAACCAGTTTTTGACGTCAAAAACCCAACCCTGCCTAGGGTAATCGCTATAATTTTCAGGGAAGGTTTATATTAACGTCTACTATCTCTATTTTTTTCATAATTTTAGTTTCAGTAGATTCAGAATTAGATGGGGGGGGGGGGGACATATTTTTGCGCTACATTTTCAACAATATCTTTGAAAATATAATACCTAAAATTAAAAGGAATGTATTTTTGTATTCAGCGTTACAAAAGCTTTCACAGGAAAATATTTTTTTTTTATTCAAGTAGCATAATTAGCCCCTCTACTTTTTTACTAAATATATTTATGAATGTTTATTAATCTGAAAATATGTGGGTCAATGGTCTTTATTACTTTCCCAAATTTGAACTTTCCATGTTCCATAGTTTACGAGTAAAATGTCTGTGACAGACAGACAGACGGACGGACAGACACAGGAGTGATCTTATAATGGTTCCGTTTTTACTTTTTAAATACGGAACCCTAAAAATAGAGTTTGGTCTATGTGGTCTATGTGCTGAAAAGACCACTGTAACAGCTATGAGATAGAGGCGAGGTACCATTTTGTCTAAAATTATGCACTTCGGATTTTTTTAAAATAATTTTTTTATTTTTTTTTATTTTTTATTTTTTTTTTTTTTTTTACCTTTGACTGTGATTTTTTTTCACATTGATGAAAGGAATTCCGTTTCAATTTTTTAGCCAAGTAGTGGTAAATTTTGTCCTCTTTTCAGCTTTTTCAATAAATTTTATTCAGAATTTGAACAGCGACTTATTTTTGGCGAATTTTTATGCGAATTTCAGCTTTTTTTTGCGTTTGTTTCAATTTTATGATATTCGAAAAAGGAAATCGGTTTCGAACTCTCAACCCTAATGTAATAGATTTTGTCATTTCGCGATTGGTACGTTTTCTTAATCAGAAACTATATAATGTACCGTAATGGTCGATTTTTTAATAGAGGCAGAATATGTTTTAAAAAATGCTGTTAAAAAGGGCATTTTGAACCGAATTTACCGAAGCGGATTGTGTTGGAAAAATCATTGTATTAAGGATGCACTCAAATCCAAACTGCTTATTTTCTGACTCATTTTTAAATTCATTTTTGCTCTCAAACGGATTTAATTGGTAGATTCGCTTATTCAGAAACTATATAATGTACCGTAATGATCGATTTTTTGATAGAGGCAGAATATATTTCAAAAAAATTATATCAAAGTATGCATTTTGAACGGAATTTCCCGAAGCGATTGTGTTGTCCTTCTGAGAAAATAATTGTTTATATATCAAGTTTTAATTAATTGAACAAAAAATAAAAACACAGGTCGCTTATAAATCTCTTCAAAAATCACGTCAGCAAGTTACATATTTTTTTAATTAAAAATGAATCTGGAATTATGCCAGAAAATTTCGAGTTGTTGAGCATGGAAAAGTATTTTTTTGATACCGCCCTAACATGATTCTGATAAAACCAGCTATTATATAAAAATGAAATAAAAACTCGTCAAAAGCGGCCAGATAAAATTGTTAAAGTGGATTTATCTCTAATCATGGTTTAGTTTTTGTTTATGAAATTAGTATATTTGACTTCGAAATCTACCTCTGCCTGTAGGCCGGGCCGGCAGGGATTTTATTTGGAATTCGTATCATGATTTTTTAATTTTTTTGCTAATTTTTTATATAATTTTTCAGTTTTTTTGTGTTTTGCGGCGATTTTTTGTCACTCAGTTTTAATCTTTTGGTAGTTTAATATAGAAAATTTTGTCCTCTTTAATTTTTGAATTTTTAGTGATTTTTAATCCGATTTTCAATGAGTTTTACGTTTTTCCGCATTTCCTTTACATTGGTAAAAGTTCTGTTAGAATGCTTTATCCCACTATAGTAAATTTTGTCCTCACGATTTTTAGCGTTTTGCGGTGATTTTTTCCACATTAGTATTTTTTTTTTTTCTTAAGTCACCATAAAAGGACTAAGTGGACGTTTTTCTAAAAATTGATTTTTAGGAGGGAGGGGAAGACGAAAAGATATACCAAAATTTTAAAGTCTTATTTTTCCTTGCCTTAATTACAATAAATTCCTTACTCTTTATCTGACCATAAAGTAAAAATGCAATAATTTTCAATATTCTCAATAGAAAGCAGTTATTTTATAACTATATTTCCAAAATAAATAATGCAAAACAAATTCTTATAAAATTTTCATTGCTTGAATTATTGCTACTGAATAACGGCTTCTAATACAAAAACATTTCAGTCATGACATAAGGTTTTAAATTTTTGAATTCTATAGCAAGCTTTTTAATGTCCAACAGATAAAGAAACTTTAATTAAATTAATTTAAATTTACATTTATAATTTTTTAACTTAAATTTCCACTTACTTTTCTCTGCAATTGAAAATAAAAAGCAAGATTCAAAATAAAGTTTGCCTATAGTGATACAGACCCTAATGTTCGAAACTGTGAGCGTCCCCCCACTTTTTTATCCAGGACTACACCACTGGTTAGTACCGGTACCGCAGAATAGTAGGGCTCGGCTCCGGTACTTTTTTTGTTAGAAATTAAGCCCTGCTCATGCATCAAACATGAACAGTCACCTCTAGATAAAAGAGATTGTTTATGTTTTCCTTGTGCGGTCAAAATAGCTGACATCAGAACTTCAAGTTAAGTATTCTTTTGCTATTTATTTTTTTCAATTTGAAATTTTTAATAGTTTTTTTTTTTTTTTTTTTTTACAAGTTAAGAGATTTTGAAAATGTCTTACGTAAGCATCATTCAAACTCCCCCTCCCCCCTTGTCAGCAAAAATAAGCAAATCGATACCCCCCTCCCCCCCCTTAGGTGCTTACGTAATATTTGAACGGCCCCATACCGCATTTTAACCCTTACGCGGACGCAGAAAATATCGGTACATGCCATCATGTGAATGAAAACACACTCGTACCAACCCTAAAGACTACTCGAATGCCACTACACACTAACAATTCATTAACAAAACTTTATCCCAAAGTTATGCTTTTATCTTAGTAATTTTTTTTCTTTTTTTTCAACTCCTACAAAAGCTGCTTTTTGGCTTTGGAGCCTGTAAAATCCTATATTTCAAACTATTTATGCTTAAGTACTTTGCAAATAGTAAAAGGATTAACCATACATTATTTGAAATGCAAATTTTCAAAATTTAACCCTTGAGCGTCCACCAAAACCTGTCACTACCTGACACTTTCCCAACTAAACGAAATTCTATCGTTTTTCTACACTACAAACATATGATATATCTACTAATCTCAGAGATATATAGTAAAACATGTCTTTAACGACATAAAATCCAATTTATACCACTAATTACCCTGATATAATTGAGCTTAGACCCAAATACACTGAAAATACATGAAAATACTGGCCCACATCTAAAGTCTTAACTTCCTGGAGATCACTTTCCTTAATATACTCGGCCATTATTTTCTGTTGGTTTGCAATGGCTTTTCGGCGGACCTCTTTCATGTGCTCTATCCTATTTTTGACAAACGTCTGGGTGTACGTTAAATCCGCGGAATTAAAGATCGTGAATTGATTTTTGATTTCCCGACCAAAAAATAATTTTGATGGCGAATAGCCAAGAGCTCTATGCACGGTTTTGTTGAAGTTTAATTTGAAATAGTCTAGTCTCGTATCCATTCAAGGGTGGAGTTGGACATTGCAATTAATGATGCCTTGAGCAGCTTCTGGTTGACCTCTGCCGGACCATTTCCGGTCGGCTTGTACACGGAAGTAAAACGAAGATCTATGTTTAGAGCCTTCGTGTACTCTTTAAAGACCGCACTCCGGAAGTACTGGGCATTGTCTGCAATAATTGTGGAGCACAAACCATATGCACCGAAGTATTTATTTAGTACATTCAAGATAGTTTGCGATTCCACATTTCTGAGGGGAACTGCTTCTAAGAATCGGGATCCCGCATCGACAATAGTTAGGATAAAACAGTTTTTCTGAATGTTAAGGGCAGTTTTCCCACTATGTCAATATGCAGGGTCGCCCCAATTTGAAGATCCCTTTCCATCTTTTCCAGAGGGACTTTAATTGTCTGATGTTGTTTACTGCAGTTACATCTGACACAAATTGCGCAGTAGTTCTTGACATCCTGATACATTGTATACCAGAATAACCTTGTCTTAATGGTTTCGTATGTCTTTCTGGAACCAAAATGAGGGCCATGTGCTTCTGCTAAGACTGTCATTTTCAGTTCCTCCGGTACAACGATGAGCTCCGGATTTTTTGAATTTTGTTTTAATACTAATGTCTTATTTTCATTCAAAGCATATTTTCTTGTTAATCTATTATTTTTATTAGTTTCAATTTTCTTTATGATGGCCATTAATTTTTGTTCAGCGTACTGTTTCGCTCTTATATTGTTTTCACTTAATTTGGTATTGACTTTGAATAAGTTATTTTGTAGTTCGTTATTCGTGGTAATGTTTTGTACTAAACTCCTTGACAAAAAGTCTGAAGGGTTAATATTTCCTTCGATGTAATCTATTGAATAGTCAAAATCACTTAAGTTCAGGATCCATCTCGTAACGATGTCAGCCTGATTTTCCACCTTTAAAGGATAAGTTAAGGACTTGCTGTCTGTCAAAATTATGAACTTACGGCCTAATAACAGGTGTTTAAAGTGCATGACTGAATCATGAATCGCCAATAATTCGAATTTCATGCTGGGATATACCATTTCCGTTTGTTTAAGTTTGCGCCCATAAAATTCAATGGGAACAAGGAACCCGTTCTCCTCTTGGGCCAACACACCTGATATGGCTACCTTCGATCCATCTGTAATAAGAAAAAATTCTTTGTCGAATTTTGGAGGTTTCAGAGTTGGATTACTGATGATGGCTTCCTGTATAGTGAGAAAGGCTCTTTCGGTTTCATCTGTCCATTTGAATTTAACCTTTTCTTTTGTAAGTTCAACCAGAGGGTTGACGATCTCTGCGTAATTTTGTATGAGCGAGCGGAAATAATTAGCAAGTCCAAGTAACGACTTAACTCCTCTCTTGTTCTTTGGGCGCGCCAAACGTTGGACCTTTCCAACATTTTTCTCAGAGGGAGCGTATCCGTCCTTGTTCACTTTAAATCCTAAAAATTCGATTTCCGGCTTGCAAATTTGAACTTTAGACGGTTCGACTGTGAGATTATGGTCTACGAGTGTTTGTAAAACCTCTTGTAATAAATGAAGCATTTCTTGAGGAGAGTCAGTTGCCAGAATTACATCATCGATAAAGTACCCCACCTTATCCTTTGGGAAGTGTCCTGGCACCTTATCCATTAATTCTGAGAATTTTGTGGGGCTGATTTTTAACCCGAAATTAAGGCGGCACGGGGAATATTTGCCAAACTCGGTCACAAACGCTAATTTATGACAGTCCTCAGGCCGTAAATTTATTTGAAAGAACGCGGAGTGGAGATCCAGGACTGAATAGCAATTTTTCCCACTGATAGCCTGTAGGATATCCTTTACGTCTGGTACTGGATACGGGAAGCCTTCTAAAATTTCATTAACAGTTCTGTAATCTACCGCTAGCGGTAACGGACTTTGTCTTTCTCTGTACTTTTCTTTTTTACAAATAATACTGGAAATGAATAATCGGAGTCCGACTTTTGTATTATCTTCGCTTCCAAAAGTTTACGAATTTCCCCCTTTGCATATTCTTTAACCGCTTGAGGTGTTTTGTATGGTTTATGCTGAATCGGGAAATCGTGGCTTAAATTTACTTTCGAAGTCACTAACGAAGTCTGACCTAACGATTTATAGGATTTAGATAATGCGTACGCATGACTCAGTAATAGGTGTTCCATTTTCTTTTTAAAATCTTCTGTCAGATGCTCCAAATTAAAATCTCCTATTTCTAGCTCCGCCTGTCTTAAGCCCCGAACTTCACTTAAATTTAAGCTGTTTATGGGGTATATCTTACCCTCCTCTATATCGTCCTGAGGTAAATTAGTTTTACTAGTAAAATCCTGAATTATGACTGCCACATGTGAGTTTCGTTTCAATATACGTTTTTTTCCCGAGTTGTTTGTCATAATCAAGTTAATCCTATGGTTGTCTGCCACTTCGTGAACCGAACACTCTGGCACTAATTCTACAAGATCCTCTTTCGGTTCCAGCAGTATAAACTGTTTAGGTTGAATTGTATCCGGACATCTTAAAGGAATAATTCGTGTTTCCCCAGGGTAGAGATGCGTATCCTTATCTATGACTGCAAATATCTCACTTTGTTTATTTTCTGTTTTACCCTGATTAATTACATTAACCCCCGAACTCTGTAGAATATTTACTTTCTGAACTATTTTATTTACATCCTGTGATTCTAGAGAAATTTTTGTATTCTTAAATTTTAATATCTTTTTTGTCAAAATGAAGAATCATTTTATTCGTTTTCAGAAAATCAAAACCCAATAGCATCTGATATTCCCCATGAAAATTCTGTGTAGTCACATAAAAAGTGCCCGTGACAAAATCATTTTTAATTTTAAAAGTCATTTTAACGCATTGTTTAAAGGGGATGATAGAATTGTCGAAGGTTTGTATTGTGATTCTGTTTCCCAAATATTTTATCTTAGCATTCGTCTGCTTAAGTTTTTCGAGCATCCCTGGAGACAGAAGCGATACCACCGCACCGCAATCACAGAGGGTGGCGACTTTAACCCCAAATACATCTAAATCAATGATAGGTAACCTATCGTCCCATTTTAAATTTACACTCGCTATTGTGTAAGCGTTTCCCTTAAATTGCTCATCGCTGGTGCGACCCCTCTTAGCTCTGTCACGCGAATCCTTATTTCTAACCCTAGAGTTCCTATAATTCTGCCTTTGCTGTGCAAAATTTCCATTATTATGACCCTTGGTATAAAAATTATCATCCGTACCATAATCAGAATTATACCCTGAAAAATTCCGATTTCTTTGAAAATTATCATAATAATTCTGTCCATTAGACTTATCAAAATTCCCATACCTATAATTCTGTTGCAAGTAACCATGATTATTACCATACTGTTGATTGTTATGATAATTTGGTATAAAATTAGGTGTAAAATTGGGATTAAAATTGGGATTAGAATTGGGATGAAAATTGGGATGAAAATTGGGATACACCTGAACACTTGGAGATAGATATCCAAAACCTGCATTACATCTGTTGTAATCACTTCTATGATTAAAATTATCAGAATTCTGTTTTCTAGTCAAATTAGGTTTCTTTGAATTCACTTTACCATTAAAATAACAATTCTGTAAATCGTGCTTACTAGTTTTACAGATCGCGCAATAATTTTCCTGAATTCTTTCATCTTTATTTTCGCTACTTTTCTTTACATTTAATGCATTCAATTGTTCTGACAATTGTGCGATGTATTTTAATTGATCTTTATTTTGCTCCAATAAATTCTCATAAATTTTCTCTTTACTCTCTACATTTTCCGTCGCATTATTAACTTGTTCAATTATTGAAGAATTGAAAACATTTTCTAAGTGCAAAGCGTTTTCGCATAATTTTGAGAATTCGTTTATGTCTAGTTTCCTTAGTTCCAAAGAAATATTCGGATCAATTCCGTCTAGGAATTTATTTATTTTGATTAATTCAAAGAATTCCTTCGCGCCTTTATTGGTATCATACCCTGTCGTTTGTAAATATTTATAGGCCAAGATGTTAAAATCTTCTATAAAATCTTTTACCGATTGAATTGGCTTTTGTTTTATTTGGTTAAATTTTGTCTGATGTTCCGAAAAAGGTTCTCTTTTTGAGAAAACATCCAAAATTTTCTGCTTAAAATTAGAATAATCCTACTCAGAATTTAAATCGTCATTTTGCACCAATTTTTCATGTGCAACTCCTATAAATTTTGATTTTAGAATCTGTAGCCTAAAATCCTCTTTTATATTTGTCCTATCCAGGAACTGATCAAATTCTCTTAAATAGAATTTTACATTCGGAATTTTCTTTATATCAAAGGGGTTGATTAAACTCAACACCTGAGATAAGAAATTTTCCTCTTTTTCTTGAGACATATTTAATTCTAATTGTTTAGCTGCCTCTCTTAATTGTTTACGCGTAGTAACTTTTGAATTAGAATTATCTTTACTTTTGCGATAATTTCTATTACTCATAAAGTAAATTTTCTAAAATCCTATACACATAAATACACAATAATACACAATAATTTTCGTGATTATCACCTCAAAATGCACAAATAATACACAATAACACATAAATCAATAAATTCTTTCTACTAAAAATCAAGTAAATTTTTCTCAGTACCATAAATACACCAATAATTTTTCAAAAATACTCAGCACTTCTGACTGATTTTAAACACAACCATGAATTATTTTTCAATACTGTATGATTTTTCTTTATCATACTTCAATAATTACAATTTATTTATGAAAAAGATTTTTCTCTTTTCATTTCACTAATTGTTTCAATATTTTCAAAATTCTCATGAAGTAATTGCAAATTTTTACTGAATAAATGCAACTTTTTCTAGTAATCATAACCTGAAATTCCCTATACACACAGTATAAGCTACACTTCAATTATAAAATATTGTTTCATGCCCATACTTTTTTCTTTTTCAAAATATAAACTCGTTGAGCCATACACTTTTTGGGAAAAACAAGTCAGATATAATTCATACAATTCATTGGTACCAAGACTAATTTTTAGAATTTATTTTAAAGTTAGCAAACATGAGTAACGCGTTTTTATATACTTTTGACTAAAAATACCACTATAATAAAATAATATTAACTCCATATAACGGGTAATATTAACAATAACCCCAGAAAAATCCTGAAAGTCACGGAAACCAGCTTAGTTAATGTAATGGTATGTTGGGGAGATCCAGGTCCATTTCCCGGAACCAACTTAACTACCCAAACATACCTTGAAGGTGGGGGGATATAATAATTGGGTAATGGGGGGTAATTACCCAAAAGAGTAAGAGAGGTTAACTACTCCTCAATTACTGAACCTGAAATACCTGAATTATTATAGTGGGTATTTAAACATTACAATTTATAGACAAACATTTGTGATCGTAATTAGATAATACTGGTCCTGGCTATTCCTGATAATTAAACTAACCTTAATTATCTTAAATTGAGGCGGGAGGAAACACATCTCCAAAATGCCCCAAGCTGCGTTGTGTAATTTTAGTGAAGAAATAGCGTATAGACCGCGCAGTTATATCTAAATAAAATCTATCTAAACTACGCATAAATAGCATCATAAAGCAGACTGTTATCTGAAATAAAACTTGCATCAAAGTAAAACAATGGACTCATGTTGTACTAAAACATAGCCAAAAGTTAACAATAAACAAAAGGTTTATTTACAGTTAATGTACATATTTACAAAATAATAAAATAAACAAAATAGAATTGTGTCATAAGACACCAGCGTTCCAAAGAACGAAATTGAATTAGTAATTACATTAAATTTACTTTTTAAATTAACATTACAATTAATACTTAATTGCTTGAGTACCATAAATTGTACCTCCCTAATACAACATAAATTATTCAAACAATGGGAATACAAAAAGGTTAAATAGGACAAACCTTCTGTAGAGGCGGATCACTTGTGATTAAGGTCACACTTGAATCCTTGGTACATTGAGTGATCTTTTTTTTTTCCTCTCGGTATCGTTCACTACTTTAAAACACTTAATGATGAAGTAAAGTCCGAGGACAGTTGACCATAGGGCCATCCCTTAACGGGAAAACACGACCCGAATAATTCGTCATCGTCGTAGAATTTCTTTTAAACTACTTAGGACATGGAAGCTGAACTCAATCATTTAAAAAAACATCCCGGGTGAGAGAGCTGGAACGTGTCTCTGGAAAACATCATTCTGGAACTCAAACTGCACTCATTATTTTAAGACTGCATAGTTTTGGAGTTTTCATCGATCTCTTAAGTCGTCCTGGTTTAAGGACTTGAACCGACATCTATATTTTAAGCCTTCATGGTATAGAAACTTGAATCGAAGTATATTTTAAGTCATCATGGTTCTGCAAATTAAATCGATCTGATTTAAGACTACCTGGTTTAGGAGTTTGCATCCATATCTATATTTTAAGATCGATATCCTTAAGACTTCATGGTTTAGGGGCTTGCATCCATATCTATATTTTAAGTCTTCATAGCTTTGCAACTGGCATCGAGATATTTTTAAGTCTTCATGATATAGAAACTTGAATCGATCTATATATATATATTATCTTAGGACTTCATAGCTTTACAACTGGCATCGATATGATATGTAACTTCTTCCTTCAGTTACGACATCACCTCGTGATGACAATGTGGAGGAGGGTCCTCCGCTCCCTTCGCCGAATGATCGGTCAGCCTTGCTGACCCCCATTTCTTCCTTCGACCTGCAAACCTCTGATTCGGTATTGTACTTTTTCCGGGGTATACCATACTCCACTCCTTGAGCTTCAGCGATCTTGGTTTCTGGACTCCGAGTCTTCGCCTGTGTGGCCTGTTTTATTAGGTATCATAAATAAAGTAGTATCCCGTCATAAATACGACTTGGCATTTTATGTCAAGCTATTGTCAGGCTTGCAGACTCCGTGACTCGCTGAAAAGATCCCCTCTACAGATAGGACTCCTTGTGTGGTCCTACTCTTATTAAGACCTTATAGCATAAATACATATATGAATATATTTATATTAAATAATAATAATAATAATCAAAATACCTATATGTAAGACACACTCTAAATATATATATGCATTTTATAAAATAATAATAATAATCAAAATATATAAATAATAGTATTTTTTATGACAATAAAATAAAATAATAACCTTCTGAAGTGGTATCAAGGGTATTTATGTAAGTTACCTGATACACTTTCAGCAGTACTAAAGATTATACTTTAGAAAATTTATGGAATTATGCGTTATTAATACCACAAAAGAAAATATTTTACACTAAAAATTGCTTATAATTGATATTGCATTGATATATTGAAATAAATTTTTGATAATCTTTTTATTCGTCATCCCTTTTTCAGTTTTTTTTTTGCCTATCTGTTCTTTTTTTTTTGAAGGTTTTAGAAAGGTATATGATTAATTTTCTGTAATCAGGTTACCCCTTTAATTAACATATTTAGTGAATTGTTGGATGTTTCTTTTTATTTGAAAGAGACTCTAGACAGTGATCCCGATTGCAGAAGATTACATGAAATTCTACATAGCGATTAGTAAATTTATGGTTTTTTATTATGAAGCAAATGGACAACAGAAGATTTAGTATTATATATTTTTTGCAGTTATTTTACTATTACAAAATAAACAATATTTGTTGATTTATCCTTTTTGCCTAGATAAGAATAAAAGTACCTGAAATTCAGATAAAATTGGATAATTATAAAGCAATTTCTTATGACTCATAGCGTAGCTACTAAACTTTATGAAAATTAACGATTTTATGTTTATTTAGGCAAAAGACTGAAGAATAATGTAATCTTGTAAATAGATAGCCTATTTATTCCTCTGTGAATTATGCTAATTAGAGAAATGAAAAAAAAATCTTTGGTGCATCAAAAAGATTATTACGTATATTATTACGTACTAGGTTATTAAGTTTTATATAACTGACTTTATTTATCATTCTCAAAGAGTACTTTTGGTGAAAGATCTATAATTCAGTCAACAGCAAATTCACTTTATTTAATGGAATGTTGTTTGGCGCATAATTACCTTTGTTTTATATCCAACGCTGGTACAATTATAACCATATATTTGGAAACACTTCCAATGTTTGGCGTCAAACTTAGCTGTGTACCCGATTACGGAAGATTGAGAAGATTTTGATTGCATGAAATAAAAAGAGGTTCATTTTTCTATTACAATCAGTTTTCGAGGTTTTTTCCAGGTTAACAGCTGCATGATTGCAACTGGTATTAAAAAAGAAATGACAGTGAAAATGACATTATTTTAATTTTATTCAAACACTTGAGTTTTAAAAAGCCATTTTTATATGATTCACATTTATTTTAATCATGAAAGTTAAACACTGTCCGTTGTGTGCAAATAATTTATTACGTTCTTTGGCTGTATTTACTCTGCTGTGTTCCGAAGATAGAAAACTGCAGTAGACATGCCAGAAGAAGACGTATATTACGAAATATAATGTAACGTAGGAGAGATTGTATTTAAGCTACCAGAACCACATATAGCAGCAAACTGAGGAGACAGGAGTTCAAGAACTAACAAACGATAGTGAATAATCCGAATATGATTAATTATCAGTAGTCACTCTCTGCAATCATTGTAATTATCTCTCATTTTAGTAGTGTGGTGACTAGTGAACATTTTAATTTCTGATGATCATAACGGTCTTATTTCCTTCCCAACCCCTACTTTATTAATCTACTATAAAAGAGTTTATTCTGAATAGCCCGAAATTTGCCTAACCCATAAGATAACATAATAGCTAAATGGCATTCGTATTGTATTAAGCAAATGCAGAAAGACTTTCCAGGTGAAGGTCCATATTAATTTAAAATATAAGGTCGAATTCATCATTTTGTTTTATCAAGGTCAATTGGAAAATGGACCAGCGAAGCGGGTGTAGCCTGCTAGTATAGGAATACACTACACTACTATCAAGCTTGAATATATGTTTGAATATGACAGCTCCTCACTTCTAGGGAGTGTTCTAACGGTTTAAAAATTAGTCTTATAGCATTCTGCTCTATATCAACAGATTTAACCCTTAAATGACGTGTGTTGCTTTTCGGAAACATACCCCAATTTCGCCTTCTAAAGTACTATTAGAATAATATTGAAGCTCTAATGCCTAATGTTGACAATAAAATACATAGTGGAAATATTATTAAATCAATTTTCAACATGTAGATGACAACACTAGTGTTGTTTAAGAATAAAGAGAGATTTATTTTTCCATTGTCGCTACATGTGCTTTTTGTTTTGTTTGTAAGCTTGCTAAATACCCTATTTTGTTCTGCAGTGAGGGAGTAAAATTTATTCCTTATCATAGTTCTTGAAGTTCATGTGTGTTTAATGTTATAGAATTTTATCAAGGAATTTTTTTTTCAATTAAAGCCGACTATTGCCAATTGGCAACAACTTGTTTTTAGCCCTAAACCATACTTAAAATAAGTATTTTCTCATGATTTATTTTAAAAATGAAAGACAAAAAATTTGTAATTATTATTTTTTTTAAATCGGGCATTTAAGGGTTAAAGTATTCAAGAATATTTGTTCCGATTGATATTTAAATGTTCCATTTTATAGTTAAAACAATTTTCGAAGTTGAACGATAGAAGGTGTGGGATGAACATTTTTTTTTTTTTTTTTTTTTTTTTTTTTATGTAAGAATAAAGATAATTGTATTCATCTATTTACTATAAACCACTGAATGGTTTAAGGGGGTGCGGGACACATTTAAAAAAAAAATTATTTATTGAGTTAAAATTTCGAATTTTTTTTGTGATGGTTAACCATATCATTTGTAAACAAAATCAAATGATAAAACTTCTCATAGCTTTTTTTAAAAAATTTTTAATTTAAAATTTATGAAAAAAGTGGTATAACTTAAAATCGTTATAACTCGAAATATTATTTGTAGAATTTAAATTGTTTTTCATTTAAATAAACAGAAATATATATTTTTTAATTTAGAGCCAGCATTTTAAAAAATATTAATTTTTTAAAAAATTAAAAATATTTAACGAAAAAATTACAAAAAAAGTGGTACAGCTTTTTAAAAAAAAATCATATTTTCAAAAGCAAATATTTTTTTCGAACATGCTGACTCAAAAATAAAGTAACATAATTGAAAAAAGATATGTTCCGAGTTCCAACCCTGTATCTTTAACGGTTCTCGAGTTATAAGAATTTAAATATGAGAAATGGTGAAAAAACCTATCATGAAGAAAAACGCAATTTCACAAGAACTTGTTTCCTTGACAATCATAGCTTGAAAGGCAGATTTTGAAAACAAACCAAAACGAAAAAAATAATATTTCCTGTTTTAATTAAGATAGAAACATGATTTAAACATCATTTTAAGCAGAAAACGGCAGAGAAATTTTTAATCCAATTAAAAAAAAAATGAAAAATTGAAGATTTTTGTGTCCCGGACCCCCTTAAGCAGTGTTGCCAGTTTGGCCGTCTTTTTAATTAAAAAATATTTCGAATTCACACTTGTAATTCTGAAAGAAGAATTTTTACTTTATGGAATCGCGAAATATATGTCATTAAATTAAGAAAAGAATATTATAGGGAGTTTCTCTTATGAATGTTAAAGTTCGGAATTAAAAAAACGCCAAACTGGCAATCCTGGGTTTAACTTTTGAACTCACATTTTTAGAAGTAACTCCACTAGTAGAACATATATTATACCCATTAGCTAAGGCCTGGTGCTGGTCATTATAAAGATATAATTTTTCATGACATCATATGATTTAGATAGCTTATTATAAATTTTTCTTGCTTAGAGTTTGACGGGAGAGGATTGAGATTTTGTTACCCTTTGGCCATCTTTGGCCATATTTATATAGGACGAGGGTATTCAACATGGCCTTTTGAGGGGAAGGGGCCAGAGTTATAGTTCTCGCACAAGCAAATCCTGAAAACCTTGTGAAGTAATTTCGCCCAAACCACGCTAGTTTTGATCCAGCGAATTTCGGCGGAAAATTCTCATTTTGTTGACAGCGTGTGAAGCACTGGGATGAGATTGGGTTTTAGTTGATTAAGTTATCAGAGTTTATTGATAAAAGATTCCTTGTTAATTTAACCAATCTATTAATTTGCAATGACGGATATCGTTTTGTAAATCTGTATTTTATTATTTTAAATTAAAATCCGTAACATCTTGAAAGTTTGCAAGTTATACTTATTTGTATTATTTTATAAGCGTATCTCCCGGCCTCCAGCTTTCTGTAAAAAAAAAATAATACTTTGGACCAAAAAGTATTTAATTAAATTCTTCTTTCTCCTCTGGAACTTGGAACTTGAAAATAGTTCATTAAAAGCAATATGGATCTTAGATTTAAGACAGTAGACGAATTCCAGAACAGAAATTACACTGAAGGGGCCCCCAAAACAGAGGAAAAGAAAAATTAACAACAAATTGATAGCTTTCAGCAAAAAATAAATAAAGGACAAATTAAATTAAATTAATGCTATAGAAATGAAAAAAATATATATAAAAATAGGCCTACAAAATAGTTAGAGATAGAAATGAATTTTAAAAAAGATAAATACTATATACAAAAAGCTATTTACAAATAAATATATAGAAAATGCCAACGATGTCTTTCTTCTATATAGTTATTTGAAATTTACTCAATTTATTAAATAAAATTTCTGTTTCAAAATGTGTTTTTTTATTTAAAAAAAGAAAGAAATTGATAAGTACAATGTAGAATGTATAACTATTTTGTACTTTTATTTTAAATTAAATGTTCAAAAATTCAGTAATTACATCAATAGCAAAAAAGATTTTATTAATTTGCAATCAGCGTTTAATTTTAGTTAAACTGTGATGAGAAACTGACCATCTGGATTTCGGATACTGACTATCTGTTATTCCCCACAAACATTATTAAAGATTTGAAACATTTTAGCCCCGATATGCTATTTTTTTTGCCCGCAATTAAAGTGTCGTCTCTAAAAATAACGTTACGTTATATAAGTCAGCCGTAAAAAAAAGCAGATGTATCGTTGTACGGTTAAATACGGATAATCTGTACTGAAATTTTTAAAACTTCTAAACATCGCTCCTTTTCAATTTTTATATCGTCGCATTTGGAAAAATGTACTTTTAAATGCAACTTGTTTGAAAACTCCATCTCCATTTATTTTTGAGATGTTAATTTATTTTGTATTTTTAGCGCCTTTTGTTTAATGTTGACAACTGAAGTACACAATTTCTGTTGAAAGTAAAGGAAAAAAAAGTTGGAAAATAGTAATTACTATATCTTTTTGTTACCATTTTCCCTTAAAAACTGAAAAAAGTGCTATTTTGAAAAAAGTATAAATTAATTATTTCTGATAAAATATGGAGCTATAAACTATTATAAACTATATTTAATTTTAAGTATCTGTATTAATGTTACAAACAAATGAAAGCACATGAATCGTTAGATAACCGATTTTTATTGTCGAGTTTCTTGAATTACGACATCATTTTTGCTGGATTTGTATATTATTCAACGATAATGACGTCATGTGCGTACTTTACGAGGCTAACGAAAAAGACAGGCTACCGCGGTGCGTCCCAAGTGTCTTTTTTTACAGACCGCTAGAGTGACATGATGCTCTTTTCGTACATCTACATAGATGCATTCGAGTATCACTTGACTCCAGCGGTCTGTAAAAAAAAGATACGTGAAATGTACCGCTGTAGCCTGCCTTTTTCGTTAGCCTCGCATACTTTACTCTAGATGTTGTTTAAGATTTGTTCATAAAAGTGGAATTCTTCAGCGGATGCGAAACACGTCATTTTATATAAGGTTGAGGGATTTCACAGAACACAGTCGAATAAAAAGAACTTCGAATCAGAAATGTTTCACGTCAATTCAATTAAATGATATGCGGAACAATTTTATGTATTCATGATAAACCAACAGAACGATTTTTACTCATTGGAAGTAAATCAGCACTCAAATAATTAAAACCTCGAAAAACTGAATATTAATATGTTTATTATTATCACCAGGCAGACCTGGTTCAGATCTCATATAGCGGAGATCGCTCGCTTCAGAATTTAAATTACATCTACCTTAATAAACAAACTGAAAAATAGTAAAGTAAAATATAGGGTTACCATAATTCTTGGCGGTGATTAATTTTCGCCAAGTCAAACAGAAATAAAGGGGGTTTTAACAAAGGTAAAAGCTTGTGTTTTAAGTCTTAAAACTGAAATGTATTTTGTACTATCTATATTTATATACATATATCTTTTTTTTTCCCCGGGGGCGACACTAATTTCTGAAAAGCAGAATTCCTGTTTTCTAGTATATTCTGTATTATAAAGAATTCTTTTCATAAAAAATAATTATCGATTAAATTAAAAAAATATTTTTTATAGATTAAAATGTAAAAATTTCCTTTTATAAATTAATTAAGAAAAACAAATATTTATATTTGTAATTAATACCTAAAATAACTGCTTTAACTTTCAGCATATTATAAAATCTCTGTCTTGAGATCGTTCTAGCATATTTTTTTATTTGTGGAAATTGTATTCGATAACTATTCCTCAATGTATATTATCGGCAGATTACAAAAAACCTTTACCCACGAGAAAAAAAATATATCACAGTATATATTTTTGAAATTCAATATTCAGAACTTATACAAAAGTTTCGATGTGTAAAACGCCAAACAGAAGCTCGATACAAGTTAATACATCAAGAGAGTTATGGATGATAGGTGCTTCCTCTTTGTATCGTGTCAATTGTGAATGAAAAATTGGAAAATCATAAATTATGAGGACAATAAGAAAAATAAGATGTATTGTTTGATACTTCTTTTTGGAGAGAATATAAACAAAAAAATTCCAAAATGATTTTTTTTATTATTATACATTTCTTTATTATATTTTTTCTTTACAATGTATATTACAATATATGTGATAACGTTTTAAGAATCGCCATCTATAAATCTAAACGAACATCATATGATACACTTTTTAATTATTACTGACATTATGACGTGCCTTTAAAATAAATAAATAGATTACAAAAAAACTTTATCCACGAGAGAAAAAAAAAACTATCATAGAAAATATTTTTGAAATTCAATATTCAGAACTTTTACAAAAGTTTCGATGTCTAAAACGCCAAACAGATACTCGATACAAGTTAATACACCAAAGAGTTATGGATGATAGGTCTTCCCCTTTGTATCGCGTCAATTGTGAATGAAAAATTGGGAAATCATAAATTATGAGGATAGTAAGAAAAATAAGATGTATTGTATGATACTTCTTTCTGGAGAGAATATAATCTAAAAATTTCCAAACTGAGTTTTTTTTATTATACTATTTTTTTACTACACTTTTTCTTCACAATACTAGATACATTTATGGGTCAATATTTTAAGAATTCCCATCTATTAATCTAAAAAAAAATTATATGATACACTGTTTAATTATTACTGACATGAATCTCCCATTAAAAATACAAAAAAATAAATAAAATAAAACAACATGGTCACACCCCATTTAATATTGTTGCAAATAATCATATAAAAAGACATAAGTACTAAATACACAGTAATTTCTATTATTCAATTTTATTGATAAATTATGATTAGATATTTAAAGTTGCACCAGCTTTTTTTTTTCAAATGTCAGTACACATTTTTGAAAATTTATTTGAGACTTTTCTATCAAAAAGGTCGAGAAATGTATACAGTTTCCGCACTTTTCTTGAATCTGAAAATACGCTAGGGCCCTAAATATAAATTAATTATAACAACTGAGAATAATTAAGGCTTTCAGAACCATAGAGTACTTTCCTTCATTTTTGCGAAAAATGATTTTGAAGTGTCAAACATTGAATGCCATGCAATATTGGCGATGTAATGAATGCTATTAATTTCGAAACGATTCAAGTGATAGAGGCAGTTTGACAGATGGTCGAACGTAAGTTGGATACCAAGTTGCCAGTGTAAGAGTGAATCAAGCGGCTTGGTACATTCTGGCACAACTAGTTTTGCTTCCAAAGACTGATAATTTTGAGAGAATATGCGGCGTATATTTTTTTAACTAGAGCTATGAATGATGTTAAATAAAACATACTTTTATTTCTTTTGCGTGTACTATCTTATGTAGTTTTTTTATTCAATAGTAATGTAAATATGATTTTTTCATAATTTGGAGAAAAAAATCAAAGTAAAATCTAATGAAGGTGGCAGTTAATAATATAGATAAAAGATTATGCTCCAGGTTTTATAGTACTGCCAACTTAATCACAATATCATTAATGGAAAAGCTTGATACCCTCTGGCACTGGGGGAGGTTTTAATTTTTCTTCTTTAGAAAAATATAGTAGTAGGGCCTCTGACGTAATTGTCTTTAGAGGGCGAAAATCGGCGTCGAAGAATCTTTGAAATAGGGGCGTTGTAGTTGCTCTGTTCTACTTGGTTTGGCTGCTTCTACTAATCATCTGCTTGTTCACTGAGATTCAGCGAATGATTTTCGTTTCATTAAAATTAAATAATTTAAATAAACACTTCAACAATTTCTTTTGCTTCAAGAGTGGCATCAGGTTATTGCTTCACGAAAAAAAAAAATGCTTTGAATTGATTTAGGTGACATCGGTGAATTTCATTTCGACATCTGAATTACTAAGATCACTTGTTACAAATCGAAAAGAATGCAGGAAATTGAAAGAAGTGCAGTAGCTGAAACTTTTACGTCTACTCTACGAAAGGAGAACTCGGTTGTAGTATGTTACAAGTATGTACATTAGGGTGTTTCATTTTGTAAGGCAAAAAAAAAAAAAAATGTAATTTTTTCGCAGACTTTGCTTACGCCCCCGAGTCTAAGTCATATAAAAGATGTATATACCAAATTTCATTAAGATCGGATAATATTATATGCACACTTTGATCAGTTTTGTAAATGCAGGCAAAAAATACGATGTTTTAATGTTAATTACTTTTATTGGGAAAACTAGAAATCACAAACTCCAAATAATACTGAAACTGGACACAAAGATTAATAAATAGCATAATATGCAAAACATGTGTTATATGAATCAACTTTGAACGATGCAATCTCTTCATTGTTCACTTGGTAACGAGTTTTCTGTGATGTTCGACTACCCTGAACAAGAATTGTTTTTGTTGTTTGTCCCTAACCAATTCGTTTAATCAGATACATTTCTCTTTCTGCTGTGTCATTGACCACAATAAGAACGTTCGCATGGCTTCTGAAAAGAATTTATGCATTATTCTGTCACATCGTGGATCCCAAACTATTCAAAGAAAGTATTTGTTTTATTAGTAATGAAATGTCTCATATCTTTTCCTTCGAAAACTAGGCTTTTACCTCAAACAGTTTCATTTCCTTTTTCTTTACAGGTTTGGTGTCTAAATTTAGATTCATATTTCCCTTATTAGACGGAGTAATACATACGTCCAAAAAAGCCAAACCTACGTTTGTTTCTAAAAGAAACCAAAAGTATCTGTATCTACTTGGGAACTGTGAGAGCACTTTTTTGACATCTGAATTTGGGTAAGTGTTCAGAAGCTGTAGCATATCCGAATCCTTTTTTGGAGCCCATCGACTTACAATTGCTTCAAGCCAAAAGTGAACATTTATGATGCTGACACAATGTGCAACTCTTTTCATTCCTTTCAATTATCGTTGAGGAATATTGAATATTAAACTGTTTAGAGAAGAGTACAATTTTAAGTGCATATACTGCCTTTGCCATCCGCCTTTCTTGATGTAGAGCGTCTGGGATCCTGAAACTGAAGTCGTTTTTAGACCAACATTCTGGTACAAGAGTAAGAATTGTAATAACTGTTTGCAATCTTCTCTTAGATGACTTTTATCTTTTAGGACATTTTGGAGGTAGTTTACACATTTGTACACTTAGTTCTATTTTTTTAGGCGAAAACCTTGTCAACTACACTAACTGACGAACTCATATAATCTTCTCTTTGTGACTTAAAAAATTCCTTATCTTCTTGTGATCTGCTAGTCATGCACATCACATTCTGTCAGGAAATGTCAAATAACTTGACGAGATCACCTTTCCAAATCTGCTGTTTCACATTTTAGCCCAGGCAATAGAGACCGTATAGGGGCTCTACCAAGCAAAATTCATGGTAGTTCTGGAAAAAGGCTTACTATATGTTTTTTGGGTAGCTGAATCCGAATTTTTAACTTCCCACGAAAATTTCCCCCGGCCACCCCCCCCCCCCCCAAAAAAAAAAAAAAAATTTGGTAAAATGACCCCCAAAAAAGGTTTTTATTAAAAAAATCAATTTTTTTATTGTTTTAGGGGAAAAGTATCTAGAAATTCAGAAAGTAGACAAAATTTGCAACAAATTAGATATATGACATTATGACGTAGGATGAAGGGAGAGGGGAGATCTGCCTCGGAACATGCGCCGCGGTGCTGCGTGGACTAAGTTGCGCAATTCCACTTAACCACTCACATCGTTTACATTCGCCCTCCCATCTCCCCTTCGAACTTTCCCTATATGGTTTACTTTAAATTTTTTGGGTCGCTGAATCCGAATTTTTAACCCCCCCAAATTTCGCCCCCCGCAACCCCCCCCCCAAAAATAGTTGTTTTTAAATTAAATTTTTTATTGTTTTAGGGGAAAAGTATGTAGAAATTCAGAAAGTAGACAAAATTTGCAACAAATAGGATAGATGACATTACGACGTAGGATGAACGGGGAGGGAGAAGGCTGCCTCGGAACATTCCCCTTGCACTATTCTCAAAAACAATTTTTTTCAAAAAATCAATTTTTTGGAGGTTTGCGGAAGGAAATTTTGTTGGGAAGTTACAAATTCGGATTCACCGACACAAAAAACATAAGTGAGACGAAATCCAGAACTAGCATTAATTTTGCCAGGTAAAATCCCCTATTGCATGGACTTGCATAACTTAGTGCACATAGCGCCTCTGTGTATGTTCCGAGGCAGCCCTCTCCCTCACTGTTCATCCTACGTCGTAATTTCATGTATCCTATTTGTTGCACATTTTGTCTACTTTCTGAATTTCTACATACTTTTCCCCTGTAACAATAAAAAAATTATTTAAAAACAACTATTTTGGGGGGATAGCGGGGGGCGGAATTTTGGGGGAAAGGTAAAAATTCGGATTCAGTGACCCAAAAAACTTAAAGTAAAGCTTATAGAGAAAGTTCGGAGGGGAGATGTGAGGGTGAATGTAAACGATGTGAGTGGTTAAGTGGAATTGCGCAACTTAGTCCACGCAGCACCGCGGCGCATGTTCCGAGGCAGATCCTCCCTCCCCCTTCATCCTACGTCATAATGTGATATATCTAATTTGTTGCAAATTTTGTTTACTTTCTGAATTTTTAGATACTTTTTCCCTAAAACAATGAAAAAATTGATTTTTTTAATAAAAATCTTTTTTGGGAGCATTTTACCAAAATTTGGGGGGCTGCCGGGGGAAATTTTGGAGGGAAGTTACAAATTCGGATTCAGCGACCCAAAAAACATAAAGTAAGCCAATTTCCAGAACTACCATTAATTTTGCCAGGTAAAATCCCCTATTGCCTGGACTATTTGCTTTATCCGTGTTTCTCGATTTCTCTATACTCAGGTTTTGTTATTCGTTATACATCTTCTGTAAACCAGCACTGATAATCTCCTCCGTCTTAAGAGGAATATTTGCTTCCTTCTACACTTCCTGTAGTTTAGGACTTGTAGATTAACAGAATTCGAAAGTCTTCCTTTCATTTCATTTTAATGGTAAATAAAACTAAGAACACTTGTTCCTTTTCAGGGAGTCGAGCTAATAAAAACTAATCACTAGGCACCTTTCCTAGCCGCCAAATTCCTCTTAAGGTTCTATTGTAAAGTTCAATTACTTTCAAAATATAAAAGAAACGCATGAGAAGCCCATTAGTACAAAGTACTTCAATATTAGAAATTTCACTAATTTAAGATAAAAGCGATCAAAGTGTGCAACCTCTAAATGTTATCAAATCTTCTTGAAATTTGGCATATATATATATTATATCACTTAGACTCGAGGCGCAAGCTAAGCCATATGAAAATCAAATCTTTGGAAAAATGAAACACCCTAATGTACATGCAATAGTACATGACTGTCAAAAAATAGATCTAAAAAAAACAACAATTAGAATAACTAAGAATCATACGTCCATAGCTCCTTCTCTACTCACAATGATATTGAATTACAGAAAAAAAGGAGAAGGACCTTCTGCTTCTTTTGGATTACATATACCATGATTTCTATAAAAAATCGTCATCAGAAGAAAACACTATAGGGGAGAGTGGGGAGTCTCACCATAGGGGACCATTTTCTTTATAACTCTATTTAGATTCCCACCCTTCAGTTTTCATATTTAAAAGAATTTCAGAGTTTTGACAATAGGTGGAAACCAAAGCTACTGAAATGCTGAAACAATACTCTTTGTTTCATGAAGATAATTGCAACAGGTGTGGGAAAATCAATTGTGAAGTGTTTTCAGCTTAAAAGGTATATTTTTAGACACATTTTGTAAGATTTTCTCAGAAACCATTTACTGTAGAAATTTAAGTAAATAGGTTTTAAATAATGTAGAAATGTTGAGCTGTCACTCCAGGCATAAAGCTTGTGCTGTAAATTAGGCTAAACATAACCATGTTCTATAATTTAAAAAGTGTCTATGCGGGAAGGGTTGAGCAGTGGGTCAAAGAAACATTTTTGGAATTTTTTTATTACACACTGTACATAATAAAGGGTTAATGGTTATATTTCTAATAATAATGTAAATTTATTCTGTAAGCTACAATAAAATGGGGTAAAGAAAAAAAACTAAACAGGAATTCTGCTTTTTCAGATTTTAGTGTCGCCCCCGGCATTTCCGTTTCTGCATTTTTCTCTGATGGATTGGTGGCTTCTATTATTATGAAACAGCCATTATAAAGGAAGTGTTAGGTGAAGATGAAAGAAAAAAATTATGGCCATTTTCTGTTCCCCATTCTGACCAGAAAATCAGAATTCTAACTTTTTACGGCTGCTCTTTCATTTTCACCTAACACTTCCTTTATAATGGCTGTTTCATAATAATAGAAGCCACAAGTCCACCAGAAGAAAATAACTCGGTTAACCCATTAACCGCTAGTGTTGCGTTCACGCAATAGTCAAAATAAATGCGTATAAAAAATTAGCTATCACATGAATTTTATATTAATAGTAGTAACTTTTAAGTAGGGTATATTATGGTTACTAATTCAATAGAAAAATATTTTCTTTCAACATTTTTTTCTATTTAATAACAAGTTCGAAACTTAAAGTATTTTTAAACGAAAACTTTCACGTTGTCGTTTTCGCAGAAGAAATATAGTTAGACAAACGTAAGCTTTCGAGTAAATCTATTTTTAGACAAGGTCAAAGTACATCAGAACATTCAACGAATCAGTTGCTTTTGTTTTAATGGCGGTGGAAGAGAAAACAGGTGTTGCGTTTACGCATCGTCAGCGAAAGAGGTAGTTTCAATACTCACTCGTATCTTTCGACTCTGTGGATGTTTTTTTTTTATTCTGTGCTCATCGAAATGTTTCAAATAAATATCTTACGTTCGAGGAAAGTCTTCAAAGATTTTTTTTAATAAAGATTCATGTAATGATGACGGGAATGAAACAGATATTATCGTTATTTCATCAGAAATAGCAGAAATTATTGATGAAGAAGGAATGATAATATATCAAAAAGTGATAATGATATTTTACCTTTCGATACTGCTGGCGAAATTGAAGTGTGCGTGAAAAAGATGTTTGTACCCTCTAAAAGTAGTGCAAGTCACACATACAAATAAAAAAAACTGGAGACTTGAAGAGGATAAAGGTAGAAAAATTGAATATGACTCAGCCAAAAAATGAAGAAAAAATAAAACCTTGACAAATGCGAGAAGGTATAAAGATTATGTTCGAAAATAAAAACTCTCACTTATTTTTCAGACAGGAATTTGCATTGTACCTTTTGCAAACACCATTTGAAAGTAAAGAGTTAGCCATAAACAAATCAGCCAAAAGAAGTTCTACATGCAAAAGCCATTACAGACAGAAAGCAGAAATTTAATCCTTTCCGTGGTAAAGCACTTGAATTTCTAAAATGTTGAAATGAATGAACCAGTATTTACGAACAATTACATAATAAAGGACAATTACTTTACCACAATTCTAGTGCCATTGTGGCATTTGGAAAATAAAATTATTTGGTTTCATAAACATACTACCGCCCCTGAAAAGGTTAATTATCAATTCTGATGACAGCAGAAGACTACATTGTAAACAATGCCATAGCGAAAATGTTTATCGCTGCAGTACATTTGTGATGTTGATTTACATCATAAGTGTAGCGATTATTTTGATACTTGAAACTGTTTTCTGGATATGATCAGTAATGTAGAATAAAAAAAAAATTAAATTTTAATAATAAATTAATTACATTAAAGTGATTGCTTGCTGTCTAAATTATAACAAAGGTAAAAAAAAAAAAATCTTACAGTGCCCAAATATGCAAGAAAAACCTGCTGGTGCTCAGTTGAACTCAATAAATATCAATACTCTTATTCCGCTGACGTTGCGTGAACGCAACACTCCATTTTTCGCAAGCTAACACAAATTTTGTTATTTCCACTATAAATTAATATTATGAATGTTCAAATGAATGACCAATATCATTTGTATAAATTTTTTTAACCCCTTATAGTTTTGGCGGTTAATGGGTTAAGCGAGACTCTACTTCAGTGCGAAACATATTTTTATTTTAATGCTTAAAGCACACGTTTTATTTTATGTAAAATACGCCATTCGCATCCGCTTAAGAATTCCACATTTACGATCTACTCTTAAACGTCTACAGTAAAGCATGCATAGCACATCACTATCGCGATATAATGCACAAATGCAGCAAAAAGATGCCGTCATTCTAGAAAATCGACAAAAAAAACGGCTATCTAATGATTTATAGATACTTAAAATTAAATATAGTTTACAATAGCTCCACTGTTTTAACAGAAATCATTCGTTTATATTTTTCTCAAAATTGCACGTATTATATTTTCTTTCGGTTAATATGAGAAAATGGCAACAAAAATATATAATTACTATTTTAGAACTATTTTTCTTTTACTTTCTACAGAAATGGAGCACTTCCGTTGCCAATATTAAGCAAATGGCTCTAAAAACTACAATAAAAAAATACTATTTTAAAAATAAATGGCGATACAGTTTTCAAACAAAATGCATTTAAAAGAACTTTTTTTTCCAATACGACGGTATAAAAATTGAAAATGTGCGATGCTTAGAAGTTTAAAAAATTGCTATAGAGTATTTAATCGTACTGCTTTGTTTTACGGCTGGCTTATGTAAGGTAACTTTTTTTTGGAATACGCAAAATAAGCTGGGAGAAAGAAATAGCATACCGTACCGGGGGCTAATAAGATTGAATAAATAAAGATGAGAAAAATTGCTATAAGAAGTAAGATAAAATTTAATGAAATATAAATTGGCAAGCTTATAGGAACTCTTATTTCATTTAAATAGTACCCACAGCATGTAAACAGAAAAAGGGATAAAAGGAAGACTAAAAAAGATGAAAGTAGCAGTCTTAATAAATGTTAGGTATTCATTCCTCTGCAAAAGAACATAATATTGATCCAAACACTTTAAGAAGGTATGTAGACAAATTTCAACTAGATGAATAAAATGAGATGAAGCCAAACTATGTGGCCAATTGTGTTACCATCTCGGAGGTAAGAAAAGTGGGTGTTTAAAACAGAATTTTCTCACGTTCCTTCAATTCCGTCTAAGAAGGTTTGTTTACACATCACGTTTTCTCAAATATTTTTAAATAATAATTAAACCTTGTAGCATAAAATTATTCTACCTTTTTAAAAGCTGATCTTGTTTCCCTTAACGAATATTTCAATATAAAATAAAGTGGGTTAAGCCGCTTATAGATGGAAATCCTTGACTCACTATTTTCTCATGTTTTAAAATCAATCTTTTTTCAAATTTCTGAAATAATACACTTATTTCGTATTTTATTTCGACAACTGATTGTATAAATCATAAAATGATATGTGAAATTTTATTCTACGTGCAATAGTAGAAAATAATATCATTTTGTAAAACATTGGTTAAACCTACCCACTCTCCCCTGTGCTTAACGGACGAAGAAAGCGAAGAAGAACGGGAAAAATGTTATTTTATCTCCATTATTATTTTTGTTTAAATTATCATTATATTTTTATGGCCTGTATCGATGTTGGTTGTGATACATTTGAGCACTGGTTGTAATTGTTAGCAATAAAATGCTTATTTTCATTTCCTCAGCATTTCTTGTTTTTCGCCAACACGTTGCATTTCCGATCCCACATTGGTATACCAAAATTGCTTCTTTATCTGTACTTTACATTCTCTTAGAGTTTGGCCTATGACTTCAGGCACACCTTTGAAGAACAACGCTCAAATAAAAAATATCTACCCAACATTGTATAAAATTTACGTACCATTTCTCCATAAAATTGGTGGCAACATTCTGCCTCCAAGTTTATGCAGGAATTTAAAACTTATGTAAGGGTGCAATTTAAACTGATATAATTGGTTTAATATGTCATAGATCAGCGTACATCAGCGTAATACATCAGCGTTACGTAACACGAGTTATTTCGGTTAAATTAGGGTAACTCTAGAATAGATGGCCATAGTTTTTAAAGATTGAAATAAAAATTCATAGAATGCAAATACAAGAAATATTTATGCATATTTAAAATTCTTATACATATACTCATAATATTTTATGCAAAAAATAATTAAATATTGAAAACAAAAAGTTTTAAACAAAATTGAAATTAAAATGGCAGATGGCCATCTCTCCTTAAAGCCGAGGAGAGATGGCCATCCAATGCAAGAAAGAAAAAGTGAAGTTAAATAGCAAAAAATAACACATTACATATAGTTAATCTTGCGAAACATATAGCAATTTGTAAAGATTAAGTTATATGATGGAAAATGAGTGAATAATAGTCGAATAAACGAAATTTGAAGTATAATTTCAATATTTACCTTTTCGAAAAATCTTACAACATGTTTGGCAAAGGTCTCGATAATTTGTACACGTTTCATGGAACCACTTCAGGTACCTTATGCGTTGTATCCTGACATCCTTTTTGTATGTGATATTATACTGTTTTGCACAACCAACACAGTGATCCTGATCCAATTCTATTTACTCTGAATCTGTAGAATCTGGTAATTTTAAATGTATTTCGTTTTCTTCGCTTTTGGAAAAATGTCGTTTTTTTTCCCTTCGCATTAAATTTAGATTTATTACGTTAATTTATTTTATTTATCAAATTTATCAGTTTCTGTTAGGAAAGTTTCCGACTTTTTTCAGTATTTTCTGAAACAAATAAATCGTTAGATCTTACTATATTATTTGTTGGAAATACTAATCTCTTTCAGAATTAGATAAACTCATTATAATTCAAGATAAATTGTTTTTCAAAAAACATTTAATGTCTGTCATAAACAAGATTTGATTTCTTTTTTTCACCGATCATGTCAGGAAAATAGAAAATGACTTCCCTGTTTATCTAATGTGTCAATCAAAAACTGCATAAACATTAGGGTGGGTCGAAAAAACCGAAATATTTACAAACGAAATGTAATAGAGCGGAAAAGTTGTCTTTTCTAATAAAGAATAAATTCGTAAAATATTATACCGATCAGTTAATATCTCTTACCGCCGCAAGGAGGCCAAAGTTTCAAAAAATCGCAAAAACACGTTTTTTTTCAATGTATATTTTTTAATTATCCAAGCGTACAAATACAATGTCTAATAGGACACAATAGCTATGTGAATATATATGAAATGTCCCGCTAAATGTTCATTATGATAAAATCATATCTTTTACTGCCGCGAAGGGACCATATTAAAAAAAAAATGTAAACATTTCAAATTTTCATTTTTTCTAAATTTTTATATGTTTAGAAGTAAATAAATTTACTTTATATCTATTAATAAGTCATAAATTTTGTTAACTATTTGTTATAGACTGGAAAATAAAAACGGTAATCATTCATTGTTCTTGACGATCGCTTCCTACACTGCTGTTTTACTGCATATCAGCAGTTTATAGACCACAAATCACAAAAATGATATAAAATGAACAAAATATTTTAGTATTTTATTAATTAAAATACAGAAATGTTTAACCTAAACAGATTAAATAAACTTAAAATGGAGAATTATTTAAAGTAAATGAATTTTATAATATGACTTGCTTTCAAATAAAGCCATTGTTCCTAGACAGGCCAAAATTGATCATATGTGATTCTCACTCTGTTCTGATCCACAAACTTTATGCACTTCAGTGACTGATTTCACGCATCTTTCTACCGATTGAGTGGGAAAAGGAAAGTTATAATAGCTGGTATCTTTACTCGAACATTCTAAACTCGCCAGCGTTGTTAGATCGTCAGACGATAGACAAATCGTAACTGATGGTTTCGTTAGTTTACAGTTTTGCCTTTCAGTTAAAGCCATACAATTTTAAGCTTCAAAGTTCAAGTCTGGAATGACGAAATGACAGGTGGCACTATTCGTGCTTTGTCAATTTTCAATTTTGGCAATCGGCTGATGCAATACACTTTCCGGATGTACTCAATGAGTACATACTGAAAGTGTACTGCATCAGTTGGTTCGCAATTAAAATGAATCCATCATGTTTTTCAGATCCTGTGGACTATAATTAGTAATCCCCGTTACTTTCCAGATCATCTACGAAATATCATAGTTCCTGTAATTTCACGAAATGCCTGTTTCGCAAATCACGAAAATAGCCTCATTGTAATGACAGCATATGAAGGAGAGGACATCAGAACCCCAGCCATACAGAAAATTGCCAAAGCACGATGTTCTGTGGACACGAATACTGCCATCCGTCACTTCGTCACTCCAGACTCGATTTTTAAAGCATAGAATTGTATGGATTTAATCGAGTGCCAAAACTGTAAACTAAAGAAACTACCTGTTACGGTTTGTCTATCGACTGACGATCTAACGACGCTGGTGAGTTTAGAATGTTCGATTAAATATATCAGCTATTATAACTTTCCTTGTCCCACTCAATCGGTAGAAAGATGCGTGAAATCAGTCACTGAAGTGCATAAAGTTTGTGGATCAAAACAGAGTGAGAATCACATATGATCAATTTTGGCCTGTCGAGGAACAATGGCTTTATTTGGCAGCAAGTGATATTATAAAATTCAATTACTTTAAATATTTCTTCATTTTAAGTTTATTTAATCCGTTTCGGTTAAAAATCTCTGCATTTTAATGAATAAAATACTAAAATGTTTTGTTCATTTTATATCATTTTTGTGATTTTTTGTATATGAACTGTTGATATGCAGTAAAACAGCAGTAGATAAAGCTATCGTCAAGAAAAATGAATGATTACCGTTTTTATTTTTCAGTCTATAACAAATAGTTAACAAAAATTTTGACATATTAATAGATATGAAGTAAATTTATTTATTTCTCGACATGTTATAAAAATTATAAAAATTTAGAAAAAATGAAATTTGAAATTTTTACAATTTTTTTTTTTAAAATATGGTCTTTTTGTGAAAGTAAAAGATATGACTTTAACAGAATGAACATTTACCAGGACATTTCTTATATATTCATGTAGCTATTCCGTCTTATGGGGTCAGGTAACCTTTGAAGCTTCCAAAAATCGAATTTTTTTTAAATAGCTTATAATTAAATATGATTCCTTGGGAACATTTAAATGCAAACCCCATTCAAAAATTCGCAATAGAAGAGAAGTTATGTCTAAAACATTTTGAGCTTTTGCTATATGATCAACGGGTTTTTCAATCTTTAAAGCAAATTTTCTCAAAACAGCGATTTTGATCATTGCGCGCACGATTTCTGAAAAACGGTTGCCTAGAATTTCACGAAATTTTTGGTGGATGTATTAAACATACAGAAGCACAAAATGACCTATTATTATGTTTCTCCAGTAAGAAGTTTAGAATTCACGGCTACTTTTGCATAAAAAAAATCTCGATATTTCGAATTACTGTAAAAAAAAAATTTTTTTCTCGGGATCTACAAGTTTTATTTTTTTCATTGTAGGTCATTTTGAAAACACTTTATATCTGTACTCATAAAAAAAATCTTGCCTTGTTTCAGCCATTCAAATGGGAAAAATCATGCGCGTAATGCATGCAAGAATAATTATTTCGTAAATATTGTATTATCTTTATAAATAAATTAAAAAAAAACTATGCATGTGTATACCTTTTCTAACAACTTTGATTGATAAAATAAATTGTTCCTAATATGTGTTTCCAATTTCCTAATTAAAAGTTAATTAGTTAAAGAATGGATGCAATTTTTACAGAGGTCACTTTTCCATCTACTTTATTGGTTCAAAGGTTACCTGACCCCTTATTAGAAATTGTATTCGTACGTTTTGATAATTAAAAAAAAATATTGAAAAAAAACATGTTTTTTTGCGATTTTTGGAAAATTTGGCCTCCTTGCGGCGGTAAAAGATATTAACCGATCGGTGTAATATTTTACGAATTTATTCTTTATTACAAAAGGCAACTTTTCCGCTCTATTACATTTCGATTGTAAATACTTCGGTTTTTTCGACCCACCCTACTAGACATTTAGATTAAGAAGCTGCAATTTTGACAGCTCAAAGAACTATGTTGGGTCAATCCATTTCAAGTGGTCCAGCACTGGTTGCTCGACCATTTTTAAAAAATCTGAAATTTTTTGTACAATAACGCTAACATGATGGAAGTTCAAAATGACTATTATTTTAATTTTATTAATTTTTGTTTGTGCATGGCGGCCATCTTTGTTTCATCGTCTGCAGCAATTTTTTCACAAGAAGGGTTTACGGAATTGTAAATAATTCATCATTTATTTATCCAATTCAACTGCGAATTAAAGCAATTTGTACACAGTATATTGGGCTAAAAATCTGGTAATGGAGTAGTTTCCTAAACTAAGTGCTTATTGGTAAAATTTACGCAAAAAGGTTCAGTTTTTTCCCAAAATTTGTCCGTTTAGATGAAGACATTTTTCTAGCAAGGAATACTGTCAACATGACATAATTGTTTTTACAAATAGGCCGAAAGTACTTGTATTCACACTCCGAGTTCCAGATCTGGGACTTGCTTTCTCTTCGCTAAAAAAAATCCCAAAATTTTCAAAAATGACAAAAATCGCACTTTTCAGGCTTTGATATCTCTGGTGGGGCACGAGATAAAAATCTGAATTTTTTTTTATAAGATTATTGTATGGCAGTGTTATACACAAGAAATTTAAGGATGGAGATTTGACTACAAGCTGAGATATGGCAAGGGCAACATGTCAAAACAATACTACCAAGCTATTGTTTTGTTATAGTCAGAGCTAAGTATTTATCTCAAAGTGTCATTTAAATTTATGTTTTTGATTATCTTTAAATAATAGTAACAGAAAATAAAGCCCTTTGCAAAGCTTAGCAATTAATTAAAAAAATAATTATGCCTAAGGCCATACATTTTGTATGGTTTCAGTAATTTTTGTTGTAAGTAATTTTAGTAACTAAAAGAAATCTCAGCACTTTTACATAAAGAAAAAAAAATATTTTTATACAAGATCTGAGACAAAAACAACATAGGGAAAAAGAAAAGCTGTTAATGTTGTCATACTTGTTGAGACATGATCAAACGTTTCAAAACATATTCTTGCTTGTTGGTTCAAAAACCACAATTTTGATCTTTCTCAAAATTTTATTTGTAGAAACCAAGTCTTGCCATCTTTTGATAACTTGATTGGAGATCTTTGCCCTGCTGGCTCATAGAAATATACTCTGAAATCACTATGTGCAAGTCTCAATTCATTAATAATTCCTAGATTACTTATGAAAAAATGTGATTTTTCTGCAGTATAAATTTAAAAAAGGCTTTGGGTATCTTTACTTTCAGAAATTACTTGAAGCTGATGCATGGTAACATCGCATAATGTTTCATTTACAGGAACATACTTATGGTAGGAACAAGTTTCAGGGACTGGCTAGCAGCATTAAAATTGTGGTTTTTAAACCAACAAGCAGGAATGTGTTTTGACACGTTTGATCATGTCTCAACAAGTATGCCAACATTAACAGCTTTTCTCTTTCCCTATTCTGTTTTTGTCTCAGGTCTTGTATATATATATATTTATGTAAAAATGCTGACCTTTCTTTTTGTTACTAAAATTACAATAAAAATTTCTGAAACCATATAAAATGTAGGCCTTAGGCATAATTCTTTTAAAATTAATTGCAAAAGGCTTTTATTTTCTGTTGCTATTATTTAAAGATAATCTAAAAAATAAATTTAAATGATACTCTGAAATAAGTACTTAGCTGTGACTACAACAGAACAATAGTTTGGCAGTTTTGTTTTGACATGTTGCCCTTGCCATATCTCAACTTGTAGTCAAATCTCCATCCTGAAATTTCTTGTGCATAACACTATTATACAATACTCTTAAAAAAAAAATTCAGATTTTTATCACCAGAGATATCAAAGCCTGAAAAGTGTGATTTTGTCATTTTTGAAAAGTTTGGGATTTTTTTTAGCGAAGAGAAAGCAAGTCTCAGATCTGGAACTCGGCGTGTGAGTACAAGTCTTTCGGCCTATTTGTAAAAAATACTAGTATCCGTCAGGCCGAAATGTCGGAGCATGGAGGCACGTAAACTTAAAAGATATTATTTTTAAAAATGCTTTATTTTCTAGATTGCTGTTTAATATTATAAATGTAAGTTTGAAATAACAATCGTCGATACCCCATTTTAAAGTATTTAACTCAGTCGTCAGTTGCCTCGGTAATACACAAATTCTAATCTGTCAGCAAGTGCTTCCATACTTCTAATTTGGGTAAAGCCTGTTCTGGGCGGAAATTGCTTCCATTAGAACTTTCTCTAAATGACAAACTACAGTAAAAATGACATAAGTTGTTTTATGTAACAACACCTTTAGATGGATATCCACAGCAGTTTTTGACAATATTAAACTCGAGGATCTATGTATGGTGGCAAGGTATGCAACAGTTAAAGGTAACTAACTTCGTGTGAATGAGGCTTTTTCTTCTTTCCAATATTTACAAATAGGTTTGATAAAAAAAAAAATTACAGTTAGAAATGGCTCATGATACTCAACAAAATGAACTATTATGGCCTGTGGCAAACCTCGAGGTTAAAAACGTGGGCCATAGGCAATATCTTTTATCGTACTTACGTTTACCAATTCTCACTCTGTTCAGATATTGGTATGTAGCATAATGCATAACCCTGCATCCAGCTGCTGAGGAGAGTCTAGACTGAAGTCCACACGCGTGATCATCTTCACTCCATCTTGCTATTTAATCATTGTGATCTGCTAAAACTCTTGTTTATTGGTCCCCGCTTTGATTTAAGAAGTGCTTCTTGATTATATACTTTAGCTTGCTTGGTTTTGAGAAAAAGACATATGACACCTTCAAATCATTCAAGTTAGCCGAAAGCAGTATATCTTTGCGTCGTTGCATAAGGGGTGAAAGGTAGTCAAAAACTTGACTCACGCAAAGTGAGTTCAGAATCTTTCGGAACTGTGTCTGCTGATCGTCATTTTGTCTCAATGAGTTTGTGTTAATATGAAACATTTTTTAAAAGCTCTAAGCATTTTTTGTCCGCGAAGACTCAAAATGACTTTTAAAAAATGTCTCTTATATAGAGGGATCTCTTTTACGCAATGTAACTACCTAATACGTCCAAGGATTTAAACAAATAAGCCTCTAAAAGGCTAAATGCTATCTATTTTACCTTCGCGATATCTTTGTTCAAGATCAGCCACAAGACGACATCCTATCATTGAAAATTCGTCAATAATGAGAAATAACACTGTATCCATTCTGAGCTGTAGATGTAGAGCTGACTTTTTAAATTAGCGAACTATTTAAAACACGTTGGTTCTTTAAGCACTGAGTCAGTTACCTTGTCTTTGACATTAAATGCAGCAGTACCTGTTAGTGCCAAAAGAATGATAGCTTCTGATCCTAACTGCTCTATGATTGTTTTACTAATTTCTTTGATTTTTGTACATTTTACAGCTCTTCCTTTTCCAATAATAAAAGTTGATTTAGGGAAATTTGTAACCTTTATTTGCAAAGACAAAAGCTGTTCAATGCATAACTGAAGGCAGCATAATTTTTTGTTCTTTATAATAATTCAGATATGTTAAAAGTAAAGAGAAACCATTGGATACGGGAATCTACGGTAAAGATAAATAATTACCCCGGATGTATTTGAGAGATTTCGATTTTTTTAATTTAGCTCCAATCTTTGAGAACTTGAGTTAGCGGCAGAAAACTTCAAAGCTCCTTCAAAGACTTGCTCGTCTGGCACAGCCCACACTTATTTAATGTGGCAACAGGTAACGTTTTGTAACACGTATGTAACACAAATTCATAGCTAGTCTGCTATACTCCTTTATCAAACTTGATACGTTTATTCATCTGAGTTGTTGTTATAGTGTTATTATGAAAATGTTAGAAAGCATCTGGGTTATTTTTATGCGACTTTTCCACCTAGAATTAAGCTGAATAACTCTATACATTTGAATTACTTTCTTTTAACCGTCATTTTCGAAACTTCTGTGTATAACTTTGCACATATAAAATATGTATATTTCTTAAAATGTACACTAAATCTAGGCAGCAGATTAAAAAAAAATCAGGGATTAATTTATGACTTTTAGCGAACATGATTTCTCACGAATTATCTTTCATTGTTCTATCCATTTCTTCGATCAAAAGCCTAATTGATCATAGTCATATACATTAACGTCGCATTTATCGCTAAGCTTCGCGACATTTGGACGAAATATAGCCAAATTTGGCGATCAAAAATATGTCGTCACAAATTAAGCCCATTTGGCTGTATCTGACTAATTTGGCGAAATTTCCATTGAAATTCAGTACTGGTGATTCTTCTCTAACCGGGTTCTTCAAATTTTAACTTCGTGTTCTCCAGTAAAATTAGCTAAAATCTTAAAGCCAAGAAATAGGGAAGCTACCTTTTCCAACCCGTACAGGAATTATTTATTTTGTAATTTACATATTTCCGTTTTCTAGTGTACATCTTGACAAAAAATGCTTATCTCATTCACTTCAGAATGTTCACTTGCATTTCAGTTCCAACACATTCACTTACGATGAATTAAAAAAATTGAGTAATCGTCAGTAATTGGGACAGCTGCCAAATTGTTAAATTTGCGCATCAAACAATGCTCAGTAAATTATGAATTTATCTACAAACCCTATTACGAAAATTTCCCAATAGAAACATACATTCGTCTGAATACAAACATACATGCATAAGAATACATACATATAAGTTATGCATACATCACATTATATTTTTCTCGATTTCTTTGAGTATCACTCGTAGCCATTCGACTAATGCCCAAAATCGTATTTTCCGTATTCGATTTTCTTTTCCTTTTAATTTAAAATTCAAAATGAATTGCATCGGTTTGGAAGCTTACAAAGAATGAAAAGTTACGTAGAACATAAACTTTCTGAAAGGGAGGGCGGGGGGCTAATCTATATCTCAGGTCACCACTGCATGAACATAGACTTCAACATTCGACTCCATAATGATCCGTATGAGGTTAAAATGCATAATTTACAGCAATGGAGCTAATGTTTTAATTAATAACTGGATGAATCTCGTCGAATTTCGACGAAAGAAATTGTTTAAAAACGAACTCATACATATATTACTACTTAGTCTCTAAAACAAATATTATTTTTAACTTAAAGTTATCAAAATACTAATTCCATACACTTCGACTGTTCAAAATATTAAAAAATTAAACTGCATTATTTATTATACCTAATCAAGATATGTAATTTTGATTAAATTACCCATTGAGGCTGTTGTGTTTAAAAGACACAGATGTCATCATATTGGCGCGATTTTTTTCCCAGGTCAGTTCGGGGAAAACTTCAACAGCACAAACAATAACATCCGGGTTACCATATACAGCAAAATAAAGACACTTTGGCGCCAGTTAAGTACCCGTTGCGTATATGACATTGGTGTCAGAAAAAAACATGCCAATATGGGGTATGTGACATCTGTGCCGTTTAAAATTGCCGATTGAAAATTTAAAAGGCACTTCTTAGTTATACCGTCGACGAAATTACTGTCGCCAAATTGTAAGATTAAATGCCAATAATGGTTGCCATTAATTAATTAATTGTAAGATTAAATGCTAATAATGGCCAATAAAACCATTAATTCGACGTTTTATTTGTATTTTTATTAATGTTTTACTAATTTATTTGTTCTTTCGTTATTTAAAATAAAAATTATGTCAATGTGTGTAATTTGGCGAGTGGTTTGGCGATTTATATAATTTGGCAAAATTGGCCGACGGGATAACTAAGAAGTACCATTTAAAAAAATGATTTCACCTTAAGTTAATCATGGAATTATTTTTCGCGTAAAATCTAAACTTTATGTTATTTTCACCGTCTCATAATTTGCATACGCATCTCTTATATTTACATTCACCATTTCAAAAATATTATAATGCGCAATATGTGATTAATACATATATTTCTGAACTTGAAATCAAGTTTGTCAACTACGACTTTGCATGTGAACATTCGCACTCTTGACTTGTGATTCTAATCTCTGTATCGGCGAGTTAAATTCTCCAGAAATTTATATCTTTTAGAGGCGTGTGTAGTAAAATATTTACTTTTATCAGAGAAAATGATCGTTTTCATTTAAATGATGTCATTTTGCCTCATTGAAGCATTTCACCAAGCGTCTCAAACTCAATGAATGAAAAAGAATTGAATTATAACAGCTTTTCGCGGAAAACTTGAGTATTTTATTACAGCATGACGTCATTTTCTGTTCAATTTTTTCAGAAAGTTTATTTTGAGTTTTATGAGAAAATGGCATCAATAAAGATAAGCAAACCTTATTATTTTTCCTTTCTTTACAACAATGGAAGGAATTCAATTGCTACCATTTTGAAACAAATTCATAGAATTTTTTTTAAATTTTAAATTTAAATATAAAAATGGGAATATTTAAAAAAATAGCTAGTGCGGGCAAATCTACAAAGAAACTGCTTTCATTAAAAAAAAAGAATTATTAAAATTGGTGTAAAAAAAAGCTCAAGGTACATGACTAAAAAAAGAAAGCCTTACCTTTCAAATATATAGAATTAAATTCGCAATGTTATCTCTATGGGAAAATTTTGAGCCGACATTTCAGGCTGTTAGGGTTGACGAATATTTATGATTTTCAATACGCGCCGACATTTTGGCCCTACCAACGTCCAGCTCATTTTTTGTGTCGATGCGTCAAATATTTTGGACGCTATCGTGTTAACAATAAGTGTAACTTTTGCAGGGAAGCCGGAGCTGTGCTCCGATAATTATGTCATGTTGACAGTATTCCTTGCTAGAAAAATTTCCTCTTGTAAACGGACAAATTTTGAAAAAAAAAAAACGAAACTTTATGCTTAAATTTTACCGATAAGCAGTTAGTTTCGGAAACTACTCCATTACCAGATTTTTAGCCCAATGTTTATTCTGTACAAATTGTTTTAATCCGCACTTGAATTGGATAAATAAACGATGAATTATTTACAATCCCGTAAATCCTTCTTGTGAGAAAATTGCTGCAGACGATGAAACAAAGATGGCCGCCATGCACAAAAAAAGTAAATATAATTAAAATAATAGTCATTTTGAACTTCCATCATGTTAGAGTTGTTGCACAAAAAATTTCAGATTTTTTAAAAAGGGTCGAGCAACGAATATCTGATTTTCTGGACCACTTGAAATGGATTGACCCTGTTATTAATTTAGTGACTTTAAATTACAATAAGTGTTTTATTAATATACATAATCTAGACTTCTTATTTATGTTATTAATCATGCATCAGTAATGTTTTTGTATATTATACTTTTTTTCAGTGTGTGTGATGTAACTAGATAGGAGCAAAAATGTGCGCTCCAGTTTTGTATTTTAAGATATATAAAAATAGTAGTTTAAACCGAAATATTCTGCAAAATTCATGGGATACATATGAGTAAAAAATACACACAATAATAAAAAAAATCAAACGTTCTTATAGGTGCAGCTACACAGGATATTTCAGCTTTGTAATGAATTGAACCAACTCTTTTTTATTGGACATACAGAAAATTACTGTGTTAACGTGGACAATCATGAATCATAAAGTAAGCAGATTTACCTTATCTTTAATTTATGATTTAATGTGATTATTATTATAACACGTTAAGTCTCATCTTTTATCATGCAACAATGATTATGAGACTGACGCGCTGCCTTCCTTAAATATTCAATATAAGTATATGGTAATTTAATAAAAGGGTTTATTTGAAAATTAAAAGGTCGTAACAGAATTTAAAAATGACTTCAGCGAAAGATGCACAGATAATAGTGAAGCTCAACTCGAATAATTATAATGTTTGGAAATTTAAAATCGAGATGCTTCTCATAAAAGAAGATCTTTTCGAGATCATTACTGATGAACCACCAAACCCAATTACAACCGATTGGTCCAAAAAGGACCGGAAAGCAAGGGCTATAATTAACCTCAGCATTAAGGATAGCCAGATTGTCCACGTAAAAAATATACAAAATGATAGAGATACCTGGAACACTTTAAAAGCAATTCATGAAAGAAGTAATTTGTCTAGCAAGCTATACCTTTTACGCAAGTTGTATAGCACAAAATTACCTGAAGGTGGTGATATGGTTAAGCATATCACAAACATACTTGAGTTGATCGGCAAGTTAGCAGCAATTGGTGAAACTATAAAAGATAATCATATTTCAGCACTTTTGCTGTGTAGCTTACCAGCTTCTTATGACACACTGATAACGGCACTTGAATCCCAAATTGAAGAAGAATTGACACCTACTTTTATAAAAAGTAAATTGATTGACGAATATAATCGCAGAAGCGATAGTTCGGAATCATCTGAAAATACCGCTAGGGCGTTCAAAACTACGAAGAAATTTAACAATGCAGGTTACAAATTCAATAATGCGGGATATAAAAAGGAACAAAAATACTGTTCAAATGGCAAATTAAAAAACCATTCCACTAAAGAATGCTGGCATAATAATAATTATAAAAATAAACAAAACAATCCTTCATATAATACAAATTACAAACAAAACTACAACAAAACTTTTTAATTCTTCTCTTCCCTTAGCAAAAAATGACATAGGATTTTTTATGGAAATATATGGTTTTATATGGAAAATCATAAAAATTTTATGGCATTATATGGAAACATACTGTATCCATATGGTAAACATTCTTCATTCTATGGTATTCCATAGCAAAGTGTATGGTAAAATTATAGGGTAATGAAATTTACCATATATTCAATGGTGTTCCATAGCATGATGTATGGTAAAATTATAGGGTAATGAAATTTACCATATATTCAATGGTGTTCCATAGCATGATGTATGGTAAAATCTTGTAATAATTGCTTGTACCATAAACTGTATGGTATACCATAGCATGATGTATGGTAAAATCATGTGATAATTGCTTGTACCATAAACTGCATGGTATACCATAGCATGATGAATGGTAAAATCATATGGTAATTGCTTGTACCAAAATTATATGGTATTCCATAGCATGATATATGGTAAAATCATATGGTAATTACTTGTACCATAAATTGTATGGTATTTCAAAGCATGGTGCATGGTAGAATCTTAAAATTAGGGATGCACCGAATATTCGGTATCCCGCATATTGGGCCATGTTACCGAATATCAAACTATTTGGTATGCCGAATATTTGGCTTGGCCGAATATAAGAGATTTCGCTATACCGAATATTCGGCCAGATCGAATATTTAAAAAGCCTTAAATTTTTTTTTTTTTAAACCGTAAAACAACTTCTATTTTTAACTATCAGTTAATAATGATATTTAGAATAATTAGAAATAAAATTATATTTAAATAAAACAGAATGCTTTTACATTTTTTACTTGCTATTTAAAAAGTATCACGTAAGAAAATTAACCAATAATGACGATTTATTTAACTTTTTAATACTTTGAAACTCTGAAATTTAAACTTATTCGGCAAGCCGAATATTCGGAATTCGGTTTACATGTTGGCCGAATATTCGGTATTCGGCCAAAATCACTATTCGGTGCATCCCTACTTAAAATATACAATACCTTTTGAAAGTTGATAATATATTGATTTTTTGTAACTATAGTACAAAAAAGTTGTGTTAAAAAGCCGTATGCTAATTCGGGACCTTGTATCTGATTTGGATAAACACCAGTGTTGAATTCAGTGGGTGGCCGGAGACCCCCCCTCCCACCCCCGGAGCAATGAGATGTCCGCTCCCACTCCCGGGAGATTTGAAATTTTGTGTTTTCAATGAAAAACACAAAATGAAATTCAATTTCAAAAAATGAAATTTCCCCCTGGAACTGTATAATGCCCCCCTCCCCCGGAACCACAAAAATCCCTCCCGGAGAAAAGTGCCTGAATTCAACACTGATAAAGACCGCTACTCATACATCAATCTAAAGATTTGGAGAATGGCAACGCCTGCCATCGCCATGCTTATTTTGTTTACCTCTCACTCCGTAGCGTCGCTTGTACCGCGTCATGTTTACTAAGAGCAAATACGCAGTAATTCCATCAAAGCATCCTGGCTACATAATTACTGGACATATTCAGGTATTTATTTATCTGTTTTATACCTTATTTGATCTTAATTTTACTTATATAACGTTTGTCATAACAATATTCTTATGTTTGTTAGATTGTTATACATTTTCTTACACGTGATACGCTGAAATGAAAGTGGATTTTAAGTTTGTCACTGCAACATTATTGATTGCCCGAACAATTTTAAAATTTTTAATGTACTGTATATTTACAAGCATGAAGATATTCAAAATGTTTGTAAACAACCTTCTATGCCATAAATCTGCAATAAAACTTTTTACATAAGCTTATGTAAAAAGTTTTATTTTTATTGCAGAACCGCTTTATATGCCGAAAAGCTAATCTTTATGTATGTACATATAGTGTATATGTGAAGATTAGCGTTTCTGTAAAGTTCTGAAACTCTTAATTAATAGTATCAATTTTATTAATCTAATCTAATTCCATAAAAAAATTTTATTATCGAAGTTTATAAAAATAATTACAGAGAAACCACGATTTGAGCTGGAGTAACAGTTTTTTTCAGTTTTGAATTAGATGATCTTCAATTTTGTCATTTTACCTATTAAGTTTTCATGTTATCTGCATTATGTTTCAGTTTCTAATTCATATAAAATATAATATTTACAAACCCTGAAGCCTAAACTATATTTGGCAATTTATCGATTTATTACCTGTTACCGGCTAATGAAAACATGCCTTAAAAATGTATTAATTTAAAATGAAGTTCTAAGAATATTAAAATGATGTTGTGGACATGTTCCAAATGTGTTGGAATTGTGTACATATTTTCTGTTATTCTAGCACGCAAGAAAGTGCAAAATTGATTGCAAAATTTCATCGTTACATACATAAGCCAAGTTAAATTAGAATGCAATTAAAATGTACTTATAATATTATATTTACTTTGGTGAAGGTAGTTTAATTACACTCAGTAAATGGTTGTACTATAATTCCTTTTCCAATTATGAATGTCTACTCAAGGTTTTCTTTAACATTTTTGCTAAATGACTACTCACAGGTATTTTAGCCTTTTCTTTGGTGAAGAGGGAGGGGGGGGGGTATTCTTATGAATTTTGATAATTTAAATTTAAAGCTGCAAATTCATGTTAGTGTAGGTATTACTTAACTACTAACATTTACATAAAAATTCAAAATTTACTTTTTCAGATTTTCTTTTCTGTTTGGATTTTTCGTTAAGTTTTATTGACATATTTTTGAAAACCTTTTGCAGTGAAAAAAAAAAAAAGAGAGAAAGAAACACAGCTTAAAACCTGTATCAACTGTCAGTATCGGATATCTGATCATGTGTCAGTGAGGTTTGAAAAACGTCATTGCATTATGAATCAATTGTAATAGTATTAAATATGGGGAAAATGGACTGCCTGGCGGGAATTTAATAAAATAGGGGCACATTGCTTTCCAAAATGGCACTCTTTTGCCCTGTTCATAAAGCATATTTTGAGATGGTTTATTTAGTGTTCCCTTTTAGTAGAATTTTATAATATTTTTCTGAACGACTGGTGAATTTTGCGACATATTCGTGCATACAATCGAAGAATTTCACGATATTTTCCTGTGACCATTCAACGAATTTTGCATTTTTTTTTTTTTTCACAGTTGAAAACACTTAAAATTTTCTGGATTTGTCCCTGCGACTTACTGGTGGAATTTGCAGGATGCAATTGAAAATTGTGTGCATTTTTTAAACGATATATGGACAGATAGATTTTTCATTTTATTTTATTTTTAACGACAATTTGATCTAAGAATTTCTTTTTTTTTTTCCCCTTGTGTTTGATTGACAAATTATTTTATTTTTTTCCCTCTTGCGACCAATTGACAAATTTCAGATCCCCCCCCCCCCACTCTTCCTTAGCCAATTAGCAGATTTCATTATTTTTTTTCATTATTTCTTCTGGTGAATCGATAAATGTCATGTAGATAACTGATTTCTTCATTAGTGCAATATAATTGTAGGCTTTAAAGTATAAATTTTATTTTAACGAAAGCAATTAGAACTTTTAAATGAAGCATTTTGTTTCAATAGAATGCAAAAGCAAAATAAGGTTAATTAAATATAACTTTTATATTGTGTGTTGAGTAAATTTATGTTTTTTGATAAATATGTGTTTTAGAAAAAAATTGTGAATGTAAATTTGTTTTTTATAATGTTTGTCATGTTTTACATTTTTTGTTTGTAGCTGATGTCTGCTTTGGATATTCGGAATATTAGTAAATGCCCCCCGAAGAAACATTGATTAAGAAATGGAAAGCTGATGCTGTTGATGGTATGAGAGATTATTTAAAGAGGACTGAGCGTTTTAGCTCCATGAAAAAATCATATGGTATGAGATTCTTATTTAATTTTTTCATTTGCATGTTGATTTATTTATGACAATATAATATATTAAGCTAAGTGATCCTGCTATATTTATCAAATCATTGGGACTCTAATAGCTCATAATTTGATTTTGGGGGGAGAAAAAGGAGGGGAGGGATGTGAACTTTTTTTGTAAGGTACTTTCAATTTGAATGAATAAAAACTTCAATTAGATGTACTTACAAAAATGTTTATTTAAGGGAAATAATGCCCGTTTAAAATACTTTACACTGCTCCTTTTGGCAACAAATTATTTCAGTCGCACAATGCATTTTTCCCCCCTTTACATTTTTTTTCCGCATTCTCATACCTTAGATTAAATAATGATACAGATGTGAAAACACGAGAAAATTTGAAAAAACCCACATTAGTTTTTTTTTAAGTGGGCCCGTGATTTAAATCAATATGGGTTTTTTTTTAATCTTTGATTTAAATCAACTTAAAAAAACATATTTCAAATTTACGTCAAGATATTTTGTGATAAATATTAAGTTTTGCCATATGAATGCATTGTAAATTTAAACGGTGGGAAAGGCTGAGAACTAAAAATCTATGTTTTTTTTTTAATTTCACTTAAATGAAATATCACATTTAAAAATAAAAAATCCTTCCGGCCAGTGCCGGGAGGAAGAGGTAGCTTTCAAATACCTTATTTTAAAAAAGCCAACTTATATTATTCAAACACACAAAGCTCAATTTAGTGGAAACCGAATATAAGCGATTCAATACTAATTTTTATCAATACTAAATCATTATGAATGAGAATTTCACGAAATTAGTCAGCTTTATCCATGCTGCTTTTATTTAAAGTAACTTATATTTGGCTGAGATGTTGATGTATACTATCCACATGCTTTCTCACATGGAAATAAGCGAATACGTGTGTTATCGCGTGACAAATCCAAGATCGTTTCAAAATGTTAGCCATACTAGAAATTCAAAGTGCTATAATTCAACCATTTTTTAAGATATAAACAAAAGAACAAATTTTCAGAAACAAAATCTGCTCCGGAATCTTTGTATCAAGGCCAAACACATAAAAAAATCTTTTTCATTTCCCAATTTTTTAATACCTTATTTTAAATTTTAAATTTAATTTTTTTTAAATGGCAACCCTTTTGAAACAAGATGGCAAATGAAGCTGGCCAACGAACTCGGTCGAGACATTGGTATGTGCTATGTACAGACCAAGTAACATCCAAGTCGGTTCATAAATACGCTTGTTATCGCGTGACAAAAATCAGGTCGTTTTAAAATGTCAGCCACAATAGAAATTCAAAACGCTATAACTCAGTCATTTTTTTAGATATAGACGAAACAAAAACTGTTCCGGGATCTTTGTATTAAGGTCAAACACATACAAAAAAAAATCGTTTTCATTTTCTAATATTTTGGTATCTCATTTTAAATTTTAATTTTTAAAAATTTTTTTAAATGGCCGCCATTTTGAAACAAGATGGCGGATGAAGCTGGCCAACGAGCTCGGTCGAGATATTTGTATGTACTATGTACACACCAAAGTACATCCAAATCGGTTCATAAATACGCCTGTTATCACGTGACAAATATCAGGACGTTTCAAAATGTCAGTCACGCTAGAAATTCAAAATGCTATAACTCAGCCAATTTTTGAGATATAGACGAAACAAAAACTGCTCCGGAATCTTTGTATAAAGGTCAAATACATAAGAAAAAAATATTTTTCCATTTTCAATTCCTTGGTACCACATTTAAAATTTTTAAGAAAATTTTAAATGGTTGCCATTTTGAAACAAAATGGCGGATGAAGCTGGCCAACAAACTCGGTCGAGACATTGCTATGTACAATGTACATACCGAATTACATCCAAATCGGTTCATAAATTCGAGAGTTACAGTATGACAAAGGTCAGATATATATATATATATATATATATATATATATATCAACTTTTGAACGGAGTGTGGTTTCGGGGTCTGGGGGTCATGATCGATGAAAATATACCAAAATTTTTTGAAATCGCTTACCTCCGAACGGCTGCAATAGGTAGCTTTTTGTAATGAAAGCTACCTAAAATTCTAAATTAAAAATAATCTCAGCTAACACGTTCTGTTGTACACACTGAATACATTGTGAAAAATATTAAACAATTAATGCATATAATGTATATTTACCTATTGGAAAACATTTAAACCTTATGCGATTTTTTTTAATACAAAAAAAAAAAAAAAAAAAAAAAAATGGAGATTTTCTGCAAGGATATGGAAAACTTTGGAATAATTAAATATAATGTCCTTCAAAAGTATTTTTATTCATATTAATGTAGAGATTTCATTTTGTCCTTGTGAACATACAATTTGTTAAAATAATTTATTTATGGACAGATTTGGAAAATAAAAATAAGGATTTTACGGTTAGTAATCTGAAATATGTTTATATATTTTTTTAAATATAAGTATAATTTTAAGTACTTATAAATGCAAACTAATTAATAACAAACTTCTTAAGTTTTTAAAATGTATATATATATCTGATTTAAAATGTTTTAAATTAAAATCAAATAAATCCAATGTTGATATTCACACTAAATTCTGTAATCGCTTAGAAACACATGAAACTGAAAAATTAGTGTGTGTGTGTGTTTTTTTTCGAACATTTTAATAACAAATATAATAATTTTTCAGACCCATTGAAATTTATAATACACTATATGGCCAAAGGTGACCGGTCACTTGCAATTTTAGACGTTTTGTTAAATATCTAGAAAAATACATACAAGAATTAACCTGAAACTGCAGATGTGTAAACAGTATAGTATAGGTCATATATTTCCATGAAGATTTTTTTCCCAAAACCCTATAGAGGACCGTCAACAAATTGAAAAAGAACGAATATCTTTTGGATAACCTGTAAAATATAATGTAGCAAAAGCGTTCAAACTCAAGATTATTAATAAGTGGCTTATTGTAATATACTGTGTTCCTTTTTATGAGGATAGCATTTATACTCATAGAGAAATTGAGGTTTTTATAAAAACAGCCCCAAATTTCGCCAAGTTTTTTGCTTATAATTTGCAGAGTTCTTAATATAAAAAAAAGTTCTTTTTCAGAAAATATGACAAACAACATTGTACACAATACCCTGCAATCAGAATGAAAAAAAAAAATAAATAATTGTATGAAAAATGAGCAGGTTTACTAAATAATGCTTCACTGCGCATGCTCGAACGTAATAAAAATATAATTTGCATAATGTGTTAGCTAAATGTATAGAGCAACTTTTGTGAAAGTCTTAAAAACATAGTTTGAAAAGATTGATAATAATCGTTTATAGAATGAGCTCAAAATCCATTATTCTTAAAAGGAAGCAAAAAGATGAGGGGCTGTATCCAAATACAATAATACATACAATATTGTGTATGCTGTATTGGCACTAATCAATGAATATATGGATACAACCCCTCATCTTTTTGCTTCATTTTGGGAACAACAGATTTTGAGCTTATTCTATAAACGATTATTATCAGACTTTTCAAACTATGTTTTTGAGACTTTTACAAAAGTTTCTTTATACATTTAGCTAACGCAATATGCACATTATATTTTGATTCCGGTGGCGCAAGCGCAGTGAAACATTTTTTAGTAAACCTGTTAATTTTTCATCCAATTTCTAATATTTTTTAAATTCTGATTGCTGGTTATTGTGTACAATATCGTTCGTCATATTTTCTGAAAAGAACTTCTTTTTATATTAAGAACTCTGCAAATTATAAGCAAAAAACTTGGCGAAATTTGGGACTGTTTTTATAAAAACCTTAATTTCTCTATGAGTATACATGCTATCCTCATTAAAATGAACACAGTATATTACAATAAGCCACTTATTAATAATCTCGAGTTTAAACGATTTTGTTCCATTAGTTTTTACAGGGTTATCCAAAATATATTCGTTCTTTTTCAATTTGTTGACGGTCTCCCATGGTGTTTCGGGAAAAAATCTTCGCGGAAATATATGACCTATACTATGCTGTTTATACACCTGCAGTTTCAGGTTAATTCCTCCTGTATTTTTCTAGATATATAACAAAACGTCTAAAATCACAAGTGACCGGTCACTTTTGACCAAATAGTGTATATAAATGATCATCTTTATATGTGTGTAATACATGCCCCAGTTTCATTAAATAAATATTGTGGTATGTATTCCAGAATGTTGTATATAATCTAGAATAGATATGTTTAACTGAAAGCTAAAAGAAAAAATCAAGTAATTTTCAGTTTTCTTCTTTTTTTTTTTTTTTTTTTTTTTTTTTTTTTTTTTTTTTTTTACAATAATGTCGGCTAATTTGGCTGGGCACAGTGCCCGGCAGCCCTAATATTTTATTTTAAAAGGATTAAATTAAAATCAAATAAATCCAACGTTGATTCACGCTAAATTCTGTAATCGCTTAGAAACTCATAAAACTGAAAAATTAGTGTGTGTGTTTATTTTTTCGACCATTTTAATAACAAACATAATAATTTTTCAGATCCATTGAAATTTATAATATATAAATGATCATCTTTATGTGTGTGTAATACATGCTCCAGTTTCATTAAATAAATATTGTGGTATGTATTCCAGAATGTTGTATATAATCTAGAATAGATATGTTTAAAAGAATAAGTAGTGCAAAATTCCTGTATATTGTACAAAAGTCCAAATCCCCTGTCCCACCCTGACTGAAAGACATTGTTTTTTCCATTGTCCCCCCCCCCCCCCTTTGGGTAACTGAATGCAAAAAGAAAAAATAATCAAGTAATTTTCAGTTTTTTACTTCTTTTTTTTTTACAATAATGTTGGCTAATTTGGCTGGACACAGCGCTCCGCAGACCTTTAAAAATATTTTATTTTAAAAGGATTAAATTAAAATCAAATAAATCCAACGTTGATATTCATACTAAATTCTGTAATTGTTTAGAAACTCATAAAACTGAAAAATTAGTGTGTGTGTGTTTTCGAACATTTCAATAACAAACATAATAATTTTTCAGACCCATTGAAATTTATAATATATAAATGATCATCTTTATGTGTGTGTAATACATGCTCCAGTTTCGTTAAATAAATGTTGTAGTATGTATTCCAAAATGTTGTATAGCATATAATCTAGAATAGATATGTTTAAAAGAATACTTAAGTAGTACAAAATTCCTGTATACTATACAAGAGTCCCAAATCCCCTGCCCCCCCCCCCACCTTCCCTTTGTGTAACTGAAAGCTAAAAGAAAAAAAAATCAAGTAATTTTCAGTTTTTTTCTTCTTTTTTTTACAATAATATTGACTGTTGGCTAATTTGGCTGAGCACAGTGCCCGGCAGCCCTTTAAAAATATTTTGTTTTAAAAGGATTAAATTAAAATCAAATAAATCCGACATTGATATTCACACTAAATTTTGTAATCGCTTAGAAACTAATAAAACTGAAAAATTAGTGTGTGTGTTTATTTTTTTGAACATTTTAATAACAAACATAATAATTTTTCAGGCCCATTGAAATTTATAATATATAAATGATCATCTTTATGTGTGTGTAATACATGCTCCAGTTTCATTAAATAAATATTGTAGTATGTATTGCAGAATGTTGTATATAATCTAGAATAGATATGTTTAAAAGAATACTTTAGTACAAAATTCCTCTATACTGTACAAAAGTCCCAAATCCCCTGCCCCACTCTGACTGAAAAACATTGTTTTTTCCATTCTCCTCCTCCCCCCCCCCCCCTTTGTGTAACTCAAAGCTAAAAAAAAAAAAAAAAAAAAAAAAAAAAAAATCAAGCAATTTTCAGTTTTTTACAATAATGTTGACTGTTGGCTAATTTGGGTGGGCACAGTGCTCGGCAGCCCTTTAAAAATATTTTATTTTGAAAGGAGCCCCCCCTCTCCCGTTTCTTGTACAATTGAAAGCTAAGAATTTTTTTCTTCAAACTTTCAAACGATTTTCAGTGCCTTTTAAAAATAGTGACTGTTTCTAAAAATAGTTGACTGTAGACTGTTTTGGCAAGGCTTTAGCACCTGGCAACCCTTATTAAATATTTTGCACATCCAACAACCCTTACTGCTCTTTTTGGCAACAAATTTTTTCAGTCGCATAAGGTAGGCTTTTTTGTGACCGACTGATAAATTTTGAGATTTTTCTTTGCAACCGATTAATGAATTTCATGGTTTTATCCTGTGACAGATAGATAAAATTCACCATTCCTCCCCCTACCCATTCAGCTAAAAAGTTTTATTGTATTTTCCTTTGCCCCTCACCCTCCCTTGTGCAGCTGAAAGCTATTTTTTTTTTCAAAATTTCAAGTGATTTTCAATGTTTTTTTTTTTTTTAACAATACTGACTGTATCCAATTTGAACAATTTTTTTGTACTTTTCAGTTAACCACGTGCCAGTGTTATATATACATATAAAGCAGAGTCGAGTGTCAGTATTGTTGTTCCTGCATCTCTTAAGCTTGGCTGTTCGACCAGGAAGTTCCAAGTTTGCTCCCTGATGTGGACAGAGAGGACAATTTCGAGCTTCGCCCAAAGCATCTGAAATGGGCCTGGAGTTAGTGATGCGCCCAGTCCCTGCATGTAAATATATCAGTTATTTGCAGCCTGTTTTTTTTTTTTTTCTAGAAAAAACCTATGTTTATACACCACTATTTTCTGTTAATAATTAATTTTTTTCTTATTTTTATTCATTTCATTCTAATGTTTATTTATATATATCTGTGAATTTTATGTTTAAATAAATGTGTGCAGTAGCACTTTGAAAACTTAAAATTTGTTTGTTTATTTATTAATTAACAATTTTTTAATTTTCAGATTTTAATTGAGTTTTAGCTTGTAAAATATATTTAGTCTCCCTTAATGTATGTATCATGCTACTTTTATTCAAGAACTCTGTTTTTTTATGTTAGCCAAATGCAGGTAATAAATTGCCAAACATTTTTACCATCGCATTTTTTCGTATTTCATTAGTATAATTTAAAATATAATCCTTTCACTAATTTTATTTAAAATACATAACTTAAAGAGTGAAATATTTAAAATTCATGACTTTCACTTATTTCTTTAAAAAAAAGAGAAAAAAAAGTAATAAATTTCATAAACCATGATATTTAATTTCAATATCAAAAGCATTGGTTTAATTTACCACACGAAAAATCTGGCAAGTTATAAAATGCTATTGGCGAGATTTTCGCCTGCCTAACATAAAAGTACTAAGAATTCATTGCGATCATGGCAACTTTTATGTACTTTTATTCAAAAAAATATTTTTTATATTAGAAATAATCGCCTTGCACATGGAAAGCAAAAGGGTCAGCCCACTCCCGCTGGAGTCATGCGATGTTCGAATGCACCAATGCAAGTGTATGAAAAGAGCATTACGTCATTCTAGCAGTCTGTAAAAAAAAGACACTTGGGATGCACTGTGGTAGCCTGTCTTTTTCATTTGCCTTGGATAAAGGGCAGGGGGTCAATCCTGCTTTGACTGTAAATAGATCTCACACTTGAAAGCTGTAAATTGTGCATGTATCGAGGTGTTTCTGGAATCAAGTTCTGCTTAGTCAGACGTAATCGAACCTCTAGTCATAGTATGTTTGTCATACGAATTGAATATTTCCAACTGAGTGAAAAAATGCCCAGGCCGGGAATCGAACCCAGATCCTTAGCTTACAAGACCAATGCTTTACCTTTTAAGCTAACTGGGCTAACAACCAGCCAGCATATTTCGCTCAGAAAACTTTATTGGTAGTAACATCTGGTCTGTCATGTAGCTCAACAGAATAAACCACAGGTATGGAACTCCATATAAACAATGGATATGTAGATGAACTATTATTTTAACACAATCAAACTGATTTGTAAAGTTATCATATGAATTGAATATTTCCAATTGAGCGAAAAAATGCCCAAGCCGTAAATTGAACCCAGATCTTTGACTTGCAAACAAATGCCGGCCTGGGCATTTTTTCGCTCGGTTGGAAATATTCAATTTGTATGATAATTTTACTAATCAGTTTGATAGTGTAAAAATAATAGTTCATAGTATGTTTGCTTTGCTTGCATAAAAACTGCTGAGTGGCTGCATAATGTCGCACAAGGCAGGCTTTTTTTTTCTTTGTGACCAACTGATAAATTTGGAGATTTTTTCTTTGCAACCGAGTAATGAATTTCATGGCTTTATCCTGTGGCAGATAGATACTTCCCCTTCCCATTCAACTGAATTTTTTTTTCCTTTGCCCTTTTGCGACTGAAAGCTAAGATTCTTTTTTTCTTCTGTTTTTCAAAATTTCAAATAATTTTCAGTTTTTTTTTTTTTTTTTTTTTTTTTTTTTAGCAATATTGTTGACTGTAGTCCAATTTGGCAGAGCGGGTGATACTTTTCTGTTATACGGAATCCATTGTCGCCAAGCATAATAGTTGGCGCAAAATGAAAATCACGTGAAGCATTGTCGATAGTAAAGTGAACCTGGCAGAGATGTCATATATGCACCGGGTACTTAACTGGCGCCAAAGTGTCGTTATTTTGCTTGATATGGTAACCGGATATAGATGATATGGTAACAAGTTTTTTCACCGGAAAAAAATCGTGCCAGTATGGGGCATATATGATATCTGTGGCGTGAGCCTTTCAATTATATAACATTTGAAAATTATAGACTTTTACGAACTATGGCATGTCTATATGTATATGGTGTATGGTATATGATGTCTATATATGTTTACGGTATATGATGGCATATATTACAAACTATGGCAATACGTCACATGGTTTACAATAAAAATCCTTTTCGCGATCAAGGTTGAAATAATTGGTGCATCCGTATAACGGAAAAGTTCTGAGCGAAGCGCTAGGCAGCTGTTTTTAAATATTTTACACATCTGATAACCGTTACCACCCCTTTTTGGCAACAATTTTTGGTACTTTTCAGTTAACCAGGTGCCAGTGTTATATATACACATATACATGTGTATATATATATATATATATATATATATATAATGTATTTATATATATGTACTTATATGTTTATGTGGTCGTTGTCGTCAATGAAGGATTTCTTATGCTGCTCAAAACATAAATTTAAATTAATAAACACATTTATTTGATGAAATTATTTAATAAAGTTATTGAAGCTATGGCATATTGGATTTTAGTTGATTACAAGATGTATTTTAATGTTTGTGCATGTACTAAATTTTAAAATTCATTTTTTTAATAAATTTCAACGGTATTGATTATTTCAAAATGCTCCATGTGCATAATTTTTTCTCTGATTCCTTTGAAAATTTCTATGACTGTTTGTCCTTATATATTTCATAAAACTGTGCATGATTTTTTAAAACTAAATATAATTTCAAAAGTTAAAAGCAACTAATTGCAGCAATACGATGCAAAAATCCTGAAAATTTCATAAAACTAAGATTTTTTTAAAAACTTGTATATTAAAAATAGATAAAATTTGATGCACAGTTTCATTTATATGTATAAATCAATCTTGCATTAAAAATATTGGTGATTTTAATTGCTGTGAAATGTGCATAGAACAGTTCGAAAAATTCTTCGTAACACTGCGAATTTTTTCATCAACAAATGATTTCTTATGTTCATTATTTTTCTCAAAACAAATTTAAATTGTATAAACGCATTAATTTGATGAAATTATTGAATAAACTTATTGAAACTGTGGTGATATGTGAATTTAGTCAATTAGAAGGCATATTTTAATATTTCTGTTTTCATTAAGCCTTAAAATTAATTTTTCTCAGTATAAAAATTTAGTCGATATTATTAATTCAAAATGTTCCATGAGCATAATTTTTCCTCCAATTGCTTTGAAAATTTTTATAGCTATTTGTCATTATATATGTCATAAAACTGTGCATGATTTTTTGAAAATAAATATAATTGTAAAAGTTAAAGGTAGTTAATTATAGAAATATGGTGCAAAAATGCTCAAAATTAAAAAAAAATCAGAAAATATTTTTGTCTAACCTTTATATTCAAATATATAAAATTTGATGCACAGTTTTATTTATGTGTATAAACCAAACTTGTATAAAAAATATTGGGGATTTTCATTGATATGGAATGGGCATGGGACATTTTGAAAAGTTCTCCATAACATCTAAAATATAAAAAAAAAATTCCTTTTTTTTTTAAATAAAATTGTTTTTTTAATTTTTTTTTTGTGATAAATGTATCCCATAATGCATATAATGTACCCTTGAATAATATTTAAAGGGAAATTTACAAAAAATAAAAAAAGGATTTAAAAGAATTAGCTTCAAAATTCCTGGCTGTTTTTTACCGTTTTCTTGAGTGTAACTCTCTTAATTTTACTTGGAATTTCATAAATGAGACATCATTTTAAAGCATTAATTGCGTACTAACGAATTACTTCCGCACTCCCTCCTATATTGCTTCCTTTTTATTTGATAATTATCAATACCATATGATTTTATTCTAAAACACCATAGATTATGCTATATAAATGCCATAAGATTTCACTTTTAAAACACCATAGATTCCACCAATTCCATAAGATTTCATTCAGAAACCCCATACGAATGCCATAGGATTTCATCCCTAAAACTCCTTAGACGTTTACCGTACAGTGCCATAAAAATTACCATACAAATGGCCATCCCACTAACTCCTTAGACATTTACCATACAGTGTCATAAAAATTACCATACAAATGCCATCCCAAAAACTCCTTAGACATTTACCATACAGTGCCATAAAAAATTACCATACGTACCATTTCCATGCCATTGTTTCTATGGTTTTCCATAGGATATTTTTTACCTTAGGCAAAAAGCCATAAGATTTCACTTATGATTTTTTGTATGGTTTTTTTTATATGGTAATTCTATGTCATTTTTTACTAAGGGTTGTTTTCCAAAAGAATGATAAAAATGTTGGAAATTATTCTGTATCAAATTCGTATAAAAATGCCAATTGTAATGAATATGAAAGTCATTAAGGTAATAAACACTGTGCGTTTATAAGAAAACCGCGCAATAAAAAAGCGCGGATAGTTGACAGTGGCAGATCCAGTCACATGACAAATGATCAACATTTATTTACAGAAATTATATCAAATGAAAAAACTGATGTTGCTATAGCAAATGGAAACAAATTAGTTTATTATGGATCAGGAAATACACTAATAAAAACAATAATTTCAGACGGTGAAACACACAATATAACACTTAAAGATGTTTTATTTGTTCCTGACATTGAATCAAACCTATTTTCCGTTAGTAAAGCTACAGAAAATGGATGCGAGATTTTATTCAAAAATGATAAATTTAACTTAACGTTTAACGGAATAACCCGCCTGCAAGCGGTAAAGAAAAATAACTTTTATGAAATTCAATTAGCAAATGAAAGCCCAAACATAAACTATGTAAATAAAACTTACATCTGTATGGATAATAATTGCATAGAACTATGGCACAGAAGGTTTGGCCATAAAAATTTTGCATCTATCAAACAAATCGAAGAAAAACACATAGCGAAAGGAATACAAATAAATAAAAGTAAACATGACACAACTTGTGAAACTTGCATCAAAACAAAGCTTACAGATGCGCCTCACCCAAAATTAGCAGATTATAGAGCCACTAAACGATTGGCGTTGATACACTCTGACGTATGTGAGCTTTTCCAGACATCAACAATAGGGTGGAAAACATACTTCTTAACATTTGTAGATGATTACTCTAGATTTACCATTCTGTATTTATTATCAAAGAAATCAGAAGTTTATGAAAAACTTAAGGAATTTATTGCCTTAGTTAGTAATAAATTTGGCGAAAAGCCAAAAAATATAAGAACAGACAAAAGAGGGGAATTTAACAATGATTTAGTTGACAATTATCTTAGAAAAAATGGCATAAAGCACCAACACACTTTTCCGTACTCTCCGAGCAAAAATGGTGTAGCTGAACATAAAAACAGAACTTTAATTGAAATGACGAGAGCTTTGCTTAACGAAGCAAACTTGTTTCAAAAATTCTGGGGTGAAGCTATCTGTACGGCGAATCACCTACAAAACCAATTGCCTACAAAAGCTAATGAAAAATCCCCGTTTGAGCTTTGGAATGAATGACCACCAAATTTACATTACCTTAGAGTGTTTGTCTGTAAAGCCTTTGTTTATGTGAACAAAAATAAACGACAAAAATTAGATGATAAGGCAGTTAAAGGTATTTTTGTCGGCTACGACAATTACTCCAAAGGGTAGCGTATTTACACAAGTGGTAAAGAAATAATAATTGCCAGAACAGTAAAGTTTCTAGAAAACAAAAATATACACGAGAAGGTAGAAACACAATTAAGTTTGAGAGAAAAACCATCTGATGAAAATGACAAATCACAGAATAAAAACTCAGCCCGAAGGCTATATTATTCCAAATCAGGAAAACGAAGTATGCCGATTAAATAAATCCATTTACGGATTGAAACAAGCAGCCAGGGCATGGCACACTAAAATAACAAAATCATTAAATGATTTAAAATTTAAACAGTCTAATTCAGACACATGTTTATACATTCGAAATGAAGGAGAAAGCAAAACGTATATTATCGTTTATGTCGATGATATCCTGATAGCAGGAAAATATGACGAAATTAAAGACATAATAGAAAAACTTAAGCGAGAATATGAATTAAAAAATATAGGAGAACTAAGTTATTATTTAGGAATCAAAATAGAGAAAACAGCAGAAGGTTACGAATTAAATCAAAAAGCTAAAATAGAAGAACTAGTAAAAAAGTTTAAATTAGATGAAGCTAAACCAGTCGGTACTCCGATGGAACCTAATTTTAATAGATTAGAAGATAATGACAATTTATTGCCAAATAATGTTAAATACAGAAAGGCGATAGGTCCATCACTTTATATCGCATCTGTCAGTAGACCTGACATTTCTGCTGTAGTGAATATTTTAAGTAGAAGAAACGAATCCCCGCGTGAAAAAGACTGGATGGCAGTTAAGAGGATAATAAGATGTTTAAACTGCACAAAAGAAATGAACTTGCACATAGATAGTAAAGTGAACCGATTTTAAAGGCTTTTGCGGATAACGACTCGGCAGGTGATACTAGCAAAAGAAAATCAACCAGCGGCAATGTTTTTACTTTAAGTAATAATGCAATTCAATGGATTACAAAAAGGCAATCATGTATTGCTCTTTCATCAGCAGAAGCTAAATATGTGTCAGTCGCAAGTGCAGGGAAAGAAATTATATATTTATAGAAACTCCTGGAAGATTTAGATTTAGCACAGACAAAGACTATCAGTTTATATGAAGACAACCAAAGCTGCATCAAAATGATTGAAAGTGAGAAGTTTTCAAAAAGAGGTAAACACATCGACATTCGTTTTCATGTTATAAAACAACTCAAAGAAGATGGAATAATTGAATTAAAGTACTGTCCATCGAAATATATGATTGCTGAGGCACTCACAAAACCCATTCTCGAAACTGAATTACTGAATCACAGAAATTCAATGAACTTGTTTGCCTCATCAATCTGAAGAGATTAAGGGGGCATGTTGGAAATACTAATCTCTTTCAGAATTAGATAAACTCATTATAAATCAAGATAAACTGTTTTTCAAAAACACTTAATGTCTGTCATAAACAAGACTTGATTACTTTTTTTTCACCGATGATGTCAGGAAAATAGAAAATGACTTCCTTGTTTATCTAAAGTGTCAATCGAAAATTGCATAAACATTTAGATTAAGAAGCTGCAATTTTGACAGCTCAAATAACTATATTATTAATTTAGCGACATTAAATTACAATAAGTGTTTTATTAATGTATATAATCTAGACTTATTATTTATGTTATTAATCATGCATCAGTAATGTTTTTGTATATTATACATTTTTCAGTGAAGTAATGTAACTAGTTAGGAGCAAAAATGTGCGCTCCAGTTTTGTATTTTAAGATATATAAAAATAGTAGTTTAAACCAAAATATTCGGCAAAATTCATGGGATACATATGAGTAAAAAATACACACAATAATGAAAAAAATCAAAAGTTCTTATAGGTGCAGCTACACAGCATATTTCAGCTTTATAATGAATTGAACCAACTCTTTTTTATTGGATATACAGAAAATTACTGTGTTAACGTAGACGATCATGAAGCAAAAGGTAAGCAGATTTACCTTATCTTTATTTTTTGATTTAATGTGGTTATTATTATAACAAGTTAAGTCTCATCTTTTATCATGCAACATTATTATCATTATTAAAATATTTATATTAGTTTAAATTTAAACAATTACATCAATTAATATATTTATAAACATAAACGTTATACATTTATTTTAAATTTAATTGTATTTAATTAAAATCATCACTCCGTATAATTTTGAAATATTGATTAAAGGTAGCCATCTCTCCTCGATTTCATGTGGCCTGAAATCGAAGGACTGATGGTCATCCAATTTAAGGCATCTACAGCCATTGTGCGACTTTGTTTTGGGCTTAGAAGTAAAGATTAGATTATACATGTGCCTTAAAAGTCCATATAGTAAAAAATATATATAATGTACGTACTGCAAAACTGTCAGATACCTAAGTCCAAAAAAAACATTCAACCACTAAATTAAATAAACATTAAAATTACACTTACTTTTTATAATCGAAAAACACAACTGCACGTCGCAATATATAAGCTCATTGAACTATTTCATATGAACAAAGTTTATGCTACAATCTATGATCACGTTTTGGAAATATTTAGACTGGCTATCTCTCCTCTATGGTCATCTATCCTAGAGTTACTCAACTCAATAAAATACCGGCAGTAAGGTTGCAATCAATTTTATGGTGTAACTTTGCTTAAATTTTCTTACAGTGAATGAAATGCAACAGTCCATGAGCTGCAATAAATTCACAAACATGAATAAAATGACGAACCACGAGAATGAAATACGATTAGTAGTAGAATGATCAGGACGACGATCGGTTGGTAAATTGTAGAAGATGAGGACTAAGATCTTGCAATGACTAGTTTCAGAAAAGATAAACATAAGGCCACTCTTTTGTATGATATTTATTGAATAAGAAAATATTCATTCTTAGTATTTGTAGGGATTATCTTTTTATGTTTTAACTGTTTTTTTTTTCGTGTATTCCATACCCTGTGAAATATATTCTTTTGTATTTATATTCAAGTATGATCTTAGTTGTAATAAAGTTCTTTAGTTATTAATATTAATAACACATACCGGGTGTCCCAAAAATGACTGATGGATTTTACAATTCAATAACTTGCAAACGGTGACAGATATTAAAATAATTCCTGCAGGAGGGTTATATATGATGTCAGAAGTTTTTTTTTTTTACTGTGATTCTTGATTTTAGTCCGAATTTCAAATAATAGATGGCGAATGAGAGCAATAGGTGCTCAGTCCAGATCTGATGTTTGGTACTTCGGGATCCATTCAATATATTTTAATTTCCTTTTTCCGCCTGGAAGAAGAGACAAACCAAAAAATCAGGCCTGGAGTTAGCGGTTATTGCTTACAGCGTCATATATCGATGCTATTTGTAACTAAAACTAAGAATCTCAGAATAAAAACTCCTGACATTTTACATAAAACTCCTGTAAGAATTTTTTTTAATATCAGTCACCGTTTGGAAGTTATTGAATTTTAAAATTCATCAGTCATTTTTGGGACATCCGGTATGTACATTTATTTAACAAAGGATTGATTTCGCAAAAGATCAAAAGATTTTACTCTATGATACTATCCTATATTGTGAAGTATTAAAAAAAAAGGAGAACAGATGTCATAAGTTACCCCGGCCGCCATCTTGGAATTCTTCTTGGCGTGAAAACCCCTTTTCCGCCAAGTAGCAAATGTCGCCAAGCACCGGTTTATACGCATGTTTGGCTTAACGAAAATAAAATGTAAATAATAAACAAAATTCGCTAAACTGGCAATCAGCAATCGTTGTATGAGAGCTTCGCGCACATTTACCGAAAACAAAACACCGCCGAATTCAGCATTTCTCGCGGTATAGCATTCTCAAAATTCAGCAGTTCTCGTTTTGTAGCAATTTCAAAATGTAAAAAACTCTTAAAGCAGCAAAATATACCTAAAAAACGAAACTCGCTAAAGTGGCAATCAGCAATAGTTGTATGAGGGCTTCGCACACATTTACAGAAAAAAAACGTCGCCGAATTCAGCATTTCTCGCGGTATAGCATTCTCAAAATTCAGCAGTTCTCGTTTTGTACCAATCTCAAAATGTAAAAAACTCTTAAAGCAACAAAATATACATAAAACTATCAACATACCTTAACAGACATCTGCTTTCTTGAAACCTCCAGCGCAAGAAATATATCTCATAACATCGCCGTCATTTTCCAAAATAGACTTAATACGCATTGACACGCTATAAACAAACCTCCCTTTCTTGTTAAAATTTCCTCATATTTCTTAATTACTTCAGCAACAGCGCTTAAACGAACTACAGAAACTATAGTCAATGAAATACATCCAATAAATTTAACATAAAAATAAAAAGACAACGATAGAACACGACATCAAAATACATCCACAAAATTCTAAGCTTCTCAGGGGTTGCCACAACACGACACATCACAACACACACGTCACACAGGGTTTACATATCGAGCTTGTCATATCCGTAAACACCGCCAACACGCCAAAAAAAAATCGCCAAACAATTCAAAACAACGGCTGAGGGAAGACACGGCATCTATGCCAAAAAAAAAAAAAAAAAAAAACTGTAAAATTTCTATTGTTTGTATTCTCTGAAAAAGAAGTGTCATGTGATACATCTTATTTTTCATATGATCTTTATTATTTATGATTTTTCAATCTTTCTTTGATAAAGAGACTCAAAGGGACGATAACAAAGGGAAAGCAAATTTTAAACATTATTCTTCAGGGAATTAACTCGTACTGGGTCTCTATTCTATTATGTGTTTTACAGGTTTAAAAAATTTTAGAAGGGCTGAACATTAGATTCAGAAAATATTATTCACTCAGACTTTTTTTCTGTGCAAGGATATTAGAGTGTTTTACACTTAAAAAAAAAAAAAAAAAAAAAAAAAAAAAAACCTCAACATGGCTTTTATATGTTAAAATGGAATTTTGCAATCAGTTTTTATTCACTTCTTGATATTCTAGAATTGTAATAAAAATATGTACAAAGTTGTGTTTCTGATGATAATACAAAATTTTTGTATTTTTTCAACTTAATTTTAAATTAATAAGGTAATTGTGAAACATTTTTCAACTTCTGTGTATTTCCCTATGAAGGTTTGTTTAAATAAAACCTGTGTAATGTAAATATGATTTTTTATAAATAAAATATAGATGATATAATCTCAGAGAATAATTTTAAATTGATTTCCAAAATATTTCAATAACCTTCAACAACATATGCAATTGAATGATTAAAAATATTCTCACACTAATTTATACTTATCAGTATTCCATATACTTCAAAACAAAAAATTATAATAAAAAAATATGTTTAAAAAACGATTTTCAAAATAAAGAATTAAAAAAAAATAAAATACTCTCTCATAGAAAAATAACTGGAAAAAATTCCTAAGTCCAAAAGATTTCATCACGCGAAAAGCACAATGGAAAAAATGACCCGATAAAATTTAATTCCCCAAAGATTAATGGATTAAATATGATTTGTATAGCGTTCATTTGTTATAAAGATATTGGAAGATATGAAAGTGATGAGGATCGTATGAAAAATAAGACGTATTATATGACACATCTTTTGAGACACAATATTAAAAATAACGTAAAAAGATATCGAGTTATCGGGATAGACAACATAATTGCAGAGAAAAATTTAATTTAATTTTATTTAAATTTGATTTCCAAAATAGTTCAATAACCTTCAGCAACATATGCAATTGAATGATTAAAAATATTCTCGCACTAAATTATGTTTGTTAAAATTTTATATATTTCAAAACAGACAGTTATTATCAGAAATATGTATAAAATAATATTCCTAAAATAAATAATATAAAAAAAATAAACCCTGTCATAGAAAGAAATATCTTGAGTAAAATTCCAGAATCTCAAAGATATCGACACGTGAAACCCATAATGGAAAAATGTCTCGATAAAATTTAATTCCCCAAAGATTAATGGTAAAAATATGCCTTGTACAGAGTCAATTCGTCAGAAAGACACTGGAATATATGAAAGCGATGGGGATCGTATGAAAAATAAGATGTATTATATGACACATCTTTTGAGATACAATATTATAAATAACATACAAAAATAGTGTGTTTTCAGGATAGACGATATAATCGCAGAGAATAATTTTATTTTGATTCGATTTTAATTTGATTACCAAAATAGTTCAATAACTTTCAGCAACATATGCAATTGAATGATTAAAAATATTCTCGCACTAAATTATATTTGTTAAAATTTTATATGCTTCAAAACAGACAGTTATTATCAGAAATATGTATAAAATAATATTCCCAAAATAAATAATATAAAAAAAATTAAATCCTGTCATAAAAAGAAATATCTTGAGTAATATTCCAGAGTCTCAGAAGTATCGACACATGAAATCCACAATGGAAAAATGGCCTGATAAAATTTAATTCCCCAAAGATTAATGGTAAAAATATGGCTCGTACAGAGTCAATTCCTCAACAAGAGACTGGAAGATCTTAAAGTGATAAGGATCGTATGAAAAATACGACGTATTATATGCCACATCTTTTGAGATACAATATTATAAATAACTTAAAAATATATCTTGTTTTCAAGGATAGACGATATAATCGCAGAGAATAATTTTAATTTGATTTCAATTGAATTTGATTTCCAAAATAGTTCAATAACCTTCAGCAACATATGCAATTGAATGATTAAAAATTTTCTCACACTAATTTATACTTATACAGTATTCTATATACTTCAAAACAGAAAATTATTAACAAAAACATAATTATAAAACGATTCCCCCCAAAATAATTAAAAAAATCTAATACTCTGGCATAGAAAAATATCTGGAGTAAAATTCCTGAGTACGTAAGATTTCATCACACGAAACGCACAATGGAAAAATGACCTGATAAAATTTAATTCCCCAAAGATTAATGGATTACATATGATTTGTATAGCGTTAATTTGTTAAAAAGATATTGGAAGATATGAAAGTGATGAGGATCGTACGAGAAATAAAATGTATTATATGACACATCGTTTGAGACACAATATTAAAAATAACGTAAAAAATATCGTGTTATCAGGATAGACAATATAATCGCAGAAAAAGATTTAATTTAATTTTATATGAATTTGATTTCCAAAACAGTTCAATAACCTTCAGCAACATATGCAAATGAATGATTAAAAATATTCTCGCATTAAATTATATTTGTTAAAATTTTATATACTTCAAAACAGACAGTTATTATCAGAAAGATGTATAAAATAATATAAAAAAAAAAAAACCTGTCAATGAAAGAAATATCTTGAGTAAAATTCCAGCGTCTCAAAGGTATCGACACGTGAAACTCATAATGGAAAAATGCCCCGATAAAATTTAATTCACCAAATGTTAATGGTAAAAATATGCCTTGTGCAGAGTCAATTCGTCAAAAAGAGACTGGAAGATATGAAAGTGATGACGATCGTATGAAAAATAAGATGTACAACATGACACATCTTTTGAGATACAATATTATAAATAACATAAAAAAAATATCGTGTTTTCAGGATAGACGATATAATCTCAGAGAATAATTTTAATTTGATTCCCAAAATAGTTCAGTAACATTCAGCAACATATGCAATTGAATTAATAAAAATATTCTCGCACTAAATTATATTTCTTAAAATATTATGTACTTCAAAAGAGACAGTTATTATCAGAAATATGTACAGTCGCGGAAAAAAAAGTAAACAACCCCTACTAACTCTTCAACAAATTATCGTAGACAGAAGTTACTGGTATCGAACGATTGGAAATAAAGTCTATTTTTAAATGATGTATATAAAATTTCCTTAGGGGGCCATCTACATATTAAAACGAACCCACACCTCATTTTTTTCAATGGCAATAACCAATGTTAACGAAATATTTCAAATCTTCGGTTCAAACTATGTCTAGACACCGAATTTCAAGTCATTTGAATGATAAGTTTTTGTATCAAAATTTAGTGCTTCTAATGTTAAATTACATTTTCATATTTTTATTTATATCTCCTGAAATTATGCTCCTAATGTGCTAATTTTTTGTGTAGCAATAATAGTAATGTACCCAAACAAAAATACACTGAATTTGCATTTTTTATAATTTTATGATATGAATTATGAAACTAATATTCGAAAAAAATATGAATTGCAACCTACAATTTTTTTACAGATTTAGATTTATTAAGTCCTGCTTTATGAAAATCGAAAATTTCACATTTTTCTTCCAAATAGTTTTCAAATTATGCTTAAAAAACGGCAGAATGATGGTTTAAGGGGCCGTCTATGATTGAAGTGAGTAGATATTTTGAAAGTTCTGCTGTATTGTTATCTAACAGGCTTCATTGACTGCTTGAGTGGTGCTTAAGGTGCCTTGATCAAGAAGGGGGCTCTCTCGGTTAACAATCGAGAACCGAACATCAATTTGGATACAGCCCTTAAAATACGCTCGTTTTAAAATAATTAATTTCTCGGAAACTTATGGTACGAATCGCATAAAAATTTGTTTTTAGGCTAATTGAAGGGTGCAGAGTTCATTTATGGTGTCGGAATTGGGTATTGCCATTGAAAAAAATGAATTTATGGTTCGGTTCGTTTTAATATGTAGATGGCCCCCTAAGAAAATTTTATATACGTAATTTAAAAGTAGACTTTATTTCCAATCGTTCGGTATCAGTAACTTTCTTCTACGATAATTTGTTGAGGAGTTAGTAGAGGGTGTTTACCTTTTTTTCCACGACTGTACAGTACAGTGATGGAACAGTGGCGCAGCAATTCCGCGATTGTCACGACTAAATTTTTATAGTATTTATCGCCATCAAAAATCTAAGAAATTCTGTTCTGAAGTTAAATGAAGAATGCTAATAAAATTCTGCGGTGCCAATTGATTCTCTGCTGCTACACTGTTCTATCACTGTATGTATAAAAAATTATTCCTAAAATAAATAATATAAAAAAAAGTAAACCCTGGAAAAGAAACATCTTGAGTAACATTCCAGCGTCTCAAAGGTATCGACACGTAAAACCCACAATGGAAAAATGGGTTTCACGTGTAAAATTGGGTTTCATTGTGGAAAAATGGGTTTCACTGATAAAATTTAATTCCCCAAAGATTAATGGTAAAAATATGGCTCGTACAGAGTCAATTCGTCAAAAAGAGACTGGAAGATCGTAAAGTGCTGATCATCGTATGAAAAATAAGATGTATTATATGACACATCTTTTTTTAAGATACAATATTATAAAAAATAAAAAAAAATATCGTGTTTTCATGAATAGATGATATAATCGCAGAGAATATGTTTAATTTAATTTTATTTGAATTTGATTTCCATAATAGTTCAATAACCTTCAGCAATGTATGCAATTGATGATTAAAAATATTCTCACACTAATTTATACTTATCATAATTCTATATACTTAAAGTTATTACCAAAAACATATTTATAAAACGATTCACCCAAAAAAGAATTAAAAAAATCTAATATCATGGCATAGATAAATATCTGAAATAAAATTCCTGAGTCCAAAAGGTTTCATCACGTGAAACGCATGATGGAAAAATGACCCGATAAAATTTAGTTCCCAAAGATTAAGGCATTATTTATTATTTGTATAGAGTTTATTTGTCAAAAAGATATTGAAAGATATGAAAATGATGAGGATCGTATGAAAAATAAGATGTTTTATATGACACTTGTTTTGAGATACAATATTATAAATAAAATAATCTAAAAAAATATTGTGTTTTCAGAATAGAGGATATAATCACAAATATTTTTTTATTTATTTATTTATTTATTTTTTTTTAATTTGATTTGCAAAATAGTTCAATAACCTTCAGCAATATATTCAATTGAATGATTAAAAATTTTCTCACACTAATTTATACTTATCGATGTTCTATATACTTCAAAACAGAAAGTTATTATCAAAAAAATATTTAAAAAAGATTCCCCCCCCCCCCCCCCCCAAAAAAAAAAACAAAAAAACAAAAAACAAATAAAAATCTGATACCCTGGCATACAAAAATATCGGGAGTAAAATTCCTAAATATAAAATGTTTTATCACGTGAAACGCACAATGAAAAAATGACCCGATAAAATTTAATTCCCCAAAGATTAATGGTAAAAATATGCTTTTTATAGAGTCAATTTGTCAAAAAGATATTGGAAGATATGAAAGTTATGATGATCGTATGAAAAATAAGGTACATTATATGACACTTCTTTTGAGATACAATATTATAAATAACATAAAAAATATCGTTTTTTCAGGATATACGATATAATCGCAGAGAATAATCTTAATTTGATTTGATTTTAATTTGATTTCAAAAATAGTTCAAGAACCTTCAGACATATATGCAACTGAATGACTAAAAATATTCTGGCACTAAATTATATTTGTTAAAATTTTATATACTTCAAAACAGACAGTTATTATCAGAAATATGTATAAAAATAAATAATGTAAAAAATATATATACCCTGGCATAGAAATAAATATCTGGAATAAAATTCCTGAGTCCCAGAGGTATCCACACGTAAAATCCATAATGGAAAAATGTCCCGATAAAATTTAATTCCCCAAAGATAAATGGTAAAAATATGCTTCGTATAGAATCAATTCGTCAAAAAGAGATTGGAAGATCTTTAAGTTATGAGGATCATATGAAAAATAAGATGTATCACATGTCACTTGTTTTGAAATAGAATATTTTAAATAACATTAAAGTTGTCTTTTACCTCTATTTTCAAGATATATGATAAAATCATGGAGAATTCTAAATCCCTATTAATAAAACATAAAATACTGTACACGGTGTCCATAAAAAAATTTCCCAGTTATAAATTTTAATGTTATCAACTGTACATGTTATTAAGTATTGGTTCAAGGTCACAAATAAATAGTAATTTAAACAGTTTTAAATAAGCGCATGCGCAAGTAAGTACTGCTTTGTTATTGACTCACTTGCAGTACCACATACGGAAATTAACAATGCCTGAGCGTAAAGCGTTATTGCCGGGCTGAAGATTTAACTGGCGTTAGAGCCAAACGTTTTTTTTTTTCCTTCGGGGATTTATAAAAGATCGTGTCTATGTTTCACCGCTACCTAATGATTTGCCAGAGTTGAGAAACAGAATTGAAGAGACTGTTGCTTCCATTACTCTGGATTTGTCAATCGAAGTGTTGGAAGAATTGGACTTTAGATTTGACCTGTTCCGTATAACTAAAGGTACACATATTGAACATTTCTAAGAAAAACTAGGTAAGTTTACCTTCAAAGTATGATTTGTTGCGAAAAGCCTAAATTAAACTGTTAAAATATAACATTGAAAATGAGAAATTTTTTTCGGGACAACCAATACTTTTTTCTACAGTTATGTCACTTTTTCTGTATGTTACTATTAATTATATTACAAATACTTTCGTTAAAAAAAATAGATACATCTCATATTCAAAATTTTGGAATAATTGAGAAAAAGTAATAAGAAAAAAATATTTTTCATTTAGTTATTTTTGATACTAAGTAAACGCAATTAAATTTCTTATAAATTAAATCTGGAATGTTTAGATAAGATTTTAACACTTACAAAATATAAAATACAGTACAATAAATTAGGTATGCAGCTTTCTGAAACACATCAAAATATTAGAATAAAATTTAGATTGGTTCAAAATATTAGAATATTTTATTTTACGCAATAATATTACCTTATGAATATGAAGTAAATGGTGCTTAATATTTTGTAGCGTCTCCTTTAACTTTCATAACAGCGTACAATCGATTTTGCATGCTATTTACAAGATGCTTACAAACATTTCTATCAATATTAGCCCAAATAGACTTTATACGTGCCACCAACACAGTTTTAGTTGAAGGAGGTTTTTCATGGAGTTTTTCTTCATTATACACCATAAGTTTTCGATGGGATTAAGGTTTGGTGATTTTGATGTCCAAGGAAGTACCTTAATGTTGTAGTGGCGGAACCAATTCTTAGTTGACACCGAGGTATGCGGTGGCGCTAAATCTTGTTGAAAGATGAAATCATATTCAAATAAATCTTCTGATGATGGAATCTATTAATATTCAAAAATTTCTTGATATATCTGAGAGTTAAGCTTTTCGTAGACGATGCATAACTTTCCAGGTCCTTCTGCACTCATGCAACCCCAAACCATGACACTAGCGGTAAATTTTACGGAAAATTTAAGGGATTCTTTATCAAATGCTTCTTGCTCCATTCTGCAAACTCGAATACCTTGATTACCATATGTAACAGAAAACATAATTTTCGTCACAAAATAATATATTTTTCCAATTTTCTTCGCTCCATAAACGTCTTGTTTTACACCAATTCAATCTTATACGCTTTTGTTTTGCAGTTATGAGAGGTTTTGATTTCGGTACACGAGATTCAAACATTCAAACTTAAATTTATGGAGGCATCTTAATGTTGTCGATGCAGAAATTCAACTCCTCCTTCTTTCCATTTTCGATGCAGGAATCCCACACTTTTAAAACGGTTTTTCTTAACTATACGCTTCAGTTTCCTAACATCAATAGCAAATGTTTTTGGTTTTCGTTCGCCATTTTGGCGAATATTTTGAAATTTTCCATTTTTTGAATATTGTGTTAGTATTTTACTATCGCTTGATTGCGAACAATGTAAATAATTCGTTATATAACATTGATTTTTACCGTGCCGATACAAATCAGCCATACGAAGTTTAATAGATTAAGGAACATCACTCACACGACGCATTTTAAGACGAAAAATGAAACAAAGTGCAAAAAGAATACTGATTTTAAATAAAATCGTCTGAATTTAATCCATGATGCCACCAGTTATGAATTGGTGATAATTAAACTAGAATTAAGGTGAAATATTCTAATATTTTGAACCACTTGAATAAATATTCTATTATATTGAGTTTTCAAAATATTTTTTTTTTCAATTAATCTTTTCAAAAATGATATTAATTTTAAGATAATAAATAAGTTTAATCAACAATAAGTTCTTCATAAAATATCGTTTGCATATTTGCATTAAAAAAACATTAAATTACCTAATGATATTTTCAATTTGTATAAAAAAGTAATTATTCTAATATTTTAAATATGAGCTGTAGAGATAGGGAAGAGTCACACACGGTAAAGCAGATTATTTAAAAAACGGCAGTTAAGACCTAGATTTAACTGGTTGAAAAATATTTACCTATTCCTTACATATATGTGTGTTGTTTTAATTATTATTCAATTTACACACATTGGTATTACCGATTCTTGATTTTGTTGATAGTGCATCCTTCGTACGAAAATCTGCCTTTTTCGTAGGATAGGAAAGCTGATAGCTTACATTACATACAATAATTTCCATACTGATATTATATACATCCTCATATTAGGTGGGCAGTGATTTTTTTTTTTTTTTAACCATTTGGAAAAGTGGTTATTGTCCTCTGTCGGGGTAGGAAATCAAAAATATATCTGAAGCGTTTTATTAGTTGAATCTGAATTTTATTCGTTTTCTGATTAGTCTATATAGTAATCTGTATTTTCCCTTTACTTTCAACAGAGATAGATACTTCTGTTGCCACTATGACAAAAAAGTAATAAAAATTACAAAATTTAATAACTCAGAAACAAATTGAGATACAGCTTTCAAACAAATTGCATTTGAAAGTACATTTTTTTTTCTCTATACGACGGTGTAAAAAGTAATATTGTGGGATGTTTAGAAGTTTAAGAATGAAATTTCATTTAAAATTGGTCCAGGAATAATAATGTTTAATCCGTGGCGTACGTAATGTATGACCAGCTCAGTAGAAGTTTAAAAATTTACAGTACCGAAAATTGTAAAACTGAATTTTTTTAAAAAATTGTTCATGATGGGTCCAGGAATGTTAATGTTTAACTCATGGCGTACGTAATGTATGATCAACTACGTGCGAATTTTATGCCTTAAACTTTAGTCTTCGAAAAAATCATTTTCCAAATGGTTGTTGTAATTTGTTAAATTGCTCTTCTTTTTCTTTTTTTTTCTTTTCTTTTTTAACTCAAAGATGGATCATGTACCAATAAAGATTGGGAGGCGCTGCTGTAGAAGTTTAAATTGGATACAACATTTATCTTTATTTCCTTATTTTAGAGATTCTGAATAAAAAAAAATTACAGTTATTATAATCATTGTTTTGGGAGATGAGTAATATAATGACGTAATTCATGTTTATATATTACGTCATATGTATGATATGTTTAATGAAAATTTAGTATTGTGTGAAATGATTTATATTACGCAGAAAATCATACTCTGTACAACTTTTTGTCTCAAGAAATTCATATGAAGATCATCTATTGTATATTATTATGTTCAATTCATTTGGTCACATTTACAAGATAATCGCCAATAAAATCAATAAAAGTTTTACTCTGAAAATAATATACAATGAAAGTAAATATGTTTTTGTTTAATATGTTATTTTTCATTTTTCTAATAAGTAAACACTGTTTTCCGTATGAATAATATTCTTCAAATATTTATCACAAAATAAGCTTTTTTTTAATTCCATTTAGTAAGAGGAAAACATACATATTGTAAGTGAAATGTTTCATTTAAACGTATTTAGCTAGCTAAATGAAAAAAAAAATTATTATAAAAATACATAATTAAAAAACTTAAAGTTCCCCTCAGTTGCGATAGGACAGCAAACGTACGATGAAACATAAATCGAAAAAAAAAATCAACAGATAAAAATAAGAAATATGAAATTAAATTTTGTAAGTTTTTAGTCCTTCTTTTAGATGAAAGATCATAAAATGGAATATATAGATTTAAAAAAAAAAAAACAGCTCTTCAGAAATCGGTACTTGTTAGTTATCCCGTCGATCAAATTACTGTCGCCAAATTGCAAGATTAAATGCCAATAATGGTTGATCGTAAAATGTCGCATTCACTTGACAACACGTGTTTATGTCATCAAGTGATTTTTATTTCGACGTTATATTTATATTTTTATTATTGTTATGCTAATTTATTTGTTCTTTCGTTATTTAAAATAAAAATTATGTCAATTTGTATAATTTGGCGATTTATATAATTTGGCGGAATTGGTTGACGGGATAACTAACAAGTATCCAGAAATATCTTAAATTAATGTTTCACGTTAGGTTTTAAATTTAAGAATACAAGTTAAGTCATTGAAAATAATCATTAGTTAAATAGTCTAAATGATATAACGAGTTCAATTTGATAGCTTTTCTCTTAATTTTATTGTTCACGACACTTTAATTTCCTTTCATAAAAAATTTGTTATTAAAAATTGTTCACAATAAAATAACGATTGAAAATAACAAAAAAAAAAAAAAAAAAAAAAAAAAAAAAAAAAAAAAACTTTTCAGGCGCTTCATAAATACAATATTCAACAAAGCATAAGTTAATTTTGTTTCATTTGTTCCTTTAAAGTTTCTATCAAACATGTCCATAAGACCTGAAATATATACCACAGTCAATCTCTTAATTTCATTTGCTCTTTCGCTCGGTTAGTAGGGATACTTTGAAGTATGTATGGACTCCGCAAATGTAAGCAACGCACCAATCATTTGGTGAAATGTTCCCTCCACTTGCCTTCCAGTGTTTCAGTAATAATAATAAAAAAATAAATGGTTTACGCCATAATAAGAGAGTATACGCTATAGGAGGAGATTATATGCTATAGGAAGAGAGTATACGCTATAGGAGCAAATTATACGCTATAGGAAGAGAGTATACGCTATAGGAAGTAAGTATATGCAATAAGAAGAGCGCTAGTGAGCATACAGTATTTCTTTATATTATTATGTATATCTTAAGTATATCTTTAATTGTCAAACAGAGGGTATACGTAGCTTCTTAATAAAGTACAGGGTGGCTACTAAATACTGTTACACTCCAAAAAGTACGAATTACTTCTAATCGTTTGGTAAAATAATATATTTCTCTATTTTAGCGTTTGGCAATCTTCTATTAGCGCAGACGAATTTTGTTATAAAGCAAATTTAAAATTATTTTAAAGAGGGAAGCCAAAAGAATGGTGATTAAACAGCTCTTTGATCGTAGATTTTCCGCGGGTAAAATCTTTAAGCAATTAAAATGCCTTGGTTTTAATGGAACATTTATATAGAGAACTATATTTCGATTATTGGATACTAATAGCTATGTAAAGATCGACCTAGGTCTGGTCGTTCACTCACAGTTCACACAATAGAGTACATCAAAAGAATTCGTGAAAAGGTGAGAAGAAATCCACAACGTTCTTCAAATAAAATGGCTGCAGAAGAGAACGTGAGTCGCAGAACTATGCAACTTATTATAAATAAAGATCTGAGTTATTGCCCTTATCGCTAAAGAAAAATCCAAGTTTTGACTGTGGCACAAAGAATAAAAAGATTACAAAGAAGGGGGAAATTGATGAAGCGGCAAGGTAAGAAAAGTGTTGACAGAATAATGTTTTCTGATGGGAAGCTATTTTGCACTGAACAGTGTTGTAATGCTAAAAATGATGTCGGATATTCAGCAACCCCCGAGGATATATCTGAAACCTTTGGAACTGTTAAACGCTTTCAGAAAAAGAATTCTGTAATGGTTTGGGGTGCAAGGTCAAACAATGGAAAATTTCCTTTGAAGTTCATCAATAAAGGGATAAAAATCAATGCGAATATTACAAACAGGACATATTGGCTACACAATTATTGCCACATGCTGACAGGTTGTATAGAGAAAAGAATTGGACATTTCAGCAAGATTCTACACCTTCACACCGAGCTAAATCAACACAGGCTTGTCTCCCTGTCAATTGTCCGAACTTTATCATGGAAGAAGATTGGCCACCTTCCTCACCGGATCTAAATCCTCTAGATTATTGCGTCTGGAGGATTTTAGAGGCTGAAGTAAACAGCAACAAACACAGAAGTTTGGACTCTCTCAACGCTTCCATATTGCGTGAATGGTGCCGATTACCTCTTAAAATGATTCATGCCGCAGTCGGACAATGGAATAAGGTATTATCTTTGATAATTGATAAAGAGGGCGGTCAATTCGAGTAAAATTCTTTCCCGGTAAACTTTCATCTCCGATATTCATCATATTAGTATAGATATCATTTTCTACTTTATATTTGTAAAATAAAATGACTGAATATTTGTAACTGTATTTAGTAGCCACCCTGTATTTTTGATCGCAGCTTAATCATGATTTCCCATATCCTCGTGCATCTTACAAGAAATAAATCACGTTATAGGATTGCATCAGGATTCTCTGCGGTTGTCTTGCGGGTTTGAAAACGTGAGGAATTCTGCGACATAGATTTTACCTCCGACGAAGTTGGCAGATCCCGCCGTCCCTCACATATGTTAAACTAGCCTATGATTGTAATTTGTTTGAGTTTGAACATACATGATAATTTAAAGACTTAACTTTGTTGCCGCGTGATTGAGAAAAAAATGCTATTTTAAATTTTATCATGGATGCTGATTCGGCACACTTCATTGTCTAAATGTGTAATTCTATTTATTTATTTATTTATTTAAATTAAATCTGTATATATTTTTTCTTTATTAATTAATAATGTCAATGTTAAATTTTTATTTTTCAGCCCAATAAGAACAATATTAATATCCATATTAATACCATAACCATATTAATATCTAATACATAATCAATTCTATTACAATAGCATAAAAAGTGCATATATTAATTATAAGTTTTATTATTTGTTCCATCTTATCCTCCATAATTATGAATTTTAAATGTTATGCACGTTTTCGGAAATATTAATTTTACTTATTATTTTCAAAATTTAAAATATTAATTTAAATTTAATAAGCATCAAAAATAATTTTATTATCATAATTTATCAAAATGATTTTGCTCTGCTGTGACACATTTAAATATATTGATATGCAATAATATTGTACATTTATTTTTATGAAACATTAATTAATGAATTATCCCTATCATTATTTTACCTATGTATATATCTATACATATTTTTAATACATTAATTTTATTAACTTAAAACAATTGCAGTTTTATGCTTAATTCACTGTTAGTTATTCAATTATTTATGAAGTCATTTACTTATTTATTCTTATATATCGTTATGTATATATTTACATATTTGTAATTATAAGTTATAATATCTCTATACAGTTTCTGCTTTAAGGCTTCATCCAATATTAGTTATTAATGTTTATTAATCTATTCATTTTAAATATTTATTAGTTTTTATTTCAACCATTGTATATTCCTAATAATAAATTCTTGTTTAATCACTTTAAATCTATCATTTAACGACAGAGGGCAGCACTTTATTGATTTATTGGTGAATACTTTGGAATTCATACTTAGGTGCATTACAGATGGCAGCACCATTTCTTTTCCAACAGAAATACTTATTTTTAAAAATATTTATACCTGCTTATACTCTACATTATTACTCCTAGGTCCTACTCATATTTATTAAAAAAAAAATTGGCAACATGTGCACATCATTTCTTGTACTTTTCTATGCTTTATCATTTAATCCCAGGTTGGATCTTCAATTGATAATCTGCTTTTCCTTTCTTAATTTATTTCACTCCATTTTTTTTTTATCTTAAGTTATTTCCGGCTTTATATTTTCTGGATTTATTGTCTGCTGTTGCCTTTTTTTTTTCATTCTTTAGCTTGTTTTGGTTAATGCAAAGGTTAAACCGTACATATCATTTGTGGCAATCCATATAATTGTGGCCTGATGATTCTGCCTTGGTTCCAAAAATATTTACATTTATTCAATGTTTACTGTATTTTCAATTTCTTGAATGGTTTATACATAATTTTTATTTAAAAAAATTCCTTTATTATTTATACATTCACAATAGTTTTTTTTATAATTTGTATTGGTTTTTAATGATTATATATATATATATATGTATGTATATACACATATATATATTCCTCAAGTATCGCAACACCAGATTTTTCTCTGTGTCAGTTATCTGTGTTAGTTATAACCGGAGACGTTAATTTTTAAAATGCATTTTGACGTCAAACACTGTTAGGTTATGAGGAGAAATACAATACTGATTAACCAGCTGTCCCTTCGCAGCCTTAAAAATGATATTAAAAATTTTGTGAGCTACATCCATTTCCTTTTTTTTTAACTAATGTATATTCATTGCAAAAATATGCTTACACATATGTTTTATATCACGTTTTAAATTACACAAACATTTTGCATTTGACATAATGCAAAAGTTAACTCGATGTAAACACAACATTTTATATTTAAATCTACTGGATTGTATGCGGCAAAAATATTCCCAAAGTTACTGAGATTGTTTTTTTTCTTTTAACGTAACAAATAAAGCGAACTTTTAGATTTCAATTAAAAATAGATGAAATTTTGTGAAACCAAAATATTTTGGTTTTACTTAGTAACTTAATTAACTTACGAGTTTTCTAGACAATATACATAATTAATTACAGGGAAAAGTTGTTTTAAAAGTTACAGAAACATTCTGAAACGGATAATGAGAAATATATATTCTTTTTTTTTTTGCCATGCAGTGTGATGCAGATTTTAACAAAATAAATGCAAAATTCAAAATTTATTTAAAAGTTAATCTACAAAATGAGTATAATGTACATAAGCTGTTTTCGAGAGAGTTTACAAGTTTTAAAATTGGAATTTTTTATATTTCTTCACATTTAAGAAGCCGTTGTTTAAAATTAAAAACAAAATATTTTACACATGAATTATTAAAAACTCAAATAACTATTAACTTGCCAAGAGAATAAATCTAAAAAATATATAATACGCGTTTCGTTCGAATTTTAATAAATAACGTAAGTAGAAAATATAAAAATAGCCGTTTTTTGATTTGTTACTAAAAATTACTTAATTATCAACAATTTTCTTGTAAAATTTAGTCGTGGGTTGATTTATATACAAAAATACTTATATGCAAAATACTTATATACAAAATACTTATATACAAAAATATAAGTAACGGATACATCATTATTTTTCATTTGTGCCCTTAAATTTCGCCTGGAAAAACCGTATTGAAATATGTATATATAGGTGCGAAATAGGAATAGAGATGAAATAGAAACAAGAAAGAGAAAATCATGCGTCAAGCATAGATTATGAAACACTTTCCAACACATTCAGAATAATGTAAGAAAACGGCACTGTTTAAAAAGACTGCACATCTAACTCAGCACGTCTAATTAAACTGCACGTCTAGTTAAACTGCACGTCTAATTCAGCCATATGGAAACGCATAACACATTTCAAAACCCAATATCAAAGATTCCCATCTACAATCGGAACATTACCCGAATTTTTTCAGCAGCCCTGTATATGATATAAAGATTTGTATTTATTAACTACATGCACGCCAAAATTTAGTTCACTTAAGAAATACATATACTTCAGTTGAAAATTCCCCTTCAGCAATTTCCTCTAATAATGAAAATGGCAAGGGAATACTTTTGTGCAGCCCTGTGTATGAGGTATAGAATTTATATAAACCAGTAACATGCAGAAAATTAATTTAATTTAAAAGCATATACCGAATTTTAAACCGTACACTCCAGCAATTATTACTCAAAGACAGTACTGTAACCGATTTCTTTCATGTGTCCCTGTAAATGAATAAAATGCTATGAATGTCCTCATCTAACGTGATCATAGTGAAATTCAGTGATTTATATTAGTTTCAATACATTTGAAATAGCGTAGCCATTAAAATACTGTACAAACTATTTTTCCCCATATACCATAAGGTAATGGAATACTTTTGGGTACCCCTGTAAAGGAACTATTAATCCTACATTTTTAATATACAATACCAAACATGCGTTGGTGACCTAAATAACCTTTATCTATTGCATGAAAATCTGAGTATATTTATGGGAGTTAGAAATGTGAAAACGTGTTAGAAATGTTACGTGAAAAAAATTATTGTGAGATAAATGAAGTTAAAGTTCTCGTCAGGATGCATCGCTTCGCAAGGCAAATGGTGTTATATCTCTGGATCTAATGAAGATAAAACCAAGAGATTTGCGGCGTATAACACTAAAAACTCAGTATTTTTTTAAGCCCCCCCCCAAAAATTGCGAATTTTTAGCCCCTTAAATACATTTTACGTTACCATATATTCTTCTGACTTGGGATAAAAAACAGTAGGTTTGCAGCAATGCCCGAGGAAACATTCGATTTTAATTTTCCTAAAAAATTGAGTTGTTAATTTGGCACTTAAAGAATATTCCTACTTTTTACTTATGCGAAAAAGATATTTTTGATTTATTTTTTTTGGGGTTTATAATATGCTAGTAGCTTCGCAATTCGATCCGTTGTATTAAATCGCATGACGTTTTTTGATTGTTTTGGGTAAACTAACATTGTTTTATTATTATTTAAAGTTTTTATACGTAACAATTTAAAAACAAATGCAATTTAGAACGCTTATTGAAAATTTTCTATTCGTTTCATCTTGTTAAATTTAATTTTTTTTAAACTGCTCTTATAGAGCATTAACATCTTACAGCTAAACACCATGTGAAGTAAATTTAGTTTTATTATTATTTCAAGTTTCTAGTTGTAACAATTCTAAATAAATTATAATTTAGAATACTTTTGGAAAGTTTTTTATTCATTTCATCTTTTTTAATTTCGATTTTTTAAAAACTGTTTTTAGAGATCATCCCCATCTTAAAAGTAACCATCGTGTGAAACAAATTTAACTTTATTATTATTTAAAGTTTCTAGTCGTAGGAATTCCAAATGAATTGTAATTTAGAATGCTTTTCGAAAATTTTCTACTCATTTCATCTTTTTAAATTTCGATTTTTTTTAGAAAACTGTTCTTAGAATTGCATTTACACCTTAAATGCAACCACTATGTGCACTAAACATAGTTTTGTTTTAGTTTCCAGTTTCTAGGCGTAACAATTGCAAACAAATTGTAATTTAGAACGCTTTTCGAAAATCTTCAATTCATTTCATCCTTTCAAATTTCGAGTTTGTTTTAACTGTTTTTAGAGAGAATTTACATCCTAAATGTAATTACCATGTGAAATAAATTTACTTTTATTATTATTTCAAGTTCCTAGCCGTAACATTTCTAAGTAAATTGTAATTTAAAACGATTTTGAACATTTTATGTTCATGTCATACTTTTAAATTTCGATTATTTTTAAAAACTACTCTTATAGAGCACTAACCGTACAGCTAACCACCATGTGAAATAAATTTAGTTTTATTATTATTTCAAGTCTCTAGTCGTAGCAATTCTAAATAAGTTGTAATTTAGAATACCTTTCGAATGTTTTTATTCATTTCATCTTTTTAAATTTTGATTTTTTAAAAACTGTTCTTAGAATGCTTTTCGAAAATTTTCTACTCATTTCATCTTTTTAAATTTCAATTTTTTTTTAGAAAACTGTTCTTAGAATTGCATTTACACCTTAAATGCAACCACCATGTACAATATACATAGTTTTGTTTTTGTTTCCAGTTTCTAGGCGTAACAATTGCAAACAAATTGTAATTTAGAATGCTTTTCGAAAATTTTCAATTCATTTCATCCTTTCAAATTTCGAATTTCTTTTAACTGTTCTTAGAGAGCATTTACATCTGAAATGTAATCACCATGTGAAATAAATTTACTTTTATTATTATTTCAAGTTCCTAGCCGTAACATTTCCAAGTAAATTGTAATTTAGAACGATTTTGAACATTTTCTGTTCATTTCATACTTTTAAATTTCGATTTCATTTAAACTGCTCTTATAGAGCATTAACATGTTACAGCTAACCACCATGTGAAATAAATTTAGTTTTATTATTATTTCAAATTTCTAGTCGTAGGAATTCCAAATGAATTGTAATTTAGAATGCTTTTCGAAAATTTTCGACTCATTGCATCTTTTTAAATTTCGATTTTATTTTAGAAAACTGTTCTTAGAACTGCATTTACATCTTAAATGCAACCACCATGTGAAATTACTAGTTTCTCCGAACAGTTTCAAATAAATCATAATTTAGAAAGTTTTGTGCTCATTTCACCCTTTTAAATTTTAAACATTTTAGAAACAATTCATAGCGCGTATTTGCATCTTAAAAGTAACTACCACAATAAATTTCAAATTTCTACTACCAACAATATTACAGAAATGGCATTTTTTTCTTACATCCCCTTGGGGATTGTTGTACCAACATAAAATATAACACATGTGGGGGTGTGGGAGCAGAGATTGTTTCTTTTTCGCCACCAAAATTTTTAAAATGGGTTCGGCAGTTTCAGTGATTTGCACCTACAAGTAAACATAGAAATGCAAATATAAGCTTTACTTACAAAACAAAAAAGGTGTTGCTATCCAACGTACTATTTACTCACAAATTAAAAGATGTAAAAAAACATATTTTAAAATATACAATTTTCTACAGCACTTTCAAGAAGTTTCCTTAACACTAGAAAGACGGGGAATTTTACTCAAATTTTATAAAAAATGTTTGACACCAGTATTTTTATTTTAAATTATTAACTTATTTATTTAACTAGTTTTTTCTCTTTGTTTCTTTTAAAGTAGTTTTATTAAAAATATTCTGGTTCGAACCGAAATATATTTATTTGGTAGCTGTCAAAATGACCGCTCGCCGTCTTTCTAGTGTTAAAGGACTTATTTCATTTATAAACTTTGACCATGCTAAAGTTATTTCCAAGCAAGTTGTTCCGTTTAATGCTATTATTCGTGAATCTTTAGAAATTCGTTTAAGGAGCCAAAAAGTTTGTAATGATAATGTTTCCTTTCACATTCCTGAAATCTGGCTTTCTATTTTGAAAGGTCTATGAAAATTTACATGTTTTTTATAGCCCTTCTTTCTTCGTTGTTTTCTTTGGATAAAATATGGCTCCACTAAGCTGTTTTTTGGGGGATTTAAGAAGCTTTCGTTGGACTGTATATCATTTTGAATTAGGTTTTAAGATGTAACATATAAAGTGTTTTTGCCGATTTATATTTTAGAATTTTTTTCTCCTAATGAAGATTTTAAAGATTAAAACGAAACTCAGAGATTTATTTTTTTTTTCATATGTTTTTTTTTTTTTTTGCATCTTTTAATTTGTGAATAAATAGTACGTTGGAGAGCAACACCTTTTTTGTGTTATATTCGATATTACAACGTAAAGTCCTTAATTATTAAACTTTACTTATTTATAATTTTAGTATACACAAGGAAACAAATCTTTACAACATTCATTATCATAAAAATTGTTATTTGTGATTTTAAAAAGAAAGCCTTTTATAATAAAACATGCAGTACTTTATATGTCACGTGGGAATGTGGGAGCAGAGATTGTTTCTGTTTCGCCACCAAAATTTTTAAAATCGGTTCGGCAGTTCCACCTACAAGTAAACACAGCAATGCAAATATAAGCTTTACTTACAAAACAAAAAAAGTATTGCTATCCAACGTACTATTTACTCACAAATTAAAAGATGTAAAAAAAACATATTTTAAAACATACAATTTTCTACAACACTTTTAAGAAGTTTCCTTAAAGGACTTATTTCATTTTTAAACTTTGACCATGCTAAAGTTAGTTCCAAGCAAGTTGTTCCGTTTAATGCTATTATACGTGAATCTTTAGAAATTCGTTTAAGGAACCAAGGAATTTGTAATGATAATGTTTCCTTTCACATACCTGAAATCTGGCTTTCTATTTTGAAAGGTCTATGAAAATTTCCATGTTTCTTACAGGCCTTCTTTCTTCGTTGTTTTCTTTGGATAAAAGATGGCGCCACTAAGCTGATTTTGGAGGGGGGAGGATTTAAGAAGTTTTCCTTGGACTGTATATCATTTTGAATTAGATTTTAAGCTATAGCATAGCATATAAAGTGTTTTTGTCGATTTATATTTTAGAAAATTTTTCTCCTGATGAAGGTTTAACAGATTAATACGAAACGTAGAGATTTATTTTTTTTTCATATTTTTTTACATCTTTTAATTTGTGAATAAAAATAGTACATTGGAGGGCAACACTTTTTTTGTTTTGTATTCGACATTACAACGTAAAGTCTTTAATTATTAAACTTTACTTCTTTATAATTTTAGTATAGACAAGGAAACAAATCTTTAGTACATTCATTATCATAAAAATTGTCATTTGTAATTTTAAAATGAAGGCCTTTTATAATAAAAAATGCAGTACTTTACATGTTATGTAAATGGGTTGTAATATGTAAGAATCTATAATACTTAATTTTGCCTGGTTTTTAATATATAAATTGAATAAAATTTAAAATATTGTAATATTTTTTCATTGCTTCAAATGACCTCAATCTAAAAAAAAAAAAAAAAAAAAAAGAGTGCCTAGAATAATTCTATTTTTCTTCGGCAAAATTTGATCATTACGAATTCTGCGTTGTTCAATTACAAAAATAGAAATAATAGATACAACATTGTCCTTCATTAAGCGATATAATTGCATTCGTAACAATGGTAATAGTTCGGTTTAATTACATGGAAAACAGGAGTAGGGATGAAATATAAAAATCCCTGCCGGCCCGGCCTACAGGCAGAGGTAGATTTCGAAGTTAAGTATACTAATTTCACCAACAAAAACTAAATCATTATTAGATATAAATCCACTTTAACAGTTTTATCTGTCTGCTTTTGACGAGTTTTTATTTCCTTTTTATAAAATAGCTGGTTTTATCAGAATCATGTTAAGGCGATATTAAAAAAAATATTTTTCCATACTCAACTCGAAATTTTCTGGCACATTTTCAGATTCATTTTTAATAATAATAATAATAAAAAATGAAACATGCTGACGTGATTTTTGAAAAGATTTATAAGCGACCTGTGTTTTTATTTTTCTTTCAATTAATTAAAATTTGATTAATAAACAATTATTTTCTCAGTAGGGCAATATTTTTCGTTTCTAACACAATCGCTTCGGGAAATTCTGTTCAAAATGCCCACTTTGACATAATTTTTTGAAATATATTCTGCCTCTATCAAAAAATCGATCATTACTGTATATTATATAGTTTCTGAATAAGAGAATCTAGCAATTGGATGCGTTTGAGAGCAAAAATGAATTTAAAAATGAGTAAGAAAATAGACAGTTTGGATTTGAATGCACCCTTAATAAGATGATTTTTTTTCTTCAACCGCTATGTATTTTTAATTTGTTTTTGCTGTAAGAATTGGCCCTATCAAAAACTTGTCTATATAAATGTTGAAGACAATATTAAGAAGATATATGATAAATTCATGGAGATTTTATATCTTGTGAATTGACGGAGTTATGAAAATTTTTCTTCTTCAGCCCCCCTTTTTTGTTTTCGTTTTTATTATTATTTTTTTTTTGCGGTGCGAATTGGTCCTATCAAACACTTGTGAATATAAAAGTTGTAGATAATATTAAGGACATGTATAATAAAATTATTGGATTTGATATCTTGAGAATTGACGAATTAAGGAATTTTTTTCTCCCAAAAACCCTATTTTTTGCGCCCCTTGAGCATATTTTAAATTTTATCAAAAATCTGTGATGCATGAATTTTTGGCGCTATTTTTAGAAGTAATAAAAACTTTAAACTGATTTGATATGTGCAAAAATTAAGAAGTTGTGGGTTTTTTTTTTCGGTTTTCACAAAACCCCTCCCTATTTCCATCCCCTTTGTCCGCTTTTGCCCATTAACGAACTTGACCGAGATTTTATATCCCTTGATTTTATGTATCAGTTTGGAAGAGATTGGTGCAGAATTAGGAAAGTTATCGTGTCCAGAAGAAAGTGATATATATATATATATAGATAGATACATAGATAGATAGATAGATAGATAGATAGATAGATAGATAAAGTTTTTTACTGAGGGTGGTTTTGGGTTCTAGGGGTCATGATCGGTGTAGATATGCAAAAATATTTCAGAAATTCCAACATAGGAACGATCCCAATAGGTAGTATTTCATACGAAATCTACCTAAAAGGGAAAAAAATGTTTTATATACTTTTTCATTATATAAAGGAAATATCAATTGCAATTTTCCAGAAAAATGAACGATTAGATACTCTTGAAGTATAAGCTTTTTAGGTGCAATTTTGTTTTTTGAAAAAGAAAGAAATTTTTCATCTGAAAGATTCCATTTATTTTAATAATATAAAATTATGCGTCTTATTAATGCAATTACTATTTAATGAAAGGTAATGTCGGGTAACTGGTCCCACGAGGTAACTTGGACATAGGCTATTATATATATATATAAAAAAGTTGCTGTTTTTTAAGTTTTAGCTTTTGTCAACATTGCACCTCCATCTCTACTTCTTAAAACAACGTGTGTCAACTCAATCATAACTCTGCCTTTGCTGTGATAGGTTGCCGAAAATTTAGGTTCCTTTTTTTCAAAACAAGGTCCATTTGGTTGAACTTCTCGACTTTTTATTAAAATAAGGCAAGTGCTTTTATTAAACAATCTTTTTATTTAAAGATTAGACTCATAAATTCATTAATATTATTAGGCATCTATATATATTTACTTCATGTTTCAAATGTAAGGCCGGTGTTTCAGTTAACCCATAAATTTTTCAAGAATGGTGTAACTGGGACATGTATCAGGGATAACTGGACCATATGAGATCCAGTTACCCCAACAGTTATAAATATCTTTTTGAGTTTCTCTTATTACGGGAAATTAATTTCTTCATTGTTTTTTCTGCTTGCATTAAATAAAATTGCATAATACCTTATTAAAATTACATAATAAAATTTTAAAAAAGCATGTTGGGGGTATCAAAAAATAGTTAAATAAATAACAATAAAAAATACAATAAAAAATAGTTCCGTTCTATATAAAGATATGGTTACATTCTCCACAGGTTTATTGGCCATACCGAAAGTCCATTGTGGTAAACAAAAAAGAGAATGAGATACTTAAGTACTTACATATCCGTTTGTTCATAAATTTATCTTGCTATTTTTTCCCTTAAAATACCCATGTAATTTTTATACTTATTGCCGATACTAAAGTACATAAGTACTTATTTAATTTTTACCTTTTTTGTAGAAATTAATCTAATATTTTCCCTTTTAGTGCTTTTTTAGACACATTGACAGTAAAAGTTTCCCTTACAATACCCTTTAGTTGATACATAATACACATGATCTGCCTGGTTTAATTGTAATACATATATATATTTATTTACTCTTAGATATTAAAATGTAATTTTGAAGATTTCTGCCTGATAGAGGGATCCTAACTGAACACATTTACAAAAGTTCAGACTTCAATTCAAATGAATATTAAGCCTTCTGAATCTGAATTACCAGAACCTCCAGAGTCACACTGTAAAATTAGTTACACAAAGGGCCCAGTTACCCAAAGGAACTGTAAGTATTGTTCTTTCTTTGTTTTTGAATTGTATCTATTTATGCATATATTATGAAAATTAAATTACTTTCAACACGCCAATAGAATGTGACTTAAATAAATTTTATGGTTCTTTTTTTTTTCTGTACAAAAAAAAATAAATAAAATAAAATAATAATAATAATAATAATAATAACAATATTTTATTTTATTTTTAAGTGATGGTTATCTTTCATAGGCCGTTAAAGTAGGTCAAATTCGGCATTTTATTTCATATAAAGACTAAATTAACACAAAAACTGAATTTACCAACTTATTATTCATAATTTTTGTTATATAAAAATGTTATTTTTTTATTATTCATTAATACTAATGAACAGTAAAAATGATTCTTGCACGAAAATAGTTGTTTCTACATAATTCGGGTGTGAGAAAAGCGAATACTGTAACACTGTACATTGTAAGACTTTACCGTTTACTTTGTGACTTTAGGAGTAACTGTGTGATACTTGATCTAGTTTTCGTATTTTTAATCTTCCGCCCTGATCACGATGACAGAAAAGTAAACAACATTCCCACCTCCCTGTACGGTGTACCACGTAACCTAACGACCATTGCCGAAAGCTCTAACAACCGGCTAGTTCTCTCTGGTGGATGCGAGGTTCCAAAGCTCTCCTGCGCTTTTGTCGTGAAAACCGGATACTTTGAGTGTTAAGTCTAACGCATATGAGAAACACTTAACACAGGTAAATATTCTTTGTTGTTATTGTGTTAGTTAGATATTGGAGTAATATAACCTTTGTAAAGTAATATTTCTGTGAGACATAACAGCATAACCAAAATACTGAAACTTTGTGACACAACGATTTTCTCTTAAAGTAACTTCACAAAGATATATTTTGTATTTTCAAAATGAAGACAGACGTGAAACATTATGAGAAGGTAAGTTGGTCCAAATTCAAAAATAGGGGACAACTTAAGCTCTCATACAGGTGTAGAAGTTATACTTTTTGTGAGAAAAATAACACTAGGTTCATCTCACACTCACCCCAAATTCGACATATCTCCTGCAGCCGCTTGATGTGATATTTTTCCGTCCTCTAAAATTCGCTTGGTGAGGAGTGTTTTAAAGTTGAAAAAACAATAATCTCTTTCACTAAATGCATAAATGAGCAAAGGGCGAATTTCGTGTCTACTAAAAGAGCCCATGCGAAGAAACATCTCAAGCCGGGATTTCGGAAGACCGGAATTTGTCCACTTAAGATACGGTGAATATTAATTTCATTTTTTTTTTATTTTCACCATACATATATGAAATTTTGTGGAAATGTACATTTCACTATCAGCATAAAGAACACCTTAAAAGAAATTTACACTTTCATTATAATTTTAGATTTTTTTTAAAATAAACAATTTAAAACGTAACTTTAAAATGCTCCATGTGTTTTGATTTTTGAGATATTTCTCGATTTCGCATTTTAATCACTTAAAACTCTATTACAAACAAAGCTATGTATCAATTTTATAATCTCTTAAATAGTTAATTTTTTAGAGATATTTTTCTGATTTCGATATCGATTTTCATAAAAATTTTACCTTTTAATAAGATAAAAATTAAATTTAATTGTCTTGATGAACTCTAACTTTAAAATGTGTATGCAGTTTTTTTGTAAGCAATATCAGGGTTCTTCCTTATCAATTTCAAGAATTTTTATGAAAAATTGTGATGCATGGAGCATTTCAAATATCTAAAAACGATGAAAAGTCAGTTTTCAGAAAACAGATTTAAAGTATATTAAAGTGCCAAAAAATGGCTTGTTTACAAAATTCAAAAGCTCGTAACTTTGTGAAAATTATGGCATCTGCATCGGTGTTTCGCAAATAGCTCAGAATACACTGGGTAATAATAATATGCACGAAAATAATTTTCGAATTTTGGGTCGAAGTTTGCTCAAATAAAGATCAACGGCCCCCTTAACAGAAACAAAATTTTAGAACGGTTTCGCAAAGCAATCCTCGAAGACAGCTTAATATCGATGACCGAACAGGTGTGAAAAGTGTTCTTGAAAGATTTGTATATGATGAGTAAAGAGATAATAAACAGTTGAGTCACTAAATTCGAAAAAAGTTGAATACTCCGCTACGCCGGTCTAAAGCATTAGTGCTACTGATGTCCAAAAAACCAGGGGAAGTATCATGGTTACGACGTCTAGAGGATGTGACGTGGCTATGATGTCTGGAGGAAGGTAAAAGCCGCCGTTTGGTACCAAAAGAAAAAGAGAAAAGAGACAGACGCAAGCTTCGAAAAATTCTTCAAAATCTTCCCTTATCCTTTTCCACTAGAAACAGTTCTGAATATGTTTCAGACGGGATAAGGTACATTCTCAGAATTTTATCTTGTCGATTGGTGAGAGAGATTATATGACCAAACCTTTCATTCTTGTTCAAGGGTACGGGTGTTTAAAAAAATCAATGAGTGATAGGGGATTAGTGCTTTTGGTGAAACCAAATTTGGTTCTATCCATTTTTGGCCTGGTTAGAAAACAAAAAAAAATTCTACATTTTATAATGCGTATATTTTGTACACTGTCATTTACTGAAACTAAATATAGCTGTATTTCTTTTTGAATTCTTCCTCGTTTTATATAATTTTACATTTTATAATGTAACCCTTATTTTCATATTAGATAACAGACATTATATTGTTGTATTCTTTTGTTTTGCATAGACTTCCGAAAAATTCCAACATGCTATTTTTTTATTGGAAATTTCAACATGTAGAATTAAAGAATATCTTCTACATTTTGAGAGAAAATATGTGTATGAATTATTATGAAAGTATTGGAAGAATGGAAGTCATATAACCTTTTTCTTTTTCAGAAAATTAGATTTATTTTTATTGAGGGGGGGGGGGGAGGAGGAGCATTATTCAATGTTCAGAAAAATTGAAAGAAATTAGGTAAATTGGTAGTCATTTGAAAAAAAAGCATAATTTTTTCTCTAACTTCAACGTGGCTTAAGAGGGTCCGGGACACAAAAATTTCCAAATTTTCTAAAAAACTTTTATTGCATTAAACTTTCCCAGTGTTTTTCTGCTCAAAATGACGTTTAAATCATGTTTCCATCTTAATTAGACCAGGAAATATTAAATTTTTCGTTTTGGAATGTTTTCAAAATCTAGCTTTCAAGCAATGGTTGTCATGAAAAGGGTTTCTTCTGAAAATACGTTTTTCTTCGAGATGACTTTTTTCACCATTTCTCGTATTTAAATCGTTATAAGCCAAGAACCGTTAAAGATAAATGGTTTAAACTTGGAATATGTCTTTTTCAATTGTTTTACTTTAATTTTGATTTAGCAAATTAGAAAATAATATTTACTTTTGAAAATATGATTTTCAAAAGTTTAAGTTTCAAAATTAAGTTACACCATTTTTTTTAATTTAAATATTTTTATTTATTTTTTAATTAATACTTTTAAAGATACTGAATCTAAATTAAAACTTATATATTTCTGTTTATTTAAAGGGGGAAAAAATGAAATTCTACAAATAATATTTCGAGTTATACGATTTTAAATTACCCCACTTTTTTAATGAATTTTAAATAAAAATTTTATTTAAGTTTTATCATGTGATTTTGTTTACAGATAATGTGTTTAACCATCACAAAAAATTAAAAATTTCAACTCAATAAATGAAAAATATTTTTAGTTGTGTCCCGGATCCAGTTAAAAAATATTATTTTTATTTTTTGACGTATGAGAGGATTGTAGCCCTACAAATTAAACAATATTTAATAACTAAAAAGAAACTGTTGATTAGCTGATATCTTTAAACGCTACTTCACACGACACGTCGAAAAATGTTGTTTAAAAAGCTCTATATATGTTTTACTAAAGCAAAAGACTATAACAATTTTTAGTTAAACATTATATTTAGCAACTTAGAATTACTCTGCGATTTTTTAAAAGTTACGCCCACAGAGCAAAACGAAGATTTCTGCACACATGCAGCTCTATCCTTCCGGATCCGGTATACCTGTATTTAACCGGTCCCTACCCGCTTTCAATTAATAATAACATCTTAAATATACTTATATGGGGCGTACCTCTCTAGGACTGCTTACACAACTCGTGCATTATTCAATTAGAGTGACCGTTTGCGAAGCTACAGCGGAGGTACAGTCGTGGAAAAAAAAAAGTAAACACCCGTGCTAATTCTGGAACAGTTATCGTAGACGAAAGTTACACGTACCAAACCATTGGAAATAAAGTCTTCTTTTAAATGACTTATGTAAAATATCCTTACGTGGTCATCTACATCTAACGAACCCAAACTTTTTTTTTTCGATAGCAATACCAAAATTTGACACCACGAATAAATTCTACACCCTTCTATTGTCCTAATTCCAAATTTACATGAAATTCGTACGATTAGTTTTCGAGAAATTAATTATTTTAAAATGAGCTTATTTTAGGGGTTGTATCCAAATTGAAGTTCGATACTCGGAAACTAATCGATTGTACTCGAATTTTAAAATGCTACAGAATGGATATGTCATTTATGTTAATGTATTATTTCTGTACAATGGGACCATTTCACTCGCTAAATATTTCTCAACTATTGTCAACACAAATATTTGAACAATATGGGTAAAAAATATTTTCCAAATCATGCTTTTCTGCACATCATAGACGGCAACTTAAGCCACTATTTTGCCTTTTTTTAATGATAATTCGAAAACTACTTGAAATAAAAATTTAAAATATAGAATTCGCATGTAGGGAGACATAATAAATCTATCAAAAAATTGTAAATTGCAATTCATATTTTTTTAATATTAATTTCATAACTCATAATTCATATTATAAAATTTTTAAAATTATAAATTCAATGTATTTGTGTTTGGGTGTGTAACCACACATAAAATTATCGCATAAGGATTATAATTTCAGGAGATATTAATAAAAATATGAAAATTTAATTTAACATTAGAAGCGCTAAAGTTTGAATGTTTATAATTCAAAACCTTGTGCTTCATATGACTAGAAATTTCGTTTCTAGGCATAGTTTGAACCGAAGATTTAAAATATATTTTGTCAAAATTGGGTGTTGCCACTGAAAAAAAAATGGCCAGGTTTTTATTTGTTGTTGACCCCACTAAGCACATATGTACATCATTTAAAAGTACACTTTTAAATGATTTGAATTTAATAATAGAAAGAAATGGAGCAAGGAAAAGTTACAACAATTCCTTACGGACTGATCTCCCTTGTACACCGTTTGGAATAAACATGAAAATTCTGCGATCGACCTCGCAGCGGTGCACCATGTTTTTCAGAAGAATGTACAGTCGTGGAGAAAAAAGGAAAGACTCCCTACTAACTCTGCAACTAATTATAGTAGAAGCAAGAAAACAGGAAATACATGTTGTAAAATACTCCTTTTATTTTATTATGCAATCTAACGATTCGAATATATCTTTTCTTTTCTGCCGCTAGAAGGCCTATCGTGTTTCCATGGAAATAGGTTTTGATAATATATAGACATTCTAAGATGTTCTATGATGTTCTTTGTAGTTGAGTGTTGATTGTGTTACGTAAAGGCGATGTCTACTGTTCTGTCCAAATGAATGCATCATGTGAAGTCCTGATATAAATATTAAGTTAAATGTGATGCTGTATTATTCGTCTAATCGTCGCGTTTAATTATTACAAGCTAACCTGCGCTGCTGAGAAAAGTAAGCATGAACATTATTTATTTAAACAAGTATAATATAAGTCTAATCTATATTCCGTTACTATTTATATTGAATGAAAGTTTAACAACTGCTTACAATACATTCTTATGAAAATCATGGTGCACCGCTGCGAAGTCGATCGCAGAAATTTCACGTTTATTCGAAACGGTGAACGAGGGAGCAGTCCGGCAGGAATTGTTGAAACTTTTTCCTGCTCCATTCCTTTCTGTGTCCGAAACCGTCGTAAAGCTTAGATGAACGATTCCTGGCTAAGGTAAAACACCGTTACCAGTAGTACCTTAACCACCAAAGTCAACCTCTCATTCAAAAACTTACGCCTCCGACAGTCACAGAAAAAATTTAAATGTGTTTTTAAACGTACACTCGGAAATTTATTGGAATCTAGTTTGCATATTTCCTGTAATTGAAGTGTGTGAAGCGCCCACTATTGACAAAAAATTTCCCTAAAGATTATTTGTTCCCCCTTGCCGTACCCAACAAATAAAATAATAAAATATATGGATTGTTTTGTCGAAAACCGCATTCAAATAAACCAATTCGTTTCCTTTTTATGAACTTTTAAAGTGTTAACTAACTTATGGGACATCCTGTATATAAAAATATTCCATCTGAGTTTCGTAATGATTGAAAGTTTCTGTAACAAAATCGGCGCATAACATTTTATGTGTTATTATTCATATTCAAAAATTCGGAGAATATATAACAATTTAATGATTCTAAATTGCTTCAGTAAAATTCAGTATTATGAATTGTATATTAGAAAATTGAATTCATAGATGGACCATCAATCATGTTTTGGAACAATAGTACTCCAGTGTAATTATTTAGAAAATTGGAGTAAAGATGAAGCAAAAAAGTATATAAAAGTCGGTGTTTTTAATGGTATAAAAATATTAAATTCTAATTTTCTTTAAAACTAACGGTAGGATATTTTTATAGTTCATTTATTTTAGTACTTTGACATTAAAGTACATTCCCGTTCTTCACAACATAAACAAAATTACTTTTGTCTGAAAGATAATTTAGGTTCAACAAGTATAAAAGAAAGCAATTTCAATGCATTTATTGTTTACGAACCTATTTTCATTTTAAAAATAATTTAGGTTAATAGCATAAAAGATATATTCTCTGCATACATTTACTGTCTGAAAGAGCAATTTTTAAATAAATGTAATTTACACATATGTTATGAAAGGATAGTGAATTTAAAATATGCGAATTGAATGTAATTTAAATAAGTTATAATATTTATTTTGCTTCGAAATTTAAAATATACTATGAATGAAAATATAAAATTACTCCATCGAATATTCATTACTTAAATTACACTCAATATCAATAAGGAATTCCTATAATGATTCTAAATTTTTAGTAAAATTTGGTCATTACTAGTTATGTGTTTTTAATATACAAAAAAAAGGAACCATTATCATTCAAGAGTCTAAATTCCATTTGAATAATGATAGTTCAACGTTATTATTTAAAATAGTAGAAGGTGATAAAGGATAATAAATGCAATAAAGTTTGATGTATTTTTATGTCATAAAAAGTTAGTAATTGTATTTTTTCTGAAAAAAGAGGAGGATTGCTTTACTTCTTACACTCGCATTCGCAGAAAATTTCAGTTTTTTACACTTTACAAATAAAATGTTTTTGTCTTAAGCAGGTCGCTGTTGTACAAACTAATAAAACAAATATTCCCTTTTCTATCCTGAAAAATTCTGTATTTTTTTACATTTCCAACTCTGCCTTGCTCGGCGCTTAGTTAAATTTAAAGTGCGTTTTTTTTAACAGTGTTTCATTTCCGTCGTGAGCCAAAGCTTCAGTATATCTTCTAAAACTTTAAACATTTTTTTCGCTTGTTCTTTTAAATTGGTTGGCACTGTGAGAAAGTTAAAAATGAAGATTTAGAATATTGTTTTTTGTAATAGGTTGGCACTGTGAGAAAGTTAAAAATGAAGATTTAGAATATACTTTAGTATTGATTGACGATACGTCAGATATACAGGATACACACTAAAATCCTGTCCACCCCCACATTTTTTACAGTTTTTACGTTGAGCAAAAGCACGTTTTTTACAGGATTTCATTTCCGTCGTCAGCAAAACGTCAATACCTTTTCTATAACTTTTAAACAAATTTTTCGCTTGTCTTTTGAATTGGTTGAGACAATGTTGCTAGTGGGCTGCTTTTATTTAAAATTCAGATTTATTGATTTGCACCCTTTTTTGAATGGTAAAATTTAGCTTGTTTTAGCCTTAATTGATATGTCATTTTAAATAAGTCAAATTTTACTATTTCAAAAAAGTGGTGCCAATCAAGAAATTTGAATTTAAAAATAGTAGAACACTGACAACACTGGGTTGGCACTGTGAGAAAGTTAAAAATGAAGATATAAAATACACTTTAAGTATTGTTGACGATACATCAGATATATAGGATACACACTAAAGTCTAGTCCATTCCCATAACAGCAGAATGGCGGCAGCTTTAGTCTTAAATAAGGTGACCAGACGTAGCAAAGTAGCTATGCGCAACACGGTGAGATGAAATAACGCGCCACACAGCGGTAAATTGTGGGGTTATCGTTTCTTTCTGGACAACGGTACGAAATACAAAAGAAAACATGCAGAATGTCCTCAATGTAGTGTGTAATGATGTCTTATATGTAAAGTTAACTTTATTTGAACCTATGAAATTCAATTATGTTGCATCCCGTCATTAGGCCAGATACGAGACTCATTGCGTGCATTAGATTTGCCTTATGAGGCAGACACATATTTATTTATAAATCCCACACATGTAAGCCAGGTAAAAATTATATTTTAATTAGAATATCAATTTAAGTTTGTACAATATTTCCCCTATCGGAACACACAGAGAAATCAAGATGTATTGCTGGTAGTGATGAGCCCATTCAGCATACTTTACTTGATTTTTATGTGCGTTCGTAATTATATAAATACGTCGCATCTATAGTTGTCGTTCGGTCCGTCTGTCTGTCCCTTCATCCGCATATAACAGAGCAAAAACTACCCAACCGAATGGTTTGAAATTTTAAATATTTAATTGTTACAAAATTGTATCGAGTCATTTCAAATTTTATTAATATCGGATGTATAGTTTAATTACAGGGAGAGTCAAAAGTTTTCTGAAAAAAGTTTTGGCAATAAATATTTCAAGTGAATTTTAATGATGTTACAGATTTTCGAACAGAATGAAATGGATATGCACTTATGAAGTGCACTAAAATATACATTCAGTACAATATGCGGTGTAACAAATATTTATAAAATTAGTTATAGTACAAACGCACCTCATTTGCCACCTTTGACGTGCAATTTCCGACTTGATTTAATTAAAATTGTACGTCGGTTAGACGTGTTATTTGCATCAGTAAATGCCAATCGTTACAGTGAAAATGGCCTCCCCGGATCGCTCACCGGGCTTGACAATGGTTATTTTTGGCTATTAACCCTTACACGGGATTATTAATTCTTTTGCTTAAACGCTAAAATGAATGACTGTCATCAAAATCTACAAACAAATTGATATGAGAATAAAAAGAGGCTTTTCATCTTGCATTATAAAAACAAAATATTTTATCAAAAATTCTTTTAACATTCGATCAGTTTTGAATAAAAATTAAGTGGAAAGTATATGGGGCAACAATCTTTTGACTTTCATGTCCCTGAATAATAATTTTTTATTTAATACACTTTTTTTGTGTTTTTTTTAATTTCATATACTGGGGAACATCCCATTGCATGATTGCATAACAATATTAAGGAGATAAATAAGTTTTGGACGATGCTAGGGGTCCAAATGCCAGGAAAACTCATCTACCGTCCCGTGTCCCTGATGCTGATTTTTAAGTTTGGAGCTGTCTGTATAAAATTGTTTCAATAAAAATAATTCGATGTAATTTTTTTCTGAAACTGGAACTATTGTTTTATATAAATATGTAGCTAAAAATTAACCTGCACACATTTTTAGGGTTGTTATTTTTTTTTTAACTCTGTCCCTGGGTTTCAGATTCCTTACCATCCCTCTTCTAAAATTATACAGAAAATCATTGCAGATGCAGCCACAGAATTTTTTTCAAGTTTTTTCTCATGCAGAAGTATGCTAGAGAAATAATGTCTAAAATTCTTTGGCAGGAAATTTACTGTAGAATTTAAATAAGCATTTAAATATCAATTTCAAACATCGTGGCTTTATTGGTAGTCTCACCTTCCCTAAGATTTATTCCTGCACTTTTCGAGGTAAATTTAAAAAAAATAATAATAATTTAATCCAATTTTAACAACTGTTTCTAAAAATCATTGAACATTGTGGCTATCACTTAGTCTTAACATGATTTTCCTAAAAATAGGTGGTAATTTTCCTTACAGTTCCATCCTTACCGTCCCTTTTTTTAACATTTCGTCCCTTTTTTCCTATACCATCCCCTTTTCTTTACCTTACCGTCCCTTCTTTAACACCCCTTTAAGACAATGTTACAAAAATTCTGCATTAAAAGTACTACATTGTTATTATTTCTTATTTGAATGCCCTGTGTGTACTATGCAAATTCGTTATAAGTAAAAATTTAGAAGAAAATAAAAAGTTATAAGGGTAAAATGGCAAGGGAAATTAAACCTCAAGTTCAACTTAAACCTCAGTTAAATAAAAAAAAATTCACTTCTGACCACTTTTTCTTTACTTTGAATCATTAAGGCATTCGTCTATCAGATTAAAATGTTATTTAAGCAAGTTTAATTTCGCCAGATTTTTTTTCTCCCAAAAATCAAAATATGTGAGAATACCCCATATTCGAAATACCTGTATAAGTGTTAAATTTTTGAGTGTGCAGCGGTATTCTGTTTTCCTTAGCGGAGTTAAAGGACGCCATGCCCCACGAAATATCCTGCATCGATCCGTATATGCTACATGTCTTAGTTAACGATTTTCTCATTCGCTTGCAAAGTGTAATACCTTGTGGTGGCGGACACGTAGAAAATTATTTCTATGAGCTTGTAAATATTTGCTTCATGTAAATGTACGAGATTTTGTGATTTGAATGCTGAAGAGCCCTCTATTGAAAAATGTTTCCACTAATTTTTTTCTTTATCCCCCAGTGATGTGGTAATCACATGTGCTTTTCAATTTTAGTCCCGCATTCTTATTTGCGCCTGTGATGTTGTATTTTGTTCAACGCTTGGTTTTCGCAGCGGTATTTTTCTATTTACCGAAAGGCAAACAGATAGTTTTTATTCCAGCACCCCCCCCCCCCTTCACCAGCTGTTTGATTCACTAGATGATTCTGCCAGCTGATTAATTTTGTTGAATTCGGGCCGAGTGCCTGATTCGAGAAGTCGGAACCACCATTCTATACTCCTGTTCTTCTAAAGTGATAGCATCGTTTATATTAAATTCTAATTGCTGAACTTTAATTTGTTAATCGCAGAATGATCGCTCAAAAATATAAAATGGAATTTTATTTAATATCATAAGACAAAACGCATTTTTTTACCTTGATTCAACGTAAAATATATAATGTGAACATTAAAAAGGTCCACAATCTTACTTAAAAGGCGACTAATGTGATGAAAAAGATGTTATAAGTTTAAAATATACATTTTATTTAAAACTTCTTAGTACTTTCAAGCCTTCCAGGCTCATCATCAGAGAATATCTTAATAACCAAATGTTGTTTATTTATACAAATACAATTTAGATTTTATTTTTCAAGAATTTTCTCATCGAATCTTATCAGCCATGATTTTTATGCTACGGAATTTAAAGTGGATTCTCTTCGTGGAACAGTTATTGGTGATGTACAATGACCGGCGAAATTATTTTCTTCTTCCTTCCACCTCTCCATATATAAATAAAGCTGGATTATTTTCTACTTACTCGCCTTCATTCGAGGTCTTCTGTGTCTGAATTCATCAATTCTTTACGTAAGACCATTCCACATTCATTCTTATCTATTTCTAATGCAATAAATACCTTTAATCAATGGTATCCCCCCCCCCCTAAAATAATACCCCCTTTCTGCTTTAGAAAAATTTTGCCGCAAACCGCATTAAAATTGACGAATTCCTTCACTTTTTATGAATTTTTGAAATGTTATCGAATTTATGAGACACATGGTATTTATTTAGTTTATTTATTATACACTTAAAAATATATATATAACGTATTGAACTTTAACCCCCTAACTGACAAGACCGTGTTAATACGTTCACTAAGCTCCAGGGCTTCACTGCAATACAAGCAATATTTAAAGTAATATAATTCTATTGATTTAGTGTATTTTTAATACATTGAACAATGATTACTATTTGCAGGGATTACATTCCTATTCGTTATTAAGTTTTTTTATAAAATGTTCAAAGAATCATTTTTTTATAGCATTTAAAACGAAATGCAAAGAAAACAACATTACAATTTTGCCCTTTTCCAAGACAGTCGGAGGGTTAAATGACATTTTATTCAAGTGTGGAAATCTAATTTAACCTTCGTAACTTCTGTATAAATTTTTCTAATTGAAAACTCTAAGTAATAGCATTTCTTTAATACAAAAAAATTTCTAAATAACTTTTATTTAATTGCCCTATTTCTACATGTGATTAGTGATGCATTTAAACTGATGATTGAACATAAACAATGTACAGTCGTAAAAAAAAGGGAAACACTCTCTACTAACTCTGCAACTAATTATAGCAGAAGAAAGGTACTGGTACCAAAAGATTGGAAATAAAGTCTACTTTTAAATTATGTATATAAAATTTGCTTAGGGGGCCATTTACAAATCAAAACCAGACCAGGACTTTGTTTTTTCAATAGCGACACCCAATTTTGACAATATATTTTAAATCTTGGAATCGAACTATGCAGATAAACGAAATTTCAAATCATTTGAATGATAAGTTTTTGAATAATAAACATTAAAATTTAGAGCTCCTAATGCTAAATTAATTTTCATAATTTTATTTATATCTATTGAAGTTATAATCCTAATGTGATAATTCTTTTGTGAGGTTATAATACTAAAAAACCCAAACATAAATACAATGAATTTGTAATAAAAAAAATTATACTACGAATTATGAAATTAATATTTTAAAAAAATATGAATTGCTACCAACATTTTTTTTTTCAGATTTAAATTTATTATGTGCTGCTTTATGCGAATTCTTAATTTCAAACTTTTCTTTCAAGTAGTTTTCGAATTATGATTAAAAAACGCCAAAATTATGGTTTAAGGGGCAGTGTATAATCAGTGCTGCCACATCTGGACGATTTTTTATTTAGAAATATTGAAATCGCAACAGAAAATTTTGAATAGTAATTTATTTTTGTTTTATTTATGGATTGTCGATCATCTAAAAAACTAAAAATGACTATTAAAATATACTGGTGAGAATTCGAAATGTCTAAATAAAATATCAGTTAGATGCGTCATCACTGTCTATGAATTGGCGAAGTATAATTTTAAAAAAGATATTTCACTTATTTTATTGAAACATTTGGGCTGACAATAGTCAAAATATACAAAGGAAGTGGAATTTTCATATTGTTAAGAAATAATACATTAAAAGAAGTGACATGTTCATTCTTTAGCATTTCAACAATCGAGTACCGAATTTCAAATTGGATACAGCCCATAAAATAGGCCCATTTTAAAATAAATAATGTCTCTGAAACTAATCGTAGGAATTTCATGAAAATTTGTTTTAAGGCTAATTGAAGGTTGTAGAATTCATTTATTGTATCAAACATGGTTATTGCTATTGGGGGGAAAATGAACTTTGGGCTTGTTTTGATATGTAGATGCCCCCCCTAAGCAAATTTTACATACATAATTTAAAAGTATACTTTATTTCCAATCGTTTGGTACCAGTAACGTTTTTTTTTTTAGAATAATTTGTTGCTGAGTTAGTAGGAGGTGTTTACTTTTTCATCCACGACTGTACATTTCTCGGTTTCTAATAAAGGTCAACCCAGAAATCGTAGCGTGTGTAAATCTTATTCCTTCATCCCATTAAATAGATGAACACGAACACGCTACAGATAAAAGGATAAATAAGTTAAAAATGTGTAAGTTTGAAGCAATAAATGTTTTTTATAGTAAGCTTAACCCTTAAATGCCTGATTTTTCAAAAATCATTGTAATAATGTTTTTCGGCTTTCATTTTTTAAATAAATCATGGGAAAAATATTTAAAAAAATCATATTTTGTTTTAAGCATGGTTTACGGCTTAAAAACAGTTTGTTACTAATCGGTAATGCTGATCTTTAATTGAAAAAAATAATTTTCTTTGATAAAATTCTATAATATTAAACACAAGAATTTAGGAACCATAATAAGAAATAAATTTTACTTGTTCACTGCAGAACAAAATAGGGTATTTCGTAAGCTACCAAACAAAACAAAAAGAACAAGTAGCAACAATTACAAAAATAAATATACCTTTATTCTTAAACAGCACAAGTGTTTCCATCTACATGTTGAAAATCAATTTAATAATATTTTCAGAATGTAATTTATTGGCAACATTAGGCATTATAGCTTCAGTATTAATCTAATAGTATTTTAGAGCCTAAATTGGGTATGTTGCCGAAAAGCAACACCCGGCATTTAAGGGTTAAATCAAACTATGCAAATTTCTAATAATTGAATATTAGGTAAAAAAAAAAGGGTCATATTAGGTAAATAAAAATAAAAGGGCCAGATTACCAACGGGGAAAATGCCTAAAAAGAATAGAATTTTTTGCCTTATCCATCATAGTAATTATTTATGAATACGGCGTTTATATCAGACGAAAACTCCTATTAAAATTTACGTGTGGTTTGCCCCGCTGTTAATCGGGCACTTTTGTAATCATATGTTTTATTTAAAATTCTTCATATTGCAACAAATTAAAGAATACTTTGTTAAATTAAGGAAATCGAACAATCCGTGCGAAAGTTGAGTAAAATATTACAACTCACGTATTATTATCATTGCGGTAAAATAAATATTTTTCAATATTTATTTTATTATAATTTTAATAAATATGAATAAAATGTAAAACTATTTCATCTTTGATTCATTGCATAAAATGTCTTCAGTATCAAAAAATAATACATAATGAATTCGCTAAAAGTCGGTCATCTTGAATTATACGTTGTTCATAAAAGAAATTTTAAATAATAGCATATTATTATCAGCCATTCAGTTTTCCTTTTTCATTCCCAACTAAGATAGTTCGAAGTAATTACGTGGAAAACGGAAGAAGGTATGAAAAAAAAAATATATATATATATATATATATAAGAGTTGATGCACACTTTGATGACATAAAGAAAATTTCAATTTCAATTTTTTAAAAGTAACCATTGTGTTTAACTAAAATCACATTCATTTTAGGTAGATTTCGTATGAAATACTACCTATTGGGATCGTTCCTATGTTAGAATTTCTGAAACATTTTTGAAGATCTACACCGATCATGACCCCTAGAACCCAAAACCACCCTCAGTAAAAAACTATATATACATATATATATACATATATATATATGTATCTATCTATATACATATCTTTCTTCTGGACACGATAAATTCCACAATTCTGCACAAATCTCTTCCAAACTGATACATAACATCAAGGGGCATAAAATCTCGGTCAAGTTCGTGAATGGGTAAAATCGGACCAAGGGAATGGAAATAGGGAGGGGTTTGGTGAAAACCGAAAAAACACCATAACTTCTTAATTTTTGTGCATATCAAATCAGTTTAAAGTTTTTATTACTTCAAAAAACAGGGCCAAAAATTTATGTATCACAGATTTTTGATCAAATTAAAAATGGGCTCAAAGGGCGCAAAAATAGGGTTTTGGGAGAAAAAAATTCCTAGCTTAGTCAGTTTTCAAGATATCAAATACAATTAATTTTATTATACACCTCCTTAATATTATCTAGAACATTTATATTCACAAGTTTTTGATAGGACGAATTCGTACCGCAAAAAAAAAATAAATAAATAAATAAAAACGAAAACAAAAAAGGTGGGTTGAAGAAGAAAAATTTCCATAACTCCGTCAATTCACAAGATATAAAATCCCCATGAATTTATCATATATCTTCTTAATATTGTCTTCAACATTTATATAGACAAGTTTTTGATAGGACCAATTCTTACAGCAAAAAACAAATTAAAAGTACATAGCGGTTGAAGAAAAAAATCATCTTATTAAAGATGTATTGAAATCCAAAATGCTTATTTTCTTATTCATTTTAAATTCATTTTTACTCTCAAACGCATCCAATTGGTAGATTCTCTTATTCAGAAACTATATAATGTACTGTAATGATCGATTTTTTGATAGAGACAGAATATATTTCAAAAAATAATGTCAAAGTGGGCCTTTTGAACAGAATATACCGAAGCGATTGTGTTAGAAACGAAAAATATTGCCCTACTGAGAAAATAATTGTTTATTAATCAAGTTTTAATTAATTGAAAGAAAAATAAAAACACAGGTTGCTTATAAATCTTTTCAAAAATCCCGTCAGGAAGTTTCATGTTTTTCTATTAAAAATGAATCTGAAATTGTGCAAGAAAACTTCGAGTTGTTGAGCATGGAAAAGTATTTTTTTTTAATACCGCCTTAACATGATTCTGATAAAACCAGCTATTATACAAATATGAAATAAAAACTCGTCAAAAGTGGCCAAATAAAACTGTTAAAGTGGATTTATATCTAAACATGATTTAGTTTTTGTTGGTGAAATTAATATACTTAACTTCGAAATCTACCACCGCCTGTAGACCGGGCCGGCAGGAATTTTAGGTAGCTTTCTTTACAAAAAAGCTACCTATTGCAGCCGTTCGGAGGAAAGCGATTTCAAAAAATTTTGGTATATTTTCATCGATCATGACCCCCAGACCCCGAAACCACCCTCCGTTCAAAATTGATATATATATATATATATATATATATATATATATATATATATATATGACCTATGTCACACTGTAACTCCCGTAATTATGAACCGATTTCGATGTAATTCGGTGTGTACATAGTACATACCAATGTCTCGACCGAGTTCGTTGGCCAGCTTCATTCGCCGTTTTGTTTCAAAATGGCGGCCATTTAAAATTAAAAAAAAATTTAAAACTTGAAATGTGGTACCAAAAAATTAAAAAGGGAAAAATATTTTTTTCTTATGTATTTGACCTTTATACAAAGATTCCGGAGCAGTTTTTGTTTCGTCTATATCTTAAAAAATGGCTGAGTTATAGCATTTTGAATTCCTAGCGTGGCTGACATTTTGAAACGTCCTGAATTTTGTCACGCGATAAAAGGCGTATTTATGAACCGATTTGGATGTAATTCGGTGTGTACATAGTACATACGAATCTCTCGACCGAGTTTGTTGGCCAGCTTCATCCGCCATTTTGTTTCAAAATGGCGGCCATTTAAAATTTTTTTAAAAATTTAAAATTTGAAATGTTGTACCAAAAAATTGAAAATGGAAAAATATTTTTTTCTTATGTATTTGACCTTTATACAAAGATTTCGGAGCAGTTTTTGTTTCGTCTATATCTTAAAAAATGGCTGAGTTATAGCATTTTGAAATTCTAGCGTGGCTGACATTTTGAAACGTCCTGAATTTTGTCACGCGATAAAAGGCGTATTTATGAACCGATTTGGATGTAACTTCGTTTATGCATAGTACATACCAATGTCTCGACCGGGTTCGTTGGCCAGCTTCACCCGCCATCTTGTTTAAAAATGGCGGCCATTTAAATTTTTAAGAAAAATTTAAATTTGAATTGTGGTACCAAAAATTGAAAATTGAAAAAATATTTTCTTCTTATGTGTTTGACCTTGATAAAAAGATTCGGGAGCAGTTTTTGTTTCGTCTATATCTTAAGAAATGGCTGAGTTATAGCATTTTGAATTTCTAGCGTGGCTGACATTTTGAAACGTCCTGATTTTTCTCACGTAATAACAGGCGTATTTATGAACCGACTTGGATGTACCTTGGTGTGTACATAGTACATACAAATATCTCGACCGAGTTCGTTGGCCAGCTTCATCCGCCATCTTGTTTCAAAATGGCGGCCATTTAAAAAAATTAAATAATAAAAAAATTTAAATGAGATACCAAAAAATTGGAAAATGAAAAAGATTTTTTTTTGTATGTGTTTGACCTTAATACAAAGATTCAGGAACAGTTTTTCTTTCGTCTATATATAAAAAAAAAATGGCTGAGTAATAGCATTTTGAATTTCTCTTGTGGCTGACATTTTAAAACGACCTGATTTTTGTCACGCGATAACAGGCGTATTTATGAACCTATTTGGATGTAACTTGGTCTGTACATAGTACATACCAATGTTTCGACCGAGTTCGTTGGCCAGCTTCATTCGCCATCTTGTTTCAAAAGGGTTGCCATTTAAAAAAAATTAAATTTAAAATTCAAAATGAGGTATTAAAAAATTGGAAAATGAAAAAGATTTTTTTTATGTGTTTGGCCTTGATACAAAGATTCCGGAGCAGTTTTTGTTTCTGAAAATTTGTTATTTTGTTGATATCTTAAAAAATGGTTGATTTATAGCACTTTGAATTTCTAGCATGGCTACCATTTTGAAACGATCTTGTATTTGTCACGCGATAACACACGTATTCGCCTATTTCGATGTAAGAAGGCATGTGGATAGTATACATCAACACCTCGACCAAGTTCGCTGGCCAGATTCATCAGCCATCTTGTTTCAAAATGGCGGCCATTAAATTAAAAAAATATATATATTTAAAGTGAGGTGCAAAAAAATTAGAAATTGAAAAAGGTTTCTTTCTTAAGTATTTGATCTTGATATAAGGATTCAGGAGCATTTTTTGTTTGTCTTTACCTTAAAAAATGGCTCAGATATAGCAGTTTCAATTTCTATTGTGGGTGACATTTTGAAAAATCTGATTTTTTGCATGCGACAGCACTCCTATATATTAACCGATTCCGATGTGAGTGAGAATGTGCACAGCAATTACTAAGGTCTCGACCAAGTTCACTGCTTAGCCTCATCCACCATGTTGTCTTAAAATGACAGGCACTTTAAGAAATTGCCGAATTTGGCAGCCAAATATAAGTTACTTTAAAGAAAAGCAGCTTGGATAAAGCTGACTAATTTCGCGAAATTCTCATTCATTATAGTGATAAAAATTAGTATTGAATCTCCTATATTCGGTTTCCACTAAATTGAGCTTCATGTGTTTGCATGATATAAGTTGGCTTTTTTTAAATAAGGATTATGAAAGCTACCTCTTCCTCCCGGCACTGGCCGGAAGGACTTTTTGCATTAGAATGAGAATTAGAGTTTGGAAAATTTCCGAAATTCTTCATGCTACAAGAAATTAAAGGCAGGAACATTTCATGCCAAAGTTATGAAAAATAAATAATTTTTCGACATGCTAAAATAATGCAACATAACTATTAGTCATCAAAGATTAAATGTGTAGTTAATTATATTGCCAACTTTACCAGCTTATTATTTCACGTTGGCTTAATATTCTGCCGTTCTCTTATTTATTTATTTATTTATTTATTTATTTATTATTATTTAAGTTACACACCTCGTTTGTTTAAATAAAATCATTGTAAACTCTAAAATATATTAAAAACTTTAAAAAAAAATAATTTTGTTGAAAATGGAACGGTCGGAAATTCACACTATTATGAAGTATGAGTTCTTACGTGGAACTAAATCATCGCATGCCGCGCGAAACATTAATAGTGTACTTGGATTTAGCGTTTCTACGCAGCGGACAGTATGAAATTGGTTCACCTAATTTCGTACAGGTAATGGTGTTATTACACGTAGAATCCCAGGCGACTAAAGACGCCGCGTCAAACTCCTCCCACAAGTTCTTGATGCGAGGGTTGCCAAAATAAATTCCGAACCCGTTCCCGTACTCGCATATTCATCGCTCTAAACAGGCAGCCAAGCGAGCGACCGTGCCAAGCGGATTGTTTTCAACCTGTTTAAAGAAATGTGACTTTTTTTTAGACGGTTTTTCGGCAGAATTGTAATCGCGGACTGTATAAAACGGACGTTTATTTTAAATTTTATTAAAATATAGTAAAGTTTAAAGATACGATTGATAAGTCAGATGGTTGAACTTAATGTTAAAAATAGTGGTATATAGATATTTAGGAATTAGATACCTTTAAAACATGGAGTTTTTGACATTCATAAAAGGAATCCGGTATAAATTTTCTAGCGCAGTATAAAAAAAAATTCTTTCTTTTTTTAATAAAGTTTAATCGGAATTCATATAGGGCTTTTTGAATTTTTTATCGACATTTCGTGTTTTTGTAGAATTTTTTCGACTTCGTAAAAGAGTCCTATTTCAAAGTGTTAGCTCAGTATAACAAATTTTGTCTTCTAAAATTTTTACCGATACTTGCGAATTTCAAATAAAAAATTTGATTGATATATATATTTCAACAATTTTTATAATATTCATACATATATAAATAGCCTTACATGTAAAACTTTTTATGAATGGGATTTTAAAACACTCCATAAAGCAGATAAGGGATATAATTTAGCATCTTTTTTCCAAATCATCGAGGAAAACACCCTTTAACCCTTTATGTACTGAATTATGAAAATTTTATATTCTAAAGCATTTTTCGTGAATTGTTTAAACTACATTAGAAGATTTTTTAACAAATTTTAGAAGGATTTGGAAGGATTAATTAAATTTGAATTTATAGGCATTTTGAGTAATATTTATAACCCACTCAAATCTTTTATTTTTAATATTTTTCTTAGTATTTTGTTGAATTAGGAAATGTACAAATATAATGTTCTTACAATAAAAATATTTCCGAATTGAAAAATCCCTACCCCCCCCCCCCCCCCAAACAACAAGAAAGCTGAAAAGATGCAAAGGCAAAAGAAATCATCCTTTTAAAAATATTTTTGTTTTGTGTAACCCATCAGGCTTTATGAACAGGATAAAGAAGTATATCAATAACTCATTCTAAACTGTATTTCAACTAATCGATGTATTAAATGAATTTCATAACAAGTTATTTTAATGGTACTTATAAGTACCGCCAGTAGATAAAGGGTTAAAGAAGCATAAATAGTATTAATTTAATACGGTTAAACCTGAATAAGAGAGAAACTTTTATTAATGCTATTTCTTCTGAAACTGCATTTTAAAAATTAAAAATCTTTGTTAGCGAGACCACAAAATCTCTAATTGAAATTGCTTTATTTGTCTTGATACTTACCTTCATAATTGAGACAATTTTCACTTGTTACCAAAGTTCAACATGAATGACCTCCTGAAACTAAGAACACAAATATGTCACCTCTACCAGTATAACAGTTATTACTGTCACTTTGAGAGCCTTTTTTAGTAAAAGAAGCACTTGTTGATCTTATGTTGGGGAGGTAGGGTAATTAGGATCAGGGGCACTTCAAGGGCAACTTGTAACAGATAAAAAAATTGACCATGTTAATTATGAAGTCTGACTAATATTCCACGTGTGCAATTTTTTTTGGAGTGAAAATGTATGTTCCTGTACAAGTAATTACTGTTTTTCCCAGAACACAAAGAAAAACGTTGTCTGTCAAAGTGAGAATGTTTTAGTTAAAAAGGTCCTGTTTAAAAAGTTGTAGGAATATTGAAATATAGCTATGGATTTAAATTTGGAAAAAATTTGTTTTTAAGAGGAAATGGTTACGTTTTGCAACAGACGAAGCATAATGTTAATAAACTGCATGATTATAATTATCCCAGAAATAGCATTTTCGGGTTAAGAGTAAATTGGGATCGCAAATTTTATTTTCTATTTAAATCAAATTGCGGTTTAGAATGCATTTTTTAATCTTTCAGTTTTCAGATACTGTGAAATACCACCTAGTTCGGTTTACTTTACTGCACATTTTCTGTTAGCAAAACATTTATTTTACAATTTTACCTTGCATTTATTCCAAATTTTAGCCTTGACCGCATATTTTAAGCCTAATTAGGCCTCAACACATTTAATGTAAATGAAATTTTCCTCCTTCACAACATATGAGTTCTGACTGGTCCTTTTCTCCCTGTTATTTTGTTCCCCATTTCATGTTATTTTGAAGAAAAAAAAATTATTTTTTTTTAACTTAAAAAATTATGTTTTTAGTAATAAAACAAGGCTATTAATTTACAATAGAAAATTTTGCATTTGATTTTGTTTTGTAGGCAGAGTGTAAAATATATGAATATTAAAAATCCCTTAAAAAACTTTTTTCCAGCGTACTTATCTTTCCAATATTGTATCTCTGAGAATAGTTGTTGTAAAACCAAAAATATCTTTCTGTAACGCCCAAACTGAGATCTTTTAATCCCATTTACTCATGACTGTGTATATTGCAAGGCATGGGAGAAAATACCATTGATCACAATTACCCCATTTTATGGGGTAATTTGTATCAAAGCGGCATTTTTTGAAAAAGACACTTGTATCAGGTAACATGGTACATTAAAAATAACTCTTTACACATTTCAAGAGACAACTACTTACTGAGTAAAATTATACATAACAGTAGTATGTAGGATGTAATCATGTAGTAGTACGTACCACTTCATTCTATGGCAATTGTCAAAAAGTGATACTAATTACCCCCAACTCCACTAACAAAGACACCACTTTAAGGCTGAGTTGGTCGTTCCTTCAGTTCCAACTTGTCCAAACTTAATTTTATTTATACTCGTATATTTTTAAATAAAACAAATCAAAAATTTCACATGTTATAACTTGTCCCACCTAGGAAGTTGTAACAAGATAGATCTCTGATAAGATTAACTCGCACATCCCCCTTTAAAAAACTGATATTCAAAATAATTTATAAGGCGATGTAAATATTTATAAAACACAGGCCACTATATCATTTCTTTTCAAAAATGATAAAAATTATTCTACGAGAATTAATTCAATATTTATCAATTCACAGCATCATTAAAAGAACATTTTTATCCTGCTAAACTTTACATGTTTTTCATGATTATTTTAACTTTAAATTTAGTACTACACTTCTTAATAAAAGTAGTTTATCTGAAATTGGGTTTCTGTTCTTTTACAACGGTAAGGATTACATCATTTCACTCATCACTAGTAAATAGATTTTCTTACAGGCTAAGGGATTTTTAGGAAGTCCTTTAAAAACTGTGCAGTTACGAATCCAAAAATTGCTCTTACGAATCTAAAAAGCATCCTTTCCACACCAACCACATCCTGTCCTGATTTAAACCTGAGGGGAACTCTGCTGTAATAAACTGCCCTCTGTTGTATAAATTCTTAACTGTATAGAAAAATTCACAAAAATGCAATGTAGCAATAATATTGAAGTCGCGTTATAAATATTCAGCCGCGTAAATCTTGTCATAACAATTTTCAACTGTACTTTGAATATTGCTGGCTGTTAAGATTTCTGAAAATCCCCTACTCTTGAAAATTTAAACATGAGCAGTGGTTCCCAACATTTTTAGACCACACATCACTTAAGCATTTCTAAAATCCAGATGCTTCATCTTCCACCGTATCTTGCAATTCCTATTGTTTGAAAAGTGAATCCATATTCACATGAGGGAAGAATAAAAAAGGCAGTAAAATAAATCCCCATTCAATAAATACCAGTCGAAAAAGTTTTATGCAAAGAGTTACATAAAAAAGGCATTTAAGCATCACAAAATTTTTGCCATTTTATCTACCCTATATATATAAAATCCTAATGAAACGAATATATGAAACAGCTGAAATGTATCGATTCTTTGAATCGACTGATTAAACAACTGATTTTGTTTCACGGCGATTTCTCCTAAAATATGAAATACTTTGAGATGAAATTAACACCAAAAATCCGTGCTGATCCACAGATCTCAAAACTGGTATTAGAATTTTTAAATTCGAATTAGTTTTCGAAATATTAATTTTTTTCTAATTTTAAATACATTTTTAATGATGGCAACTCAAATTTTAATCATAACAGAATTTTTTTTTTCATAATTCAGAAAAGGTTACTATTTTAAATTAATTTGGCGACCAGTTTGGCCTCCTTTAAATCTATGCTAAGAACAACGCTTTTTTTGTATTTCGTTAAATTTTATTAAATACAAAACTTTCATTTAAAAATGAAACATTTAAATTGATGGATTTTACTCCTTTTTTTAAAAGAAAACAAAACGAAAAGAAAAATATTAGGCACAGATGTCATATACACACCGGGCTTCCTAATTGGCGCACAAATGGCATTATTTTGATAGACATGGTAACCCGGCTATTGTTGTTTATTTACTTTTATTTCTTTTTTAAATTTATATAAATTATTTTGTTCTATAGTTATTAATTATTTTTTTGCTATTTCCTTTTGAAAATAATTAAAAAATACGGTACAATGTAGTAGTTATTCCGTCAACCAATTTCGCAAGCTATATAAATCGCCAAATTGTACAGATTGACAAAATTTTTATTTTAAATAACGAAAGAACAAATAAATTAGTATAACATTAATAAATATAAAAATAAAACGTCGAAATAAAAATCACTTGATGACGTAAAAACATGCAACTTGCTAAAATTCAAGTGAATGTGACATTTACGATCAAGCATTATTGGCATTTAATCTTATAGTTTGCGATAGATTTTTTGTTAACTAAGTAGTACCAAAAATACATATGTAACGAATTCAAAAACGAGGTTTTCGCAAAATTTTCGTATAAAAAGCAAAGTGTTCCGCCCGGAACTGCTGATGATAGTCACATGATTTAGGCTATTGTTATAGAGATTGTTTTAAAATATCGGTTGACAAAGACTGAATACTTAATTCATTTTATTTTAGCTTCTTTTCAAATGTTTAACTGATCCTCTTTAATCAAAAACGAAAACAACCATTGGATGTCTTAACAGCAACTGATTATCCGTTAAATTTTTGCAATCAAAGGGAATTGAATGGAAAACCGTTTACAGGGAGATCTGCACAGCTTTTTCAGTATAATTTAATCTTCTCTAATATTTTTAAAACCCATTAGATTAGCATGTTTTTAGATTCTGTGGTGTCTGAACGGGGATTGGCGAGCGTAGCTTGCAGGGGGCAGACCCCCCTAGTATACATATATATTTCAGTTATTGCTGTATTTTGAAATTTTGTGAGAGAGCTTTTTGAAAAAGATAACTTACTTTATGTTTAAACTGCACCACATTACAAAAAAAAAAAAAAAAAAAAAAAAAAAAAAGAGCTGATTGGGAATCAGTTTAATAACAAATATCAAGCCCCCCCCCTCCCCCTGCCATGTGGGATGTATGCATACCATTTGGAACCACTGTTTTAGAGAATGGCTGTAGATTAATACAGATTGCTTTGAATTCATTCAATATTCTGAATTTCAGAATGTTTAACATCCCACAGAATGACACGACGCAGTGATCTGAAATGCATTCTTGCAGAAGAAAAGCTTGCATTAAATCTACAGTTTATTTTTTAACAAAACCAATTTATCGGTAAATAAATGATATGAGTAGTAATTTATTTTTCCAACTGAGTGAAAATGTGTCTAGGCCAGGACTTGAGCTCGGAATCTTGGACTTTAACTGTGAATGCTCTTCGAATTGAGCTATTTGGATGACATCCCAGACAACAAAAAAATTACCACTTGCCATCACTTATTTACAAAAAAAAAAAATAATTGTTAAAAAATAAAGTGTGATACGCATTCGAATAGTTTATTCGAGTTTCATTTTCTTGTGATTTATTCTGTCGAGCTTTTTCAAATAACACATCAGATGTTGAAAATGGTTGTTTTGAGTAATATTGTGTAGGTTTGGTTGTTGTCCAGGTAGCTGAGTTGGAAGAGCATTTACAATTAAAGCCAAAGGTTCTGGGTCGAGCCTTAGGCTGGACACATTTTCACTCAGTTAGAAAAATTGCTACTTGTAAACTACAGTTTCTTGCAACATATATTTATATGCATATACACACAGATTAAATGTCAAATTCATCTAAAATTTTCTTTTGTTTATAATAATCAAAAGGAAACAAAAAAAAAAATCTTTTAAACTTGACAGTTTATTTCAAATGTCTTTCTCTTTATGTTAAAGTTATGTAGATTAAAATAATAACCAGCCTAAATAATAATAAACTCAATTTATCTGATTTATCCTTGTAGCTAAATTACTGACGATAAGATGGTTATATTCAAAGAAAGAAAATTATGCCCTTTTTCAACATTTTTTGGCCATCTATTTTATTTTTACATAGACAGTTGACGATAATGTAGTATTCAAACATTTTGCACATTCTTGTGCTAAAAGTTCTACATGACACGGTAGCTACCTGCAAAAGGAGAAAATGCTTTAGTAGGAGATTCTATTTCTTTATCTTAAAATTCACATTATTGTTATGATTTTTCTTTTTTGCAATTACAAAGAAATGAGACGCCTTCGGACTTTTTGCATCACATTTATATATTTAGATTTTTTTTTGTGTGTCAAGACAAAAACAATATCCGTTGTGCACCAGAAAGTACTTGCAGGTGTTGGCAGATGTTTCATGAACTCCCAATTGGATATGAAGGATGTAAAAAATAAACAGTCGAAAATTTTGTCCCAAATCAATACAACCTTATCTTAAATGAAATTTATTAATGATTGGCCTAGTTTGATGAGAGCTACAGACTGGAAAGACGATAAAGTAAAAAACACAATAAATATTTCATAATAAAACGTACAATAAGGTCCAACCGCAAATGAGCAATACATTTCTTTAAAGGAAAAAAAAGTGGGAATGTTAAAAGTTGTTTGTAAATTTTATGTATAAGTAATTCAGAATCAAAATGGATCAGGTTCATAAAACATTATACAGAGATATTTGTAGATAAAATTTATTTGCTCATTGCAATTTTAATTCAAATTTGTAGGAATTTAGCACCATTTACAGCTTCCATTTTCAACTTACTACTTACTTATTTTGTATTAAATTGATGAAATTACTGGATATAGAACAAGAATCCAGATTTAATGAGAAAATGGACTTTATATTCTTTGGTTCTGAATGACTTATATTCAACAAAGTGTGTTTAATTTTATGTCTGTTAAAAATTGTGCATCTATTATAGCCCTCCCTTTCCCATCTAACTTTTTGATTTTTTATTTATTTTTTTTCCTTTTCATGAATGATATAAAAATGAAACAAGAGTTTACAATAAAATTCATTTCTTGCACATTAAATAATACTGATCATTGTAATAATACAAGAGAAATTTATTAAAACAAGATATGGCATTCACAACAATTTTAATAATTATTGGTTAAAATGAATTTTATTATGATTTACAGAGAGAAATATCAATTTCTCTTATAAAAAATATAATTTTTTGCATTTTTCTTATATTTATATACTCTTACAAAATATTTATTAAAATATTTAAAAATAATTACTTCACTTTTATATGAAAATGAAAGTTTTCAATTAAATTCCAATTCAGAGTTGTGCAAAGCAATATCTCTGTAATTGTCTCTGTGTACAGAGCTCTTTTGCTGAGAACTAGATGCATGTACTTCTTCAGAGACAAAGCAGAAAACTAAATTTTTTATTTTTCACTGAGCATTTGAGCTCTGGATAGAAAATATGTACAGATTATACCACCACCAGTATGATCTAGATCACATTCTTAAATTTCAAAGGCACATTCAGTATAACTTTAGTTGCTCTTGTAAATGGTCAATTTAAATTTTATACATGAAGATGTATAGACCAATGTAAACGTTTAGTGACAGTGGTGTGTCGGAAAAAAGTTACCTTAAAAATACTTAGATTAAAATGTTTCAAATATACCTCAGGCCAATTAATTGTCAAGAACCAATATAAACGTTCCTTACATAATTGTAGTCGATGATGCATTCTCATTAACACTAAAAATCATGAAGTCTTTCTCTGGAAAAATAACAAATCCTTTTCATTAGCATTTCCTTTTGAGACAAAGACGAATGTAGCTAAAAATGCCTGACATTTTCAATAATCGTTTCAGAGTATATATAAATTTAAATGTTAGCTGCTCCAATAACAGCCTGGACACATTCTAGCAACATGCATTCTATATAATTGTGAGATCCTAAAGCTTGGCTACAAAGCCATTTGAAAGATTATTCAGATTTGACAATGAATAGTCATGGAGCAAGGTATTCACATCCTCAAAAATGCACGCCAGGAATGCAAGGAATATAAGTAGGACTTGTTCTTAATTCTTTCATTATTGGGCTCTGTTGATTGGTCAAAGTCATGCACACAGGACTGCAAAATTAAAGATTTATTACCCCGCCCATTTGTTCCTTGCAGAAGAAGCTAAAAAAAAATTGGCTTTTCCCTAATTAACATATACAAGATACAGCAGCCGAATTTTTTCAGTTCGTTGTCTTCTCTGCACTGTGACTTAGCTTGTTTGGGCATAATTAGAATACAAGTCATTTCTTCTAATTGACCGACTCCCAGGATTATTATCTGCTACTGAGTTTTCTTGGGTCTAAAATGAAAATGAATTATGAGTAATTAGATTGAAATATCAGTATTAAATCAAGTAAATGTTATCACCATTGTTTATAATAAATAAAAGTTACATTATAAATATAGAATAATGTGATTTGAGTATGAAGTTTAAATGATAAGTTTTATCAAACGTGACACTAGACATGCTAAGGGGCTGTACTTATACAGTAGCCTTCCTCTTAACCTGAACTACGCTTTAATCGGCCGACTTTTTTTCCCAACATCAGGCAAAATTCAGAAAGGAAAATTTCGGCTCTCATTTCTTTATGGTTAATTAACACAAATTTACGTAATGTAGAATAATTTCAACTTCTTATAAAGGTATGTGAAGAGATTTTCAACTATTTAATTTGTATTTAAAACTTTTCATTATTTGTTATTAGTGATAATTTTTATTTCAATTCAGTTAATTACAACTAGTATTCATTTCACAAAATATAGAAAATATCTACATTTTTAAAACTACACAAATTAAAAAACTAAATGCATCCTATGCATTTAATTAATTAAATATGCAGTTACTTATTTAACTTTTATTACATCTCCGGTTTAACTGGTTTTTTGCTTAACTGGCTAACCTTCGGTCCCGTTTAGGCCGGTTAAGAGAGAGGCTATTATATAACTTTTATCAATCCTTTTGGTAATTTTGGACCCCCCCCTCCTTACGATATCATACGTTTTCATCTCCCCCCTGTTAATCATATCATTATCAATGTCTAAAAATTCCTTTGATTTTTGGAGTGATATACAAATATGGTTACATTTATTTTTTGCATACTTTATTGATTCGGAATGAAGAGAAGTCAATAAAATATCATTTTATATATGAAATAACTTTATATCAAATTAAATAACACTTAAAAGAAATAGTTACTATTTAAAAGAATTTAATAATAGCTTTTTTTTTTTTTACATAATGCATGCAACAGTAATAATGCCTTCTTCCACTTGACCACACAGGGGGAGTGGGGGGCAAACAGAACTTCTTATCAACAAAACAGATGGACAAAATTCTTTCTCCTTTATTTACTAGTAAACACAAAGTATCATTTGAAACGTACTTCACATATGGTTTCTCGAACAGTGGTTTATAGATGCATACGCATATGACAGAAGAATAGGAATGGCAAACATTGGGGTATTACATATTTTGTAATTAAATAATTTTATAATCATTCAAAGATTTCAATAATAACTTTGTATTCTCATAAAAATAGATAAAAAAAAAAGATAACATACAACTTTGATGTAAAGACCAAGTTACAAATAAAAAAAGAAAATGTTGGTAGTGTGAAAAATGATAACGATATCAAAAAACAAATCCCCCCCCCCCTAGCGATATCTTACGATATCATGTGCCAGACCCACCCTCCCCCCTAAAATGATAACGTTATATATGCACAGCCCCTAATGCGAAACTGACATTGACAATGTAACTGGAAACCATTTTACACTGCGCTCTTTGTGGGTGATATTTGGAACTTTTGTTAGCCAGAAGACCACCAAATATTTCTCCAATCCCCATTAATGACATTGTTATTGACTAACTTAATTCGTAATTTGCTCTGATTATGGATGATCAATGCTATTTCTACTGATATACTCTTATTCCCATATTTAATCATGATTTTTGTATAAATTTAAGAGTTTTGCCTTTAAATTTTGGGTTTAAAAAAGCACATTACGTGTTCATAGAATAATTGGTATATTTTTAGGGACAACTACTGAAGTTTCTATAGTGAGCATTTAAAAATATACATAACTAATCTATATAATAACGACATTGTTAAGGGTAACTTTTTTTTAAATGACATAATGGATATTTTTGATCATATGACCACAAATCTCAATTTCTGTCAAAGGCTCTTGAATTTATCCATTTTATAAATATTTAGAGCAGGGCCGAAACTAAGATGGGGCAGAGGGGGCATGTGTCCCGGGCGCTAAAACGAAGGATTATACCTTTAGAATGGATCTTTTTCTGCTGATGGACTGGTGGCTTCCATTATTATGAAACAGCCATTATAAATGAAGTGTTAGGTGAAGATGAAAGAGCAGTCGTAAAAAGTTAGAATTCTGATTTTCTGGTCAGAATGGGAGAAAAAAAATGGCCATAATTTTTTTCCCATTCTGACCAGAAAAACAGAGTTCTAACTTTTTACGACGCTCTTTCATCTTTACCTAACACTTCATTTATAATGGCTGTTTCATAATAATGGAAGCTATCAGTCCATCATAAGAAAATAACTCGGTTAAAGCAGAAACTCACAGTCGGTTAAGCGGGACTCTACTGTATATTTCATTTTAAAAATGATCTTTAGAATATTTTTGTTGGTGTTCAGAGGGGGGTCATGACCCCCGTGACCACTCTCTTGGATCCGTTATTGCAGATCACATAGTTTAGTATTACATATTTGATGATTACATATATTAAATTTTAAAATAAGTTGACTATTAGAAAATTAGTAAAATTCTCTCTGTAAATATACTTTACGGAAGAGGAAGGGGGGGGGGGGGGCAAAATCCATGTTTGCACCGGGTGCAAAAAAGGATAGTTTCGGTTTCGGCCCTGATTTAGAAATCTTACCATTAAATATTTTTGACTGTAAAAGAAGACAAAAGTGAGTAACTGAAAAAAACAAAAACAAACAGTAGTTTTAGTCTCTGCGTTTGAATATTATAAACAATGTAGATGTTGAAATAAAATGTTTGTGATTTAAAGTATATTTCCTATCAAAACATTGTTTCACATTTTGAGTTAAGGATTAAAACCCATTTGGTTTATTTTTTTGATTGTGCAGGGATTTTTCCTTCCAACGTAGGAGTTTACGTTCTTTTAAGCAAGAATAAAATTGTGTGTCACCCCCACTCAAAAAAAGAAAATAAATAAATTAATTATACAAAATAAAATAAATTGCAGTTGGCGAAATTTGGACCTAGCTAACGGAGAATCACCTGATATTGTGAGTTGTGACGTAACTTAATAATTTTCTACTACTGAATGGATCAAACCTTTTTATTTGTTTGTTTTATTCTTTTTAACTGTGCATAGTTAATACTATATATTAGTTTCATGGTAAAGGCAGCCAGAGCTGTTCTTTGCGAAAGCGAGGCCGAAAGCAAAAAATTTGCAGGCCCCTCCCTTTTCAAACTACCTAATCTCACAGTCTCGCCAATGTTGTCAATTTAGCTGACAATTTTTATTCGTCTACCAGAAATTTCAATTAGTAATTTTTGCTTTATTGAAAGGCAAACACTCTGTGATTAAATAAAGTGAAGGTAACTATTTTGAAATTTTGGTAGGTATTTTTCAATTTAAAAAATCTGCTAAATTGAGAACCCTAGGTACCTCCTACAACATAATCTATAGCCCGCATGATATACACAGGGCGCAACCAAGATTGCGCTTTCTGCAGGGTTGGCAAGTTTCTGATGAGGTGGTTAAAATCGGCATAGCAGAAACTAGTTTCTGCCAGTAAGTGGCAAAAACTGGCAGAAACTAAGAAATAATACTAATAAGAACTTTAATCTGCAATGATTCATAATTCACACATGTATTTGATATGTAAACAATTAAGTTAAAAATTAAAACTAAAGATTATGAATGTTATTCAAAGTAGCAAAAAGTTTCAAAATGATCATATCAATGTACTTTGTACATATAAAGTTAATTTTCTTTCACTTGAAAAACAGAAATTTTCATGATGGTAATCTCATGCTGCACAAGTTTAACTATTATTATTATTTACAGTTGAATTTCTATTTAAAAGTTTAAAGGAAAAAAAAAAATCTATATTTTAACAAAACACTTTTCAGAGTATTTTTGATACTACTTTATTATATTAATTTTGATACTACTTTATTTTTGATACTACTATATTATCCCGTCGAGCACAAAACTATCGCCAAACTATAAGATTAAATGCCAATAATGGATGATCGTAAATGTCACACATTCACTTGACATTAAAAAATATTACAAGTGTTTGTTACGTCATCAACTGATTTTTAATTAAACTTATTTGTATTTTTATTAATGTTTTAGTAATTTATTTGTTCTTTCGTTATTTAAAATAAGAATTATGTCAATATGTATAATTTGTCGATTAATTTGGCAATTTGTATAATTTTTCGAAATTGGTCGACGGGATAATCAAGTACCTAGTACTGTATTTTTAAATAAATAACACAATGCCATAACTTAAAGATTATCTGCTATATACAAATATAAATGGTTCTTGTGAAAATATATAAGTAAATCATTGAAGCACAAAAAATGACTTCAGAGAGAAAACAATTTTAATGAAATATAACTTGTACAATTGTTTTACAACATTCAAAGAAAATTACCCAGCGTTCGAAATTCTTGGTGGTCTGCTGGCCCGAGACCATCGAAAATACAATTGGACCACTAATTTCAAAAATTAAGTGGTCCGCAGGACCAGTAATTCTTTTCGACCTTTCTGAAAGGCAAATATAAATTCTCTCGGTTTTGAGAAAACTGCAACCGATCACAATTTTATTTTATTTTTAACAAATTATAATTTTACATTTTATTGAAAATTTTGGATAAATGCAAAGTAAGTTTGGTTTATATTCTAGGATGGAAAAGGGGGGGAGGGGGGGGGCTCTGTCTCTCAAAGGATTAAAGGGACTTTAACAGAATTTTATGTAGCGGACCAGTGATGATACCTGCAGACAAGTGAATTTTCATGCTTACTGGTCCCTGAAACCAGTGACTTTTTTTTTTATCAGTTCTGACGCTGCACTCAAACAATTACTTTTTTTTAATGTGGTTGGAACATTTTCAACAGTCTTAAAAAAAAGAAGAAGTCAGATTTGCTCCTTTGAATACTTTATTTAAATGAAATGTTTTTAAAATCCATGGAATTAAAAGATCACATACAACTATAACATTTCTATGAGAGAGACTTTTTACAGTTATTAAATTATGTTAAATTGCAGAAAAGTATTTATTATTTTTCTTTTCTTTTCAGTGTTTAAATTAAAATAAGTATTGTATATAGTTTTCTATTTTTATTTTTAAACTGGGATTTTAAAATACTCTAATAATTGTTTACATATAAAATTACACAACCATGTTATAACAAAAATTTTATCTGTTACATTATTCATTTTTTCTAATACAAATTTATTTATTTATTTTTTAATTAAAACTAGCCACAATATTTTATTTGCTATTTATCGTGAATAAAATGTACTTAAGGAATTTAATACTACTAAAAAAGTATCACATTATGTCACGAAATATGTTTATGCCGGCAAAAAACCAGCCCTGGCTTTCTGGGGATCAGGGGGGGGGGGTAGTATGTTTTAGTAGAGGTTTTACAGACTCTGGCCAAATTTCCTTTCATAATATTCGAACTAGAGGCCTGCACGGGCCGGAATTTCCAGGCCCGGGCCGTTTACATTTTTACCGTTCTCGGCCCGGCCCGACTCAATTTCTACAAAAAATTTCGTTCTCTCTCGACATACAATTAATATTCTTTTAATGAATATTACATGCATATTTATGGGAACATTTTACAGTATATTTTAAATTACTATGCGTTCGCAAAATAGAAAACACACAATAGTAAACATTAACGATTACTTACAGTGTTTTAGTCAACGTTTCTACAGACGCTTCAAAATTTAAATAAGGGTTCATTAAAAGATTAATGTAGTTTAGAATAAAGGGTTAAAAAACATGATAACTTTCGAAGCTTATAATAAAAAGTAGATTTGTGAAAATATTTCTGTCATTTTTAAGGCTTTTCTCAAATCCAAAGGAGCAACATTTTGACACATTTATGAATTCATTTATTTTCGGAAATGCATGAGATTGGCAGGTTTTATTCAGAAACTACGTAAATGCCGTTTTTTTTTCTTAGATAAAAGTAATATATCTTTCAGAAAATACTGCCAAAGTTAGCGTTTCGAATCGAATTTCTGGAAGCGATAGCACAAGAAAGGAGAAAAACGCACAGTCACGTGACAAGAGTCTCTGTTATCTCTGTACGTAATTTATCAAAAATGGAAACACTATTCGATTCCAAATGCCTTCAATACTCAGGCCTGTCAATTTTATGCCTTTATAGTTAAAAATGAGTCAGAAAATGTGTCTGAAAGTTTCGCATTGTTGAGCAGTAAATATGAGAACCACCTTAAGGTGCATTTCCTAAGATACCGTTAACAGAAGTTCATTATCGCTATTAATATTTTTACAAAACATAATGCCTGAGAACACACATCCTGAAAACGATTAAGACCAGTTCCGTCCCGGCACAAGTCTGCCAAAAAAAATTAAACTCGGGATCAGGCATCATATAACTGTACGATGCCGATCTCTACGATGGACATGTTACATTTCTGCATTGATGTTGTTAAACTCGCATAGGCTCGTAACTAGAGATGCAACGAATATTCGGCCTTGGCCGAATAATACTGTAATAAATGTTTTTATATTTACACAGTACAACTTTTTAATTTGACAATTTATATTCATCATATATAATGAAAATTTTATTTGAAATTAACTAACACTTTTTTTCCATTAACTTTCATACTCCGAATAAGTTTTATCTACCCATTTTTATATAAGAGGCTAATTTAGGAATCATGCTAAAAAATTTTTATGCTGTATCAGTAAGTACAAAAAGTATCTGTAATAAGCTAAAATACTCTGTTAAATTTTAAATTAATCTATTCAAAATTGTTTTAATACAGCTGTACAAGCTAATTCAATTTTTTTTTTTTTTATCATAATGGGAAGTTTAACATTTAACCCTTGTGACATAAAAAAATATTTTTTTCAATAATATTTTGAATTATACCTATAAAGAACATAAATATATGATTGATTAGATATAAATGTATTATATGTATAAGATATTTAAGTCGTATATGTTGCAATACTTAAGGGTTTTTTCTTTTAGTAAAATACGCTTAAAAGTTAAATATAATTTATTTTTTTAAGTCTGTTACTATTTCTTATTAAATAATGAAAGAAATGTAAATACTAAATTCTTTTAATTAGTATGCATTTACATTTTAGATTTTTTTTTTTTCAAGAATAGCATTGTAATGCCTTAAAAAATAATTAAAATGTTTTCAATAAACGTAGATTGTGATGCAGAAATAATAATAATAATTCAGCATTTTCTGGTGATAGTCTATTTCTTTTTTTTTTTTTCGTAAATGTTACCTGCTTCTGAAAATAATCTCTCACTATATATGGTATTTCCTGGTGCAGAAAGGTACTTTTTGGCTAATTGTGAAAGGTTTGGAAAGTCTTCCGAATTTTTCGCCCACCACTCCAAAGGACACTGTTCTCTTTCTAGTAGTGGCTGGGAAAGAAAATTACTAATTTATTTTACTTCTTCACATTGAGGGGCACTTTCTATAGAGGCTTCACTGCTGACAGCAAAGGAAAAAAATAATAAAGATAAATAAAAATTTTGTTAATTGTGAGCTTTATAAAGTCTACAATGATTTCTTTCAGCCATTTTAGAGGATATTCCTTTCAGCCTTTCTATCAGTGGTTTTTCTTAAGATATTAAGATTTCTTATTTTTTATTTTATTTCATCTGAAAGCTGAAACTTATGTTTCCTAGTACTTTTAAAATTTTGTCATTATTTTAAAATGTAACAACAACACACATAATATCTATTAAAATGTAACTAGACAGTACCTGATGAGGAACTTTTGCTAAGAATTTTTTTGGGGGGTCCGAATTATATTATTGAGGCAATTTTTAGGCCGAACATAGCCGAATATTTTTTCAGTGTAAAATAATGCTTTAAAAATTAAAAATTAGTATATAAAATATTTTTTTTAAAGAAAACAATACATTTTAATTGTGAAATATACAAGAATTGTGCATATAGTGCATACTATATTTTGTTTTTAGGCAAAAATAAGTTCATTATTCGGCCGGCCGAATAGGCCGAATATTCGGCTGTAACTTGGCCGAATTTTCGGTATTCGGCCAAACCACTATTCGTTGCATCACTACTCGTAACGCACATTTATACTTCTTGAAAAAGTCATATTCATTGAAAATAGCCTCGTATTTTATCTGCTTCTATGAAATTCTTATATCGGGCCAATAGGCCAGATTAATTTTTTTTTGGCCCGGCCCTGCAGGCCCGTTCATTTTTTTTGCCGGCCCGGTCCGTTGAAAAAATTGTCCTAATTTTGCCAGCCCGTCCCGACCCGTTTGAAAATTCTCCTCCATTACGCCGGGCCTTGTACGGGCCCATGCAGACCTCTAATTCGAACTGGTGTTGAATAATTCGTACTGTGTTTGCAAATTTGGGATAGGCCCGATTCATTCTTGCCGTGCAAATGCCGTAGCAGCATTTCTTTCTTTCTCTCTTTTTTATTTTTTTTTATTAATGATATTGTACAGTTACTGAAAATAAGCGAGAGCATCTCCACATATTAGGTAGCTTTCTTTACAAAAAGCTACCTATTGCAGCCGTTCGGAAGAAAGCGATTTCAAAAAATTTTGGTATATTTTCATCGATCATGACCCCCATACCCCGAAACCACCCTCCGTTCAAAATTGATATATATATATATATATATCTGACATATGTCACACTGTAACTCTCGTATTTATGAACCGATTTGGATGTAATTCGGTGTGTACATAGTACATACCAATGTCTCAACCGAGTTCGTTGGCCAGCTTCATCCGCCATTTTGTTTCAAAATGGCGGCTATTTAAAAATTAAAAAAAAATTTAAAATTTGAAATGTGGTACCAAAAAATTGAAAATGGAAAAATATTTTTTTCTTATGTACTTGACCTTTATACAAAGACTCCGTAGCAGTTTTTGTTTCGTCTATATCTTAAAAAATGGCTGAGTTATAGCATTTTGAATTTCTAGCGAAGCTGACATTTTGAAACTTCCTGAATTTTGTCACGCGATAAAAGGCGTATTTATGAACCGATTTGTATGTAACTTCGTTTATACATAGTACAGACCAATGTCTCGAACGAGTTCGTTGGCCAGCTTCATCCGCCATCTTGTTTAAAAATGGCGGCCATTTAAAATTTTAAGAAAAATTTAAATTTGAAATGTGGTGCCAAAAAATTGAAAATTGAAAAAATATTTTTTTCTTATGTGTTTGACCTTGATAAAAAGATTCGGGAGCAGTTTTTGTTTCGTCTGTATCTTAAAAAATGGCTGAGTTATAGCATTTTGAATTTCTAGCGAAGCTGACATTTTGAAACGTCCTGAATTTTGTCACGCGATAAAAGGCGTATTTATGAACCGATTTGTATGTAACTTCGTTTATACATAGTACAGACCAATGTCTCGAACGAGTTCGTTGGCCAGCTTCATCCGCCATCTTGTTTAAAAATGGCGGCCATTTAAAATTTTAAGAAAAATTTAAATTTGAAATGTGGTGCCAAAAAATTGAAAATTGAAAAAATATTTTTTTCTTATGTGTTTGACCTTGATAAAAAAATTCGGGAGCAGTTTTTGTTTCGTCTGTATCTTAAAAAATGGCTGAGTTATAGCATTTTGAATTTCTAGCGAAGCTGACATTTTGAAACGTCCTGAATTTTGTCACGCGATAAAAGGCGTATTTATGAACCGATTTGTATGTAACTTCGTTTATACATAGTACAAACCAATGTCTCGAACGAGTTCGTTGGCCAGTTTCATCCGCCATCTTGTTTAAAAATGGCGGCCATTTAAAATTTTAAGAAAAATTTAAATTTGAAATGTGGTGCCAAAAAATTGAAAATTGAAAAAATATTTTTTTCTTATGTGTTTGACCTTGATAAAAAGATTCGGGAACAGGTTTTGTTTCGTCTACATCTAAAAAAATGGCTGAGTTATAACATTTTGAATTTCTATTGTGGCTGACATTTTAAAACGACCTGATTTTTGTCACGCGATAACAGGCGTATTTATGAACCGATTTGAATGTAACTTTTCTGTACATAGTACATACCAATGTCTCGACCGAGTTTGTTGGGAAGCTTCATTCGCCATCTTCTTTCAAAAGGGTTGCCATTTTTTTATAAAAAAAATGTAATTTAAAATTTAAAATGAGGTATTAAAAAATTGGAAAATGAAAAAGATTTTTTTTATGTGTTTGGCCTTCATACAAAGATTCTGGAGCAGTTTTTGTTTCTGAAAATTTGTTCTTTTGTTTATATCTTAAAAAGTGGTTGAATTATAGCACTTTGAATTTCTATCATGCACTGTAAAAAAAAATCTGTGAAGTTACTAAAGTTTTTCTAGGAAACTGGGATTCCTAGAACTTTTCATGTAACGGCAACAACAAAATGTCATGTAACAGACACACTTTTGCGCCAAAAATCAAAAAATCTGTAAGGTTACTAAGAATTTTTTTGGAAACTGGGATTCCGAGAACTTTTCATGTAACTGCAGCCAGGGTTACAAATAAAAGTTTAGTAAGATTACAGAAATTTTAGCAGATTCATTTGTAAAGTTACAGATTTTTGTAGCTTTACAAAAACTAGTTTTGTAGATTTGCAGCTTTTTTCGTACAGTTACAGGTGAAAGTTTAGTAAGCATGTAACTTTACATCTGTAGAACTACAGATTTTTTTTTACAGTGTGGCTAACATTTTGAAACGATCTTGTATTTGTCACGCGATACCACATATATTCGCCTATTTCGATGGAAGAAGGCATCTGGATAGTATACATCAATATCTCGACCAAGTTCGCTGGCCAACTTCATCAGCCATCTTGTTTCAAAATGGCGGCCATTAAATTAAAAAAAAATTATATTTAAAGTAAGGTGCAAAAAAATTAGAAATTGAAAAAGATTTCTTTCTTAAGTATTTGACCTTGATATAAGGATTCGGGAGCATTTTTTGTTTGTCTTTATCTTAAAAAATGGCTCAGATATAGCAGTTTCAATTTCTAAAGTGGATGACATTTTGAAAAATCTGATTTTTTGCCTGCGACAGCACTCGTATAAATCAACCGATTCCGATATGAGTGAGCATGTGCATAGCAATTACTAATGTCTCGACCAAGTTCACTGGTTAGCCTCATCTACCATGTTGTCTTAAAATGGCAGGCACTTTAAGAAATCGCCGAATTTGGCAGCCAAATATAAGTGACTTTAAATAAAAGCAGCTTGGATAAAGCTGACTAATTTCGCGAAATTCTCATTCATAATGATTTAGTATTGATAAAAATTAGTATTGAATCTCCTACATTCGGTTTCCACTTAATTGAGCTTCGTGTGTTTGGATAATATAAGGTGGCTTTTTTAAAATAAGGAATATGAAAGCTACCTCTTCCTCCCGGCACTGGCCGGAAAGACTTTTTTAATCTCTAAATTGGCATAGAGAGGTGTGAAAGGTACTGTTCGACTGGGAATTGTGTCTACTTTTCAAATTTGAATACAAATTTTGAAATAGAAGTAATCTACATAAGAAAAAATGTATATTGACTATAAATTTTTTTAATGGTAACACCCACTTTTGAAACATTTTATTTCTTTCAACAAGGTAGCCCGAAAAAAAGGCACAGACCTATTGCATATTTTTTCCTAAATCTTCACAGAGTTAGATAAAGTTTGATGATGGTAATGTTAATTCAATGAAAAATTTTATTTATTATCTTCCCAAAAAAATCATTCAAATCATTTTTTAATACGATACAATACATAGACTCAAAGATATTTTAGGCATTTTTTTTCCAATTGAAAAACAAATTTTTGATTATGAAAATTGTTAATAAATTCATGTTAAAAAAATTCTGAAATAAGATCGACTATTGATTTTCACAGAAAATGAACTATAATTGTCAAAAAAAAAAAAAAAAAAATAAAATAAAATAAAAAAAAGGTATGTTTTATAACCTAGAAAGTTATAGAAAAACAACTCTAAATAAAGGTGTAAATAAAGCAATTCCAAATAATAATAAACCCAGCATTAAAACATAAAAAATTAACGAGTAAAAATGTGTTGCCAGAAAAAAATTATTTTGATGATTTAGTACTACTTGATTTTAGCAGGAAGTGTCAAAGGGGAAAAAATTACTTCAATCAATGTGTTGCTATAGGGGAAGACGGGGTACAATGAAACAAAATTTACAATTTTTTTTTTGCTATCCACAATTTTGCATGCACAAAAATATAATTAATGCATATTTTTAATCTTGTATTTTCCCCATCTAAACAAATTTTTATTAGGTTCTAAACAATATCTTTATGCTTGAAAAATAACAAAAAATAAATGTCTTACAGTGTTTCATTGTACCCCGTATGCCGGGGTACAATGAAACACATACTGGGGTACAATGAAACACTCCAAATGATAGAAGCAATTTTCACCCAGTATAGTTTATTTTATGAAAAATGAGATAAATACAAAAACAAAACTTGATTAATAAGGAAATTGATAAAAATAGTATAGTCTAAGATGAGAAATAAGAAAATTCTATTAGTTTAAGAAATACCTTTCATTTTACATTAAATTGGTGCAAGTCAGTTTCAAAAGTTAGCATTTCTGTTTATATTTCAGTTGATCCTGAAGGAATATGGGGTGGTAGTTTCAACAGAATGAGTTTTTTTTTTAAATGTAAGTTTCTTAAAAAACCTAGGTTGGAGTCTTTATATGAAGTATTTCACATTTGACTTCATTTAAATGTATGATTTCTCCAACAGTATATATTTCCTTATGTTTTCATTTATACGGATACTGCTTGTGCCATACATGTTGTGTGTGAATATCTCATTCTTAGTACCTCGATGACCAGCTGGGCCTGGAAAAAAATCTGGATCATCATCTGAGTCTGTAGCAGGCAGAGTTTGTTTACAAAACAATCCCTTCTCAGCTTTTTTTCTCTTTCTGTTTTTTAATTGCTTAACAAGAGCATTTTTTACTGACCTGGTTAGAACAAAACTCTTTTTTTTTTCTGTTTCCCTACTCTTACTTCTAATATATTCTATTTACTACTTTTATTACTATAATAAAACATGTTTCATTGTACCCCGTCTGCAAGTGTTTCATTGTACCCCGCACTGAGGTTACTAAATAAAAATTTATTTTCAAACTTCTAATATTTATTTTTTTTAGTTTGGTTTTGGAGGTATGAAGACAACAACCCAAAGAAAACAATGTATAGAAAAAATAATTATTACATATAACAACAAGGAAAAATAAACAAAATTACTTTTAGTAAAGAAAGTTACTTTCAATGGCGTAAAAGCAATAATCTTCTATTGCTACTGTTGTAGAAGTCTGAATGTATCCAAATCACATCAGTAATTGGAACATATAGTTGTATAACATATATATAAACTGCAACTCTCTATGAGAAATTTGACTGATTTTACAAGTAATGTTTCATTGTACCCCGTGTTTCATTGTACCCCGTCTTCCCCTACACTGAAGTTGAGATTTACTGCTGGCAGATGATATTAGCAAATTGTTGAACAGAACAAATTTTGCACAAGCAGCAAGTTACAGCCAAGTAATTTGGAATGGCACACATTTTCTTCCTTAAGTAGCATTAAAAGTAACATAGTTTCATGCTACAAGTTATTATTTTTAATCATCACACTATCTGCTACACTACATTGTTCAAAACAGAGCAGAAATTAGGGGGGGTACAGAGGGGATATGTGCCCCAGGCGCCAGAACGAAAGGCATGCAAAATTAAGATTTTGTATGTCATTTCATACAAAAATGTATATATATGTGAAATACAAAGAAACTCACAAGCTAATGTTAAACCTATGGGAGCGTTCTTTTAAAATTTCTCGTTTGCATTTTAAAATGATTTTTCTTTTCTTAGGAACGTTTAGAATGATCTTTAGCATTGCTCTACTTTTAGGTTTCAGAACCGGTACTGAAAGTGAAAGTAACTTTATAAAAAAAAATCTCTGACATAAAATTGAAAAAGTAAACACTAACCCAATTAGAATTCAACCTCAGCTACCCAGTAGCAGAATTTTTGGTGTCCATCTGCAGCAAACCAAAATTTATCTGCGATCCACCAATGCTGAACCAAGCTACTATCATACATAAATATTTATAGTAACCCATAAAATAAGCAAAATTTGTAATTTACAAAGAATATGTAATAAAAAATACAATAACTCTTAAAACAAAGTAAACTTTTTAAGCCTAGTATTTATTTTTAAGCTGGTTGATTAATCTGCAAGGTCTAAAATAATCTGCAGTGCCGCTGTCGTGCTGCACTGTTTCTGCTATACGGCTCAGCTATTTTAAGAAAGAAAAAAAAAGCATTTAAAACTAAATATGCAAGCGGAAAATTTTAAAAAGAACGCACCCATAGGTTTAACATTGCGTTCCAGTTTCGTTGCGTGACTCTTAATGCTCAAGCTAATGTTAATCCTATGGAAGCATTGTTTACATATTTCTTGCTCAAATTTTAATTATTATAAAATAATTTTTTTTTTTATTTTTTTGCATAAGGGTATCTGAGGTTGATAACTTTTATTGTGTGTGAGGAAGAGGGGGGGGGGGGGGGGAGTTGAAAATACATGTTTTTCCCGGGTGCAAAAAAGGCTAGTTTCGGCCCTGGTACAAAATCTAGCATACTACAAACTACGATTAAAAGTAATGACTACTGTAGTTTCGTTACTTGTAGTGTGCTACTTCTGACCCCTGGGTACAATTGTATAACTACTCCTTCTGCCACACCATAAAATTTTAGACAGATTTCCGGTTACATTTTTACAGATTTTACTGTATAGTATTACCTACACTTTCTGGTTAAAAGCTCTGCGAAACACAGATAATTGACCTGGAAATTTTAAGCATCAACCCCCCCCCCCCCCCCCCAAGAAAAATATGCCATAGCAATGGCTCTGATTGTATGCTGCACGAGAGATTTTGAAATACATGAATATTTCTTAAAATGAAGAATAAAACATGAAATAAGCAAACCTAAGAATTTTTACTCATAACCCTCGATAAAAGACAATTTTTAAACATATAAATATAAAATACCAAAACAGAAGTGTAACAAATATGAAATTGTAAATATTTATTACAAGTTTACATACTTTTTTTTTTCTAAATAGATAATTGAAACAGTTTTTGCATCTGTTATGTGTTGTTAATTTTAGACAATTTTTAAACACATTAACATAAAAAAAACTAAAGTGCATATTATACAACCGGTTAAGTGGGGTTTCATGAAAAATCCTTGCTTCTTTTCTGTTATGTTTAGAATAAATTATCCATTTTTTTTCTTTTATTAAAAACTCAGAGGGAAAATAGAGAAAAATTTGAAGTTAATAATGTTAAAGCACTCCTCATTTCCAAAATAAGAAAATTATGTATTTAAATCACAATTTGCTATATAACTAATTTTAAATGTTTTTAGTTTACATTTAAATTCTAAATGACTACAAAGAAATTAAATAAGAGATTTACATTGTAAAGTAAGAATATAACAGACTTCATAAAATAAACAATAAATTGCTAGTGATGAGATGCATATGCAGATATAAGAAGAAACAGGATCCTTTAAAGGAACTTTCACAAAATATTTAATCTCAAACAGGATTTTCATAAACTTTTCAATTTTAAAACAGGACCCTTCACTATATTTTTTCACTTAAAAATAGACCTTTCATAAACCTTTTCCATTATCAAACTGAAACTTTTACAAATTTAATTATTTAAAAGTGGGATCTGTCCTGTCACTTTTACATATATGTAAAGTGAAAATATAGATGTTACATGCATATACTTTCTTACAGATGTATAAACAAAAACCTGAATATAACGATCATTTCAAATTCACAAAATTATGATTTTAAAACTGACATTTGGATAACTCAGAAAATATATTTGCAGAAATTGTTTTTATTTTACGTTTAAGATCAGAAAATACACCACATTTAAAAGTAATTTTAATACCGTGAAATAAAACTTTATAGATACAGAATATTTTATTTTTAATCTAGCAAGAAAACTGCAACATTCAATTTTTTGCATTACACTAACATACAGCGCTGAAAACGTAAACAGTTTGGCGAAAAAGTTTTGAAACAACGCCAAAATAACATATGTGAAATATTATTAATAACAGCAAAGAAATACTTTCAATAAACGCAAAAATGAATTAAAGAAATTAACAGTCATTGAATTTAGTTTTGAATACAAGATAGTTCAGAATAAAAGTTGGGAAAATATATAAAAACAAAACATTGCACTTACCAGCAGTAAAGGGGGAAGCAGATTTGTCTCTTTTAATTATAATTAGGCTGTTATATCAAGAGAATTTGTGATTTATCCATCCTCTTCAAAAAACTAGGCTGTCTTTGTTCTCCTAAAAAGTAATACTAATAGTAAAATAAATAAATTTATAATCATTCATGTTTCCGCAAGCGGCCATTTTGACAGAAATGTTGATCTTGAAATCTCAGTCAAAAAGTGACGTCAACTTCTTTAAGCATTTGATTGGCTGTTACTGGCGAGTCGCTTGTCTCTCAGGGGTCAAAGACGCCCCGAACAAGAGTATCGCTCGCGCTCCAAGCGACTCTCCTGGCTCCATAGCATTAACATGGAGACGCCTGGGATCCAAGCGACTTTGACTCCTCGTGTAATAATACCATAACTTTGACTTCACAATTGAGTCACGCAGTCGCCTAGAATCAAGGCGAATAAAACGTAACTTAATTGTTGAGTCTAACCACTGCCATCGAAACACTCATGGCCTGAGAACACGAGTGTGATGTCATCACTAATCCACCGACTTCTCATTAGTATTGGGATTAACACCAGAAAATTTTGAATAGAAATTTTCTTTTAATTTATGTGCGGAATATCTATCATCTTACAAAACAATAATAACTATTTAAACTTACTGGAACTTACGTGTTCGGAATCCCTAAATAAAAATTCAGCCAGATGCGGATTGTCACCGTGTTGCCGTATCTGCGTGTTTTTTTATTGGGGGATTCGAAATTCTCACCAGTAAGTTTAAATATATATTATTGTTGTATAAGATGATAGAAATTCCACACATAAAGTAAAAGAAAATTGCTATTGGAAATTTTCCGATGTGAATTCGAACACAATTGAGTAGTTGGTCGATTAGTGATGACGTCACACTAGTGTTCTCTGGCCTTGATTATTTCAATAGCAGCGGTCTAACCGACCTAAGAATGCTCATGAATTATCCTTTAAGTTTGGATAAAATAATTCCTTTATATTCGTAAGTTATCAACTTACTTTGCCTTTTTTTCTATAAATTCCTCCTTAGCGACCTGATATTATGTAATATTTTCTCTGTTAGAATTTTATCAAGCAATATGAATTTGAAAAAGAAATTCGTCTCTGATTCAGTGCATAAAATGTCTTTAGCATGAATAAATGGCACATAATAATTTGCCTAAAATTCCTTCATCTTGAGTTACGCATTGTTCACATAAAGAAAATTGAAATAATTAGATGCACCATTATCATTCATTAGGTTTTTCTCTTTCATTGTGAACAATGATAGTTTGAAGTAATTATGTCGAAAACTGAAGAATATATGAAAAAGAAAAGGAAAAAATATAAGAGTTAATATACTTTTTGATAACATAAGAAAAAATTAACTTGCATATTTTATGAAAAGCAACTAGTGCATTTATCTGTAGCTATATTACTGTGCTATATTATTAAGTTTAGCTACAGATGCTTCAACACAGGAAAATATATTAACTATGTTTTATTATACAAAATTTGCTTTGGAATTTTAATTTGTTTTAATACAGAAAAATTTATAAAGAAATAAAATTCGTATTGCAATAAATTTAAAAAATGCATAGTTAAATTTAATAGAAAACAAAAATTCATGCATAAATTAAAAAAAAATTCAAATGCCAAAACAATTTAACATAAATATTTTGTAATAAATACATTGTTAGAATTTTAATAAATAATCTGAATAAAATAAAAAAAAACCTTTTTCCTCTTTGATTCATTAGTTAAAATATCTTCAGTATAAATAAATGGCACATAATGATTTAACTAAAATACGGTCATCTTGAGTTATGCATTGTTGATATAAGAAAATTCAAATATTCGATACACCATTATCATTCAATAAGTTTTCTTTTTTCATACCGAACAATGATAGTTCGAAGTAATTACGCGAAAAATTGAAATAGGAATGAAAGAAAAAAATAAGATAAGATTTGATATACTTCTGGATAACATAAAAAATTTCATTTGAAACTTTTCTAGAAAGTAACTAATGGATTTATTTATAGCCCCATTGATGTGCTATCTGATTAGATTTAGCTACAGATTCGTTGAAACAGGTATATATATGCTGTAGTAATTTTCCCATATGAGCAAAAATGTTTCCAGACTGGTACTCGAAGCCAGAACTCTTGGGTTACTTTACCAATGCACTTCCATTTGACCTATCGAGACGTTACCCCAACCAACGCAATATTGGCTCAGAAGAACAGTTTGGTCATGACATCTGGACTATTATTTGAAACAGCACAACAGACTAAACCGCAGATAAAGGGATTCCAACAAGCTATGGATGAGGAATTACACTTTAATTATTTTTAATACAGTCATCTGATTGGTAAATAATTAACGTTGGTAATAATGAACGCGGTGTAATTTTTACATCAGAGCAAAAATGATTCCAAGAAGGTCATTGACAATGTAAGACAAGAGTTCTAATTTAGAGTCCCAGACTAGATACATTTTCACTCAGAAGGAAAAATTAAGACACCTTTGGATAATTTACCAATCGGATGATTTTTATTAAAATAGTTAAAGTATAATTACCCATCCATAGTTTTTTTTAGTTCCTTTACCTGCGGTTTTCTGTTGTGTTGTTTCAAATAACAGTCATGATGTTATGACTAGGATAATTCCGGGATTTATGCCGCACGTTTTTTTTTTAATTTGTGTATAAAGCCCCATGGTGGACATAAAAAAAAAAATCATGCTGTGGTATTTAATGTTAAATATACAATGCGTGTAGTGCGACAAAAAAATTCAGAACAAATTATTAATGTTTTCTAACAATATTTTTCTAAAACATTACACTGCGGCGCGTCACCCGTACATTCAGGCTGAGACGCCGCACTTGTGCGGTAGTTATGCTGCGCTTGTAATAAGAACAGAATGAAATTAAATATATATATATATTAAAAAAATATTCATATCTGGAATATAATTCACGATGTAATAACAAAATGAAACTAAATTAGTACAATGAAACTTATTAGTAGATTCAAATTAATAATGATTGCCTACTTTCACTATTAAAATTATCAGCTTATTTTTTTTTACATTAAATTTTAATTGTTATTTCAGCAACAACGTAACATCAATGCATTAGAAAGGGAAAAGAAAAAAAGTAAAATTGTGTTTACATAATTTATTTGTTAACCCTTTCGGGACCGGTGACTTTTACACAAATTTTATTCGGTTGGCACCACTTTTTAAAAAGAAGTTACCTTTACTTAAATAATCAAGAAAATGCTCCAATTAAACAAAGCAAATATTACTTTTTTTTTTTTACTGGTGCCAGAAAATAATTTTGTAAGCTCTTTATGAAGGTGCTTATATGCACCTATGGTCCCGAATGAGTTAAGAGACCTTTTTTTTCGACTACAATCTACAGAAAAAGTGTCGAAAAAGTACAGACTTTATGTAAATACATTTAAACACATGATGCAACGACGCCAATTACACTTCCTCTTTTTTGTAGTAGTTTGCAAAGAACGTCTGCGTTTCGCTTAATCCAATTTTTCATTGTTATCATCTTGACTTGCATCTTTCTTGACCTTCTTACTTTTTATTTTCCCCCTTTCTCCTTTGGTTTTAGTAAACTTGATAACATACCTAACATGGTTAGTATGTGCAAAAAGAAAAGGAAAAGTTAAAAACACTTAATCATCCCGTACAAAAGAAACTGCGGCATGTATACCGGAATAGCAGTGCAGCATGTATCTCATTTTGCATGGTGCAGACGTCGGCCATCACAGTTATCTGCCATCAATAAGGGGAATGGCGTAACCATACGCACAGCACTCTATACAAACTCTACACTTAGTTTTGACTTAGAAATCATACATGCATTTAGTAATAAGTGTATGAAAAGTATTAGTAGGAGAGCTGTTGAACATTTTTGAGTAGGTATTTGAGGCACCCTGAAAATTTGTGCAGCACTTCTTTTGTAATGCCTGAATACAAAATCGAATGTCTGGCTGAAGGATCGTGGCCCAAAACCTGTGCCAGACACGTGTCAAGTGCCATTTTTTGACACTACCCCAAAAAAGTATTTGAGGCACGCTGAGATTGAAACAGAATAATATTTATACTTAGAAAAAAATATTTTGAAAATGACAGACACTTTAGTCGGCCCCAAAACTGTGCCAGACACGTGTCAAGTGCCATTTTTTGACTACCCAAAAAAGGTATTTGAGGCACGCTGAGATTGAGGCACAATAATATTTATGCTTAGAAAAAAATATTTTGAAAATGACACACACTTTAGTCGGCACAAAAACTGTGCCAGACACGTGTCAAGTGCCATTTTTTGTCTGGCACAGGTTTTGAGCCACGATCCTTCAGCCAGACATTCGATTTTGTATACAGGCATTACAAAAGAAGTGTTGAACAAATTTTCAGGGTGCCTCAAATACCTTCCCTAAAATGTTTAACAGCTCTTGAACTATATTTAAACATAACGTGTTTGAAAGTTTGGATAGTGAAATCATGCACTTAAGTCAAAGGTACTTAAGTTAAGGATTGTACTTCTACAAGTAAACACTGAAATGGGATTCACGCTATACACTAGTTAAAATAATCTCATTGGGCACCCATACTATGCGTTTGACGACCATCTATCGATAATTACAAAAAATACAGGGTGTGCGGTATCTATCCCGTATGCGGCGACTCTCCCGGAGTTACCCTAAAGGGTTGTCGTAAGCAAATATTGTGTTGGCTGGATTGTCGTGCAGATAACACAAATGGATGAACATTGTCAATGTACGCAAAAGGTTTTGTATTCGAGTCCCAACCTTGACACATTTGCGCTGAGATGGTGAAATTCCCACTCGTTTGAAATATTTACCAATCAGCTGGCTGTGTTTAAAATAATATAAGTATGATTATCATCTATAGTTTAGTGGAGTTTCTTTATCTGCGGTTTATTTTGTTGTTGTTTTTTTTTCAAATAACAGTCCAGATGTCATGATTAAAGGATTGTTGTAAGCAAATATTGTGTTGGCTACAATTCCGGCGGCATCGTCACATAATGTTTTTATTATTAATTGCTGTTTCATTCATACAAATACATCACCTTGTTTGAAATTGGAGAATGAATGGAACTGCTGTTAAATATTTCTCTCTACATAAGTTCAGTCGAATGCACTGCTACTACTACTTTCAGCTACCCTAATATTATAGTGTAATAAAAAATGGAACTGCAGTTAAACATTTTATATACATAAGTTCAATCCAAGGCGCTACTACTTCTTTCTACTTTCAGCTACCCTGATAGTTAAAGACTCTCCCATTTTAATCAATGTAACGTATTTGTATTAATGGAAGAACAATTAATAATAAAAACATTCTCTGACGATGGCCGCGAGAATTGCAGGCCAAAAGTACTAAGACATTTTAAATAAAATGCATATTATTTATTATTTTAGTCGCCTTTTAACAATTAATTATTTATGAAAATTAACTACAGTATTTGTATTTTGCGACATTGTTGAGCACAGTTATTAGAAAAAGACCAAAATAACTTCTTTAAAACGTCACAACAGTAAGGAAATGCGCAAGTCCTTTCTAATTTTTAGGTAGATTTCGTAAGAAATACTACCTATTGCAGTCGTTACCATGGTGCGACTTTTGAAAAATTCCTTCATAACTTTTCATTATAGGACCCCAGGAACCCAAAACCACCCCCACCTAAAAAGTTTATATATATATATATATATATGTATGTATGTACTAAATTTTGTCCGCACGATAAAAGTCGCAATTAAGCACGGATCGTCTTCAAACTCGCCAACAACTTTGAGATGGCTAATATCTCGGCGGGGATTGAAAATGGGTAAAATCGGACCAAGGGAATGGAAATGGGGAGGGTTCAAAATTTTGAATACCGTCTTAACACGATTCCGATAAAATCAGCTCTTACACAACAATGACAGAAAAAAAAAAATATTTTTCGTTATTGCAGTTGCCAACAATTAAAAAAAAGCTATAAAATTCTCACCACAACAATTGCTTTTCTTTTGCGAGAATTTCACGTGAAAAATTAAATAAAATAAATAGTTTGACGAATTGAAAACAAATTGAATATTACGTCATAAGTTTCCTAGAGCAAGATTTCCGCATGAAAACTCAAAATGAAATAAATAGTTTGACGAATTAAAAAACAACAAAATATTGCGTCCTATTGGAAATAAAAAGGGACATTAGCAGGTGAATATGTAACGTCATGTGAGTTTGAAGAAACATATTAAAACATGATAAAAACCCGACTATGGAAATATTTACTTATTTATCGCTTTGAGGTTCTCTGAATTTGCTTTAGCTATTTTTTAAACCTATTCCATATGCATGCGTGTGTGTATTCGTGTATATTAGAATTTTCACAAAATGTTTAGCTCCCTAGAGCTCATTCTTAGTGGAGGAACTGGGTTTATCTCTAATCTTGATTTAAATTTTGTTGGTTAATTTAGTACTTAACTTCGAAATCTACCTCCGCCTGTAGGCCCGAGCCGGCAGGGATTTTTATTTAAGAAAACGAACATTTCATGCAGAATTTGAGAAACTCAATTAAGTATGGAACAAAAAAAAAATAAAGATAAGTGTTCGCACACTTTATTTTGACAAAAAGCAATTTTCAATTATAATTTTGCTGAAAAGTAACTAATGGATTTATTTATAGCCATATTATTGTGCTACAAAGTCTGCTTTAGCTACGGATACATCGAAAAAGGAAAAAGGATGCTTTATTGTATAACGTTTATTCTAGAATTTTAATTAGTTTTAAGACTGAAAAATTTCTAAAATGACTCATACAGCAACAAAATAAAGAAAGCAGTGTTAAAGTTAATAAAAAATGTGGAACATTTCAGTTGAAAAAACTAAATAAATATCCAACATACCAAAATAATGTACATTAATATTTTAAAATAAGTATCTGTTACAAAGTAAATAAATAATATGAATAAAAATTAAAAATATATTGAAAACACAAAATAGTATTCGAATTACTTAAAGGTTTTTTTTTATTTACAATACCACATATTTAAAAACCAATAATTGTAAATGAAAAAAAAACATTTAAGCAATTTGAATACTGTTTTGTGTTTACAAATTTTTACACTTGTTATTGTAAGTTGAATTTAAGTCTTTCAGGGAATTCCTATGTTATATCAATTTTAACTTAATGAATAATAATGTAAACATATTTCATCATTGTCTCATTTCATAAAATATCTGCAGTATAAATAAATGGCACATAAGGATTTCACTAGAAAATTGGTCGTATTGAGTACTAGCTGTTACCCGTGACTTCGTTCAGTTAACACTTAAAGAAGAATAAATGCATCAATTAAGCAACAAATTTCGATAATTAAAAGCACATACAATTAACCATTTATCACATTTTATAGTAGCAAAACTTCTGAAACTCCCAATTTGCTAATTTTTGTTTTTATAGGATGATTTAAATTTCTTTCATAAGCTTGAAATTTCATACGCCTTTTCTAAGATTAAATGATGAATAAATGTACATCGCTATTATTCTATTTTATCATTTATATTTATTATATTTTACGTGTCGAAACCCGTTGAATTCGACTAATGAAAAGATGGTTGAAAGGACTGTGAGATTGAAGTTATAAAAAACCTACAAAATAATTACAATAAATAAACAATATTAGGAGTTAGTCTGGTCTAACTTATAAAACAAATATTATTTACAACTAAAGTTTAACTTTAACTATCCAAATTTTTTGAAAAATTAAACTTTATTACTACAAGTAATCAGTTACCTGATATTCAGATAATAAATTATGAACTTATCAATTGAGGCTTTGATCTTTGGTATTACGAAATGCAAAAATCGACGAAAGTTCGCGCCTTTGACACAATCAAGATTTTTTTTTTTTTTTACAACGAAATTTAAAAATGTCGTCACTTTCACCGTCGCAAAATTTACATACGATATTTTCATATTCATATTCAGTATTTTAAGAACATTTTGACGTGCAATAGATTATAAATAAATATATTTCCAAACATGATCTCACTTTTGCTAGTTACAATTTTGCATGGGACAATCGCACTCTTAACTTGATGTATTAATCTCAGTTCCAGCGAATACCAGAAATTTATTCTTTTCGGCGCATTCGTTGTAAAATATTTAGTTTTATCAAAGTGAATACTAATTTTCTTTTTACTATGAGATCATTTTAGCTCACTGAAGCCCTCTGAGATGAACGTCTCAATCTCATTATTAGCGTAATGTATAATATATTGAAATGCAATATCTTTATGAGTAAAAATGTGGTTATTTTTCTTTTAAACGTGACGCCCATTTCTATTTAAAACAAAAAGAAACGAAAAAAAAAAAACAGTTATTTTTAATTGCAATGAGAAAATGGCAGCGGTAAAGATATAATAACTCCGATTGTTTCCCTTTTCTCTGTAACAATGGAAGTAACCCAGTTGCCAGCACTGTGAAGAAATTTCCTAAAATACTTTTAAAATTCAAATAAAATATAAAAAAAGGATTATAGATTTAAATATAAAGTGCGGGCACATATACAAATAGACCGGGATGCGGCAGCACAGATGATCATCTCATGGCTGAAATTCCAAAATTAGTTAAAACTCGATTCGCATATTAAAACGCAATCAGCCTGCCAAGTCATAACTCGGTGGAAAACACCTGAAAACCCGATTTTAGTGGTTGTCTCGTAGGTATACGATTGTGTTTTCCTGCACCAAAAAATATGAAAAGATGGAGGACTAGGTATTCATGGAAAAATACAGATGAAACGTCAGATGATATATTTACCGTTCATTCACTTATATAACATAAATGACAGAAATTATTGTTTTAAAGTTTATATTAATATATTTTCACTTCATGAAGCATGTAAAAATATGTATTTTAATTTATTCAAAACATGAAATCACTTAAGGAAGCCTAATATTATTGTACATTTAGATAAACATTGAAACATTAATTTTATTAAATACTAAATTTCAAGTAAGAAATTGTATTTAAAATGTAAGCTAAAATTGCATTTTGAAATTACGCGACTTTTGATGCAAAACATTATTTCTGAAAAATATATTGTTATGTGAATTGAAAATGACATCACTTTGACAAAATTAAAATAAATGCATATTAATACGTTCTAATTAAAATGAACGCTTTACATGAAAAATATTTACCATTTTTATCCGATAAAACTTTATACTAAAAACGCTTTTGTGAAACGTTTAATCTGCCAACATTTAAAAATAATTAATTGTCTGAGCGAAGCGAAGGCTAATACTCAGCGAAATATTAGTGTCTGAACACATTACAGCTACGATGGATATTAACGCCATGTCCTACTAAAAAAAAAGCCTAATAAAAACCTTTCGTCAAGCATAACTCAAAAAATATTTGTCGGATTTCGTTTCTGATGCACCAGAGGGTACCTATGAGGGCCACCTACTGAATGCAACTACTATGAAAAATAAGTCCCAAACTGTTTAAAAATTATATTAAAAAACTGATAAAAAAGCACAATTTATCTGCATACGTCACAGAAATTTGTTGTGCGTCACTTTCACCGGTGGATGTTTTCGTAGACAACTGGTTTGAACACATGGAGCAAATAAAAAAAAATACGCACGCACTAATATTGAATAGATCAGTTTCAACCACGTGATCGCAAACCTTGCAACAACCCGTGGCAACCAGTTTTGGTGAGCAAACAAATAATAATACAGTACTCCGTACCACGGTGACCGTTTTTAGCCTGTTGTATAAACCCTAGTAGCAAATTGTGTCTGGCCCTTGAATGGCCTCTCATCGAAATCCGATTACACGATAAGTGGCCGATTATCGTATTCTCATCGGACAGCGATGATTTTCATCGGCAATTACTCGGAAATGTCTCATTGGCCTTAGATCAATGGATTATCGCAACCTGATGAATTTTAGAAAAAAATATGATGAATCCCCGAGGAGTACGATTTCATGACGATGAATGTCCGATGACTTTTAGATGAGTTATCAAGTAAATTTTGATGAGAAAGCGATGAATTATAGATTGGTTGGTTGGGTGTATAAATGAAAGCGATTTCAGAATATTTATTTTCAGATTTTGCGAAATATACATGCATTAAAATTTTAGGAGTTAGAAATTTAAATATGCTCACTTTTAATTTCTATTAGCTTTACTACAATCATTTGAAACAAAATATTTAAACAAAAATATCCAAATTTTGTTTTATTTTTTGAGGGGGGAGGGGGGCTGAATTAAAGTTCCATATTTTCTTAGTTTATTTCTGAACAAATACTACTCCTTCATTTAAATAATCCTATTAAATTCTATTATTTATCCTCTTCCTAGAGCCTTTTATTTTAAATAAAGTTTGCTTGCTGAACTAAAACTGATTTATTAAAAAAAAAAAAAAGGCTCTAAAAAAGGGATTTTCCAATATTAATACTTAAAAAGGGGATTTTTTAAGTATTAATATTGGACTAACAATTACCACTGTTATTGTTTATCATTTTGTTTGATAGAAATATTTTAAAAGAATTTTGTTAATTCTAAATTATTGTTCTGCTTTGATAAGTTTTTGCCCTTTAAATTTTTCATTTTAAAATGTGAAAGGTTATTTCTTTCATTTTATTCGACTTTAAGAGATGAAAAATGCATTGGGCCTTTTTTCTACCAAGATACATATGAATAATTCAGTAAGTTATACTATTGTATAAACACTCATAACTCACAAGAGTGCATATTTTTAAATAAGCATTTTTTGGAGGGGGGGAGGGTTAAGGTGGGATTCAGGTGTCTAATTAGGTACAATTTAGGTCTGTTCGGAGATCCTTGACAAGAGGCATACAAAAGAAAAAGGCCCTCACACCCTCCTCGTTTAAATAAAGACCATTTTTTATCACACAAACTCTCCCAAACACATACCCATATTTGCCAATAAGCCGTTTTTCCCAAAAATAAATACTTTGAACCAGAAAATTTATTTAATTAAATCTGTCTTGCCTCTATGTGGTAGAGATTTGAAATATACTTTATTTCATTAAATAAAATTTCTGGTTTAAAGTTTTTTTCTTCGTTCATTACGTGGGAAGGTGGTAATAAGTATGTTTATATTTTTTTTTCTTAAATATTTCATAATTCATATCTGTAAAGTATAAAAAATAAAACTCTTGAAGAAGCACACCGTAATAACAGATTATATTTCTAAAACAAATGTATGAATTAGGTTCAGCTTTGCAAGTCCCATTTTTAATTCAAATCCATTTCATTTAACCCCTTGAGAAAGTGATTGTGTTCCTGTAATGTTAAATTCACACCGGATCTTTGAAAATTTTTGTTTCAAAATAAGGAAAAGCAATTTTACAAGTTTTTTCCATCAAAGTTACAAAAATAAAATTTATTTAAAAGTTTCCGGTGCAAATCTTGATTAAACCTAGGTGAGATAAAATATATCCCATCGCCTCTCAAGGGGTTAATATTCACAACTTTCACGTCTACGGTTAATTTCTTTTCTATTAGTACTACCTAGATGTTTAAGGAAAAATCTTATGTCACGCTGATACTTCAAGGCTGTATTGTCTGTGAAAACTTCTGTAAAGTAGGTCTTTCCCCCTCTGAAATATTTGTATCTTTAATATGATTTCAGAAAAATAGATAGAAAAACTATTTTAATTAATATTTTAATAATTATTGATCAATCTAATTGTCCAATTTATTTGAAAATAACTTTTTGAGCCTTTCTGATAATTTTTTTCCCAAAACACTGCTGCGATGATTTTTTTCATTCAAAAAATTTACATAAATTTATATTCATTATGGAATTGGGCTTCATTAGCACAGGATCAACATTCTCTGGAAGTGTAGGAAAAAAATTTTCAACACCTAAACTTACGCATCCAGATGCATAGGTCACAATAGTTGAATGCGAACAAGGAATAAGGAAAGGCTTTAATGCTCGTGATATTATTTAAAATGTTTAACTGTTTTTGTTTATTAATCCATAAATTTCATGACTGAAACAAAATTTAAAATACTACTGTAGTAGTTATACAGTCAAACCTCGTTAACATAAATTTCAAGGCAAATTAAAAGTTTTTCCCTCATGTTATCATCAATAGTTTATATTATTAGTAACAAAATCGTTGTATTAATTTTGACAGGCATTGTAGGAACAATTCATATTAAAAGTATACCAGGTTAATTCTGTACATGTTAATGAGGTTTGAATGTACTTTTTGTTGTTTAATAGCAACATCCATCTCCTGTTAGTTTCTGTTTCATAGCTGCCAACTTGTACGTATTTTTCTTACCACTAAAATTTTATAGAATTTTTTTATTTATTTAAACGTTAAAATTGCTTGAATTGCGGTGATTAAATTAACTAAAATTTTCTGTTACATTTTAGTGGTATGAAAAATCCGTACAAGTTGGCAGCTATGCTGTTTAGATATTAGGGCAGATGACTGAAAAAATACATTATCTTAATTCATTTTTTTTTTCAGTTTTATATCTCTATGCCTACATAAAACATCACATTAATGTTAGCTATTTTATCTTATTGTTTCTAAACTTGAAGTGTTGTTTTAAGAATCTACATATACTATCTGCATTTTTTAATTACTACATTAATAAAATACCCCAATTTCTAGTGCATACTCTGCTGATCAAACAAACATGTTTAGATCCAGAAATGTTAATAAATAAGATTTATCTTATTTCTATTTTCTACATATTATGCAACATATTTAAAGAAACTTTCTTGATGTAAAATTTATTGGATCGGCTGCAAACTATGTACATCTGAAATTAGAGTACACAAAAAGTACTTAAATTATGTTCAATTAACTTGCTCATTTCATATATATGTACTATTTGAAAGTTTTATTAAGGTTAAACAATGGCAGAAAAAAAAAATGTTGCTTCTTCCCGTAACTCTTCATAGAAATCTAAACACAAATCTTCTAAGTTAAATAAGTTTCTGAAGCAATTTATTGTCACAGAATGATTCAAACGTGGCTGTGTATATTCACATCCCATAAAAAAGTAGAAGTAATAAAATATTTATTGAATATTCATGCATAAGAATTAAATGAGGACGTCAGTTTCAAAACTCGTCTTATCTAAAAGTTAAAAAATCGAGTTTTCTCTGTCATTCTATTCTACTGGTACTGGTGGACATGAATTGAGAAAATAATACAATCTGCAAAACACTAGCTTTACTGTGTATTTCTGGCATTGTAAAATCTTGGTTTAGAATGAAGACCAACGTGATCAGAGGTTTTTCACGATTTCTGAAAATTTGATTTTCTGGATAAGGCGAATTTTGAAACTCATGTCCTCAAATATAGCTAATAATTTCAAAAGGAAACTTTAATTAACTCTGATATAAATTTAAGATTTATTTATTTTTAAATAACACATAATATAACATACACATCAAAAGAAATTCAAGGTAAGTTTAAATATATAAGTGCATCAATTACACTGTTTATAATTAATGTTCCAACAGGAACAAACAAAAACTAATGCATTTAAAATAACTTCGGAAAAAAAATCGCAAGGGAAGGTTGATCTGTATTTTCCATTTGAAGTCTGTCATCTGGGTAATTACATGAAGTATCTTGTTTTAGAAGTGTTCTAGCCAAATTATCAGGACGGAATGCCATCTTTTCTTAAATGTAGCTAACAAAACTGCTGACAATATTTCATTTTCTGCAGTGTAGAGAGGGGATATCATGAATGTCATCAGATGTAAAATGCAGTTCACAAAGCTAGACAAAAAGAGAAAAAATTAGTAAATGTTTGTGCATAATCATGTGTTGTGTATATACATATAAAACTGTGGTTTATTTCAGTAAGCTTTATTTAGTACCCTTGTATTTTATTTCAATGAGAGATATATGGGGTCATTCAAAAAAGTCCATTTTGAAATTTTTAAGAAAGAAAAAATATCTTTTGAAAAGGATTGAATACTTATTCAAAAAAGAAACTGAAGGTGAATTTGGGATTTTGGCCCCAGCTTAGTATTTTTTTTTTTTTTAAATCTTGGATTTTTTGGGTCTGCACAATTTGAAATAACAGCAAAATTGTAAACATTTTAAGCCAAGATAGAATTTGTTAAGGCCAAACCTGAAAATTTTAGTCTGTGCAGACCTTTAATGTCTACTGTTATTTCAGTTAATTTTTCTATATACAAGTTAAAATTAACAAACATAAAACTTTCCAAATAGGAACCGGCAAATTTGCAAAGAAAAAAATCCCTGCCGGCTCGGGCCTACAGGCGGAGGTAGATTTCGAAGTTAAGTACTAAATTAACCAACAAAATTTAAATCAAGATTAGAGATAAACCCAGTTCCTCCACTAGGAATGAGCTCTAGGGAGCTAAACATTTTGTGAAAATTCTAATATACACGAATACACACACGCATGCATATGGAATAGGTTTAAAAAATAGCTAAAGCAAATTCAGAGAACCTCAAAGCGATAAATAAGTTAATATTTCCATAGTCGGGTTTTTATCATGTTTTAATATGTTTCTTCAAACTCACATGACGTTACATATTCACCTGCTAATGTCCATTTTATTTCCAATAGGACGCAATATTTTGTTGTTTTTTAATTCGTCAAACTATTTATTTCATTTTGAGTTTTCATGCGGAAATCTTGCTCTAGGAAACTTATGACGTAATATTCAATTTGTTTTCAATTCGTCAAACTATTTATTTTATTTAATTTTTCACGTGAAATTCTCGCAAAAGAAAAGCAATTGTTGTGGTGAGAATTTTATTGCTTTTTTTTTAATTGTTGGCAACTGCAATAACGAAAAATATTTTTTTTTCTGTCATTGTTGTGTAAGAGCTGATTTTATCGGAATCGTGTTAAGACGGTATTCAAAATTTTGAACCCTCCCCATTTCCATTCCCTTGGTCCGATTTTACCCATTTTCAGTCCCCGCACTGCAAATAGAAGCGTCTTAAATTTAGACACATATGTGACTGAAAAAGAATTTTAGACACTTAAGTGTCTTAATCTGAAAATTAAGACACTATAGATGTCTTAATTTAAGATACATAAGCGTCTTACTGTGACCATGGTGTAAACGAACTGAGAATAATGTCTAAAATATCCGCAAACGTCTTATTTTAAGACACTTCATTGCTTTAAACGTGTCTTAATTTAAGACGTTTTGATTCTTCCGACGCAATAACCACCAGGGGGCACTACCACTCCCAGTTGCGCATGCGTTTTAGATGTCTTCGTTCGAAGTGGTATACGTTGTAATTCAAACAAAGTTTGTTTTTATGTACGCGTGTATTTTAATTCGTTTTTTGCGAAATGTGAAGTACTGTGATTTTAATTCGTATTAACTTGGAGTATTTATTTATTGAATACATACATCTGACGTGTGTGCTCGACATCAAATGTCTCTTAGAAGCTGTCGTCGATACAAGGGCGGGATAGACACAGAACAGAAGTAGACGACGGTTGAAGATTACACCCGGAAATTCTACAAAGCGTGTGCAATGGGCTTAGTGTTAACTCGTATCAATTTATATCAATAATATTGTGTTATTCATCTTCGTCCTGTCGAAGCTGGCAAAAAAAAGAAACTTTTGTCTGGCGGGTCCTGTTTTTAGGATGAAACATCTCATTCTTTAAATATGGCTAGTCGGATGTATTATGGGATTAACTTTTAAACTGATGAAAGTCTTTCTCCCTCACTGTGGTTGTGGTAGTTTTTAAAATTTCAAATCGAGGAATATTTCTTACCTCTTGCAGCAACTCAAGTAAGTTTCTTTATAGTAGTAAAATTAGTGTATTTTATGATTTTATTTATTGTACTAAACAAAATCCTGCATGAAATTTAATTCGTTTTGAATCTGTTCGCAAAAAACCCCACTAATTCTAGAAGTATATATTTTTAAACTTATGACGTTCTTTTTTATTACGAATTATATATTCAATGTCAGTTCTTAGTTTCAATGGATAATTTTTATCTCGCAGTAAATGACGGCCACAAGGAAGTAAAGAAAAAAAAACTTTGAAACATGACCTAATGCTTTCTTACTTCCTGGCATAAAACCGTAGATTAAAAAAAGATAAATAAAGTAAATGAGACTGGTCTATTATATGAAGCTGCCTGTAAAAATATACATATGTATTTGATTTGCAATCAACTCTAATACTGATTTTTTTATTATTTTTAATAAAAAAGTAATTTGAAATTTATAATGGGAAAAAGTAAAAACCTCTAACTAGATTTCGTATTTAAAATTGTGGTAACTTTATTTATATGCACTTATACGAAAAATACAAAAATGACAGATGTTACTGTATATATTTAAGACGAAAGAAGTTTGGAAATCATAAGTTATTTTTTCCTCATGTTTTTAATATAGAATATGTACTTATTTGTTTTTATTGATAGTTGAATAGCTTTTGTGAGTACCCTCTGATCTACATAAAAACTTGCCCATGTGGAAATATAAATTTTTTAAAAACATAATTTTTAAATAAGTATTTTCATTTTTTTTTGGGGGGGGGGGTGGGGGGGGGATTTTGCATGAATTTTTGTAAAGCTGATATCTTAAATCTTGCACTGATTATAATGAAAGTTTTGAACTTTTAGAGTAGGACAAGTTTAAAAACGCAAATATATTTAACAAAATACCAAAGTCATTTTTTCCCCAATGTTATTAAAGTAGAATATTTATTTATTTATTTTCATTATTCATAGTTAAATGGCTGTTGTGATTATCAAGTGATGTATATGTAAAATTGCCTATGTGGCAATATATTTTTTTATATTTTCATTTTTTTGGGGGGGGGGGGATTTTTGCAATTTTCGTACATCTGATATTTTAAATCTTTTTCCACATTCAACCGAGTATAATAAATATTTTGAACTTTTAGAGTAGGACAAGATTATAAAATATATATATATATTTATCTATGTACCTTAAAAGCCCTTAATAGCGAACTCTTCGGGACCGCGGAATTTGTCCGATAATTGGAGATGTCTACTTTTTTGAGGTAAAAATATACAAATATGTATGTCTGCTGATTAAAAAAGTATTCGTTAAATAGAGGTGTTCGCTATTCGAGAATGTCCATTAACCTCCACAACGGATACTCCCGAATACCGGACATCTCAATTTAGACAACTATAATGCAGGGTTGCGTTTTTAGCAAAAGTACTTCTTGATTAAAGGAAGGGCAAACTGGGAAGTGCCCCGTCCCCCTACGAATGTAGTGCCACCAAATTTGATGTGCAATATTTGTAAAGCTTATATTTTAAATCTGTTTCGAAATTGTACTGATTATAATGAATATTTTGAACTTTTAAAGTAAAATAAGGTTAAAAACAAAATAAATTTTTAAAAATCTAATATTTAGATAAATATTTTTTGTTTTTTAATCTTGTTCTACTCCTGAAGTTCAAGATATTGATTATAATCAGTACAATGTCGTAAAAGATTTAAATTATCAACGTAACGAAAATTGTATACCAAAACTGAGAGCACCAAAAAAATCAGGCTGTATTGGGGGGGGGGGAGGGGCAGGACCACAGCCAAATATTTTTCCAGGATTAAACGTGGTCAAACATGGCTACGTATGATGCTTACAAAAAAATGGATGCCATTCAGACGTTTGAAGTGTCTGAAATTCAGACGCAAAAAGTGTCTGAAAAAATTCAGACATTTTAAAATGTCTGAAAATTGAACACTCCATTTCAGACACTTAAGTGTCTGAATTTCAGACATTTTAATTTAGAGTGCGCCGAGATATTAGCCATCTCAAAGTTGTTGGCGAGTTTGAAGACGATCCGTGCATAATTGCGACTTTTATCGTGCGGACAAAATTTAGTACATACATACATATATATATATATATATATATATATATATATATAAACTTTTTAGGTGGGGGTGGTTTTGGGTTCCTGGGGTCCTATAATGAAAAGTTATGAAGGAATTTTTCAAAAGTCGCACCATGGTAACGACTGCAATAGGTAGTATTTCTTACGAAATCTACCTAAAAAATTAAGACTTCATATACAAAATTACACTTTGTTTCTATAAACAGTTTCAGTGTTTAAATAACCATTTTACAAAGAGCCAATTTTGGAGATTTTCTTCAGATTGAAACCTGGTACTTATCAAGTATACCCTACAGATTTCACCCAAAATCTTATTTCAAACAACAAAAACCAGCTTTTTGCTATGAAGAAAAGGTGGTTTTATGATTTCATGGAATCCTCTATAATTTTCTTTAAAGGCAGGATACCATTCATTGAGCCGAAAAAGTAGGTCAATTTCATCCTCCCCCCCATAGAAAGAATAAAGTACCACAAAAACTGAATTTAACCAGTTATTATTAATAGTTTGTAGTATAACAGATATTTTTTATTATACAACAACCCCAGTAGCAGAAAATTCTCCATGTGCCTGTGACAGATACTTCAGGGACAAAAAATAATCTGCAGGTAAAATATTTTTACAATTGAAGCGTTAATTAATCAAACAATCACTTACATGAAACGTTTTTAGACATTTTAAAATATTTTATTAATAACAATATTAACTTTTTGTATTAAGTAATAAAGAAAGAGCTAAACATAATACTATGAAGCAAAATAAAGGTCTGACGAAGAAGAATCTGCAAAAGAGAAAAGAAAATCTGCGAAGCTCGTCTCCTGTTTCGAACATTCTGCTACCGGGACAACAACTATTAAAACTGATGGCAATATCGTCAGTTGCATATACAACATTTTTAGCATGACATGTAAAATACAGTTTAAATGGATCACCCAATCATGTTTTTCTTTTTGGAAATAGCAGAATATTTTGCGGGCCCATCAGCCTTTTACATATGTAATTATAATATATTCTTTGAGCTACACCGAAGTTAAGAGATAAAAGTTTTCAGAAAAAAGATGACACTTTTTTTCTGAAAACAATTTCGCCCCCCCCCCCCAAAAAAAAAAAAAAAAATAAATTTCAATGAACTGCTGTAAAATTTGTAAAAAGTTTACACCACCATCGTTATTTTATGTCACACAGACCTTTCGATTTGAGACAGACTGCACGCAGATTGAAGAGAAAATTTACTATTTTTGGCTTTATTTTCAGTCACACAGATAATTTTACAACATCTGTTTTATTTCAGGTCCAAGGTGCATAAAACCAAGCAAAAAAAAAAATACAATTTTGTATAATTTTTATTCTTGGAAACCTGAGGAGAAAAAAAAAAGCCAAATTTTCACAATTGGGGGGGGGGGGGGAGGAGTTTCCAATTTCGAAATTATTTATGTTTCCACAGACATGAGGGAGAAGAGGGGAAAAAAAGGGAGGGGTGAAAAAAAATAACAACAATTTAAAAAACAATTCATAAGCATTCAACGTTTATCTTTAAAAATCACACCTTTCAAAACTGCAAGTTTATGTAGTTAAAAAATTTTTCATTACAACACGTTAATTTGGCATGGGCCCGATTATTGAAAATTCATCCTTTTGATTGACACTTGGATAAAAAACATGAAATGGTCCTTAAAAATAGACTTCTACACGGTTTTCTTGATGTGTAATCATAATTATATTTATTAAACCATTTGAAAATTTTAAATGATAAAAAGAGTAGGCATATAAATTTTTAAATACATTATTTTTTTTATCTTTTCTACTTTTTAGTGTTTAAATATTTTGTTGTTGCAGATTCACAGTCAGTTGGCATATTTTCGAAGAAATGATTTGACACATTATCTTCATTGTTTTTGTACTCATAAACAATTATAACTACACTTCTTCTAAACTGTTTACTCAATGTGTAATCATAATTATATTAATATTAAACTATTTGAAAATTTGAAATGATAAAAAAGTAATATTTTTAAATACATTTTTTTATTTATTTATATTTTCTACTTTTTAGTGCTTAAAATATTTTGTTACTGCAGATTCACAGTCAGTTGGCATATTTTGGCAGAAATCATTTGACACATTATCTTCGTTGTTTTTGTACTCATAAATAATTACAACTGCAAAAATTATTTGGCAATTTATCAACATTTTCAAAATCACTTTGTGGCAACCTTTATTTACATTTTAAAAACATTCACAGATTGAAATATCTTTATAAAATAGTTATCAATGTATCAAACGCACAAACAATTATTTGTTTTATATCGATACCATTTAATATACACATTAAAAAACTATTAGTTTAATTTATGCATAAATAAAACATAACAATTAATACAATATATATATATATATATATATAATAAGAAATAAGCCATATATAGTTAGACATTTTTTATTGGTCGCAATTTCAGTTTCACGACAGTTTATAATATTTGCCAAGAAATCACACTTTCTTAATCTTAACTCGGTCATGACTGAGTTATGTCATAGCCCCTATAATAAAGAAGTATTTGTTACGTTAGTGTATAACTTAACATACTCTTTGAAGTAGCAAGAGACGTCAAGTTACGTCTGGTAACTCAAAAACATTAACGTTTAACATCGATCAGTTTATACCAACCAAAACACGAATTTTCTGCTTAAAATCAATACGAATCCAACAACAAAAATATTCTACAAACTGAAGAGAAAGGAAAGTAATACATATTTTAATACAATTATGGAAAAAAGTCTATAATTAAATGTTTCATATAAATACTGTCTTTTTTGCTTTGAACAGTTTGAACACATACAAATTTATTAATATTTAAATACAGTAGAACCTCGATCCATCGTTTTTCAAGGTGTTTGTGGAAAAAACGATAAATGCAGGAAAACGATGAATGTGGTTTAACGTCAAAACACGAAAAAAAAAAAAAAAAAAAAAGTTTAAGCATTACTTACTAATACATGCAATGTATACAGTATATTAATAAATACTAATTTGTTACAGACCAAACTGTAAAATAAATAAATCAAAGTTGTAGAAAATGGATATTTATTCTAAAAATGAGTAATTTTATATTCAGTTTTTCGTTCATTTTTTAAATTAAACAACAAATTTTCAGGATGTACAACATATTTCTGGTCCTTTTCTGTAATTTCATGTACATATAAAAAAGTTCGTATAGTTTCAAATGCCGTAATTAAATCAGACAGACTTTGCACTGGTGTAGGCTTAGCTTCATCGGCATGAACATTATCCTCTGCTTCTTCGCCATTATTTTCATTTTTTGCATCATCACACATTTCTTCTATGCTTAGGACACCACATGTCGCAACATCTCGATCAATAGAAATATATCGTTAAATTTTGTAACAGAGACATCCTCTTTTACACGCAACCACTCTTCATTTGCATTATCGTCAGCATATTCATTATTTTCTTTCCCTTCTGTTGAGCATTCTTCATGAGTTTTTCGCAAAAAAACTGCATTTCACGAAACACTTCTGGATGGAATGAAGAAGTTACTCCATGCCAAGCTGAAAGTACAAAATGAATAGCCTGCAGAAGCTCTATTTTTGGAGTACATTCTTTTGCTTATTCCATGAAACAAAGATATTTCACTAGCTTTCTCCTGTAAAATTGCTTAAAACAATTGATTATTCTGGCATCAAGAAGATGTACGACCTCTTGATAATCTCCGTCCCCCCCCCCCTCCCGAAACAGCTCAAATGAGTTATTTTAGGATAAAAGAAGTAATTCCAGTTTGTATGTCATATGGATCCGCTTGACCTTCAATTTCATTTCGGTGGGGAGAAAAATTTTACAACGATGAATGCGGGAAAAAGATTTCTTGACGAACGATGAATGCGGGTTTCGTTAACATTATTTAAGTATAATTTGTGCAGGGACCATAGAAGTAAAACGATCAATGTGGGAAAACGATGGATGCTGGAACGATAGATCGGGGGTTTCACTGTATAGTATAGATGCTGCTTAATGTGATTACTTCGGGACGACAAGTTTTTGATAACAATATACAGGGTTTTAAAACACCCAGCACACTGGTCTAAAACTCGGGGTTTTCTTTAAAAAAAAAGGGTGTGGGGGGGGGGTTGGGACTTTATTGAGTGTTTTTGCAGAACACTTTAAACTTCTACATAATACATATACATTTATCAGTGAAACCTGGGTATAATTTTGCATTAATTAAGTATGATTTAGCAAAATATATATATAAAAAATTAAGTTAATTTAAAAAGTACATTTGTATCTCATGGGACTGGTTTGCTGCATTAAGAATATATTGAACCAACTACAACTGAATTTTTTTATATAATTCTTAATATAATTCAAAATATTTTTCACACAAAGCGATGCTTTTAGCATGAGGTCGAGACATGATGATTTTGAAAACACTAACAGGCTGATATTACACATAATCACATTAAGCAGCATCTACTGCAAAAAGTAGTTTCTTTAGCATAAACATAATTATAATTACCGTTAAACAGATTTCTCTAAAAAGTCACGCTGCAAGGGGAACACTGTTTGCATTCTCAGAGTGGACTCTCAGGAATTCTAGGTATATCCTAAGGATTAAAAAAAAAAAAGTAATTGAAATGTAAAAAAAATATTGGATTTCATTAAAGTACTGATACACAAAAACAAGTTGGAAATTGCACGTCAAACGTAGCTAATGAGGTGCGTTCGTACTATAGCTAGTTTTATAAATATTTTTTGCACCGCATATTGTACTCACTGAATGTATATTTTAGTACGGTTCAATAAGTGCATATCCATTTCATTCTGTTGGCTGTAACATCATTAAAATGCACTTGAATTTTTTTTTCCCATTGGCCGTAATGTAATGGAAAACTTTAGAGTATCCCTGTCATTAAACTATAGATGTGATTTTCATAAAATTTGAAATGACTCAACAAAATATTGCAATAATTATATATTTAAAATTTCAGAACATTCGGTTGGGTAGTTTTTCCTCAGTTATATGCAGAGTGACAGACAGACAGACGTACTGACTGAATGACAACTATAGCTACATATTTATATAATTACGAATGCACCTAAAAAGGAATTTTGGTAATGTAAAAATAGTATTGACTATGGGCTTATTTGTCAGGGCATAAAGCCCGGCGGCCCTACTACTAACTACTTTATGCACCCAGGGGTCCTTACTGCTTTTTTTGATTCACCCTTTTATTTAATTTAATCGAAAAATACATCAATCTTCTGCAAAAAAAATCTGAATTTCACTAATTGGCCGAAGGAGAAAAAAACCCAGCTAAATTCATCGAATAGGAAAGGGAAATGCAAAATTTGTTAATTGATTGTAAAGAGGGGGGGAAAAATCAAGAAATATGTCAACTCCACACAAGAAAAAAACTGCGAAATCTTTTAATTGTGATCGATTAATGGGAAAAAATATCAAATTGTCTACTCATCTCAGAAAAAAACATGCAATTTTTCAATTCAACAGAGGAAAAACAGAGTAAATTTTGTCAATCAATCGTAAAATGAAATGGCAGGATTTATCAATCGTCGCAAAAATTTTATAACCGCTGAAGACAGGGCTTGAAATTCAATTTTTAGGGTTTCGTTCATCTGATGAAACCCTATTCGGCTCGCTCCTCTGTCAGTTTGTCACAGAGCCCGTTCTAGTCTTTTCTGCGAACCATTCACAAAATTTGAACTTTTCCGTGCCCTATGATGAAATTTGCATCCCCCCCCCCCCCATGATCCTTCGATGAAATTCACGATTTTTCAGCAGCCATTCGACGAAATTTGAGTTTTCGTGATCCTTCGAAGAAATTGGAGTTTTCGCGATCCTACGAAGAAATTGGAGTTTTCGCGATCCTTCGAAGAAATTGGAGTTTTCGCGATCCTTCGAAGAAATTGGAGTTTTCGCGATCCTTCGAAGAAATTGGAGTTTTCGCGATCCTTCGAAGAAATTGGAGTTTTCGCGATCCTTCGAAGAAATTGGAGTTTTCGTGATCCTTCGAAAAAATTGGAGTTTTCACGATCCTTCGAAGAAATTGGAGTTTTCACGATCCTTCGAAGAAATGAGAGTTTTCACGATCCTTCGAAGAAATGAGAGTTTTCACGATCTTTCGAAGAAATAGGAGTTTTCACGATCCTTCGAAGAAATGAGAGTTTTCACGATCCTTCGAAGAAATAGGAGTTTTCACGATCCTTCGAAGAAATGAGAGTTTTCACGATCCTTCGAAGAAATTGGAGTTTTCACGATCCTTCAAAGAAATGAGAGTTTTCACAATTCTTCGAAGAAATGCGAGTTTTCACGATCCTTCGAAGAAATGCGAGTTTTCACGATCCTTCGAAGAAATGCGAGTTTTCACGATCCTTCGAAGAAATGAGAGTTTTCACGATCCTTCGAAGAAATGAGAGTTTTCACGATCCTTAGAAGAAATGCGAGTTTTCACGATTCTTCGAAGAAATGCGAGTTTTCACGATCCTTCGAAGAAATGCGAGTTTTCACGATCCTTCGAAGAAATGCGAGTTTTCACGATCCTTCGAAGAAATGCGAGTTTTCACGATCCTTCGAAGAAATGCAATTTTTCACGATCCTTCGAAGAAATGCGAGTTTTCACGATCCTTGGAAGAAATGAGAGTTTTCACGATCCTTGGAAGAAATGAGAGTTTTCATGATGCTTCGAAGAAATGAGAGTTTTCACAATGTTTCGAAGAAATTGGAGTTTTCGCGAACCTTCGAAGAAATTGAGTTTTCTCAATCCTTCCAAGAAATTGGAGTTTTCGTGATCCTACGAAGAAATTGAGTTTTCACAATCCTTCAAAGAAATTGAGTTTTTGTGATCCTTCGAAGAAATTTGAGTTCTCGCGATCCTTCGACGAAATTCGAGTTTTTAGCGATCCTTTGACGAAATTTACTTTTTACAAAATCCTGCACCGGTTCCTTCCATATTTTTAGTCGCCAGTCTTTCAAGTTTAATCGCCGGGTGGCAAGTGCTTATTTTCATCTTTACGACAAAACCCTTTTGATTTTCATAAAATAAAAATAAAATTATATACAGTCGACTCTTTGAAATCTGCACACTTAGGTACAGAGGGTTTTGCGGATTACACATTTTTGCAGACTATAGATCATCCATTTGTTTACATTTTACTTTTTAGAGTCTGGCAATAAATTAGAAACAACTGCACACAAATTATAATTACAATGTAAAAGAAAAAAATAATGCAGTATTATTTTACTAATTGTATTAATTTTTTTAAACGTTGACACAACATAATGGTAATTTCAGTTTTGCTTTGTTGTCAATAATTTTTTCTATAGTCTATGAACAATCATTACTTTTTGCTCTGAGATAAAATTTTGTTGCCCTGGGAAATTTAAACATTTATGTCCAATTTATATTTAAATATTTATTCATTGGAGAATTGATAACTTATGAAAAAAAAATACCAAATTTAACTTTATCTAAGAGTTTAACTGTTAATGGAATTTTCATTGTTTACATTCCAACATGTAGTCCGGATAATAGACATTGGCGGATTATACATCAGCGGATTTCACAGAGTTGAGTGTATTTAATAGTTCACTTATATATTATATTAAAAAAAAAGAAAAAAAAAGAAAAAAAAGTCGCCAAACAATGTGATTTAAGACCATAAAGTTCATAAGTGTAATATGGTCACATTTGTTACATGTTTATCATTTTTGGACCACAGTCAAATATCTTGTCTGTGCATTGTAATTATAGAAGATTGCTAAGAAAGTATGGCAACAACCAATCAAGACTGCAGTGAAGATAACCAAACTATGGCTGTCAGAATGATTGGTACAAAATTGCATTTTTTTTTTTTTTTTTTTTGCTTATTTCTACTATTATATATATATCCCCCAATCTTTATGTTTCGAGCTAAATTTGCTGTGTCAGAACTGATTAATAAAAAGTCACTGGTCTCAAGGACTCAAACATTAGAATTTACTGGTCCACAATATAAAATTCTATTAAGCACCTTTAACCCTTTGAGCCCTCTCCCCTCCCCAGAATATAAACCAAACTCACTTTTCAGTTATCCAAAATTTTCAGCATTAATAAAATGTGAAATTTTAATTTGTTAAAAATAAAATAAAATTGTGATTTGCGATCGGGAGGGCAGAAAAGTTACTGGCTCTGCGGACGACTAAATTTTTCAAATTAGGGGCTGCCCACAACTAATGTCATGCTTGGAGTAGGGTTCGTGAAATTGTGACAAGGGAATGGGAGGGGGTAAGAAGAAATGTGACATCACACATTTTGGTTAAAATAAAAGCATTAAAAATCAGCAGATTAAATTTTGAAGTTATTTTGAAATTAAAATCAGGGGTCGATCCATGCAAAATTTGGGGCCTATTTAGGGCCCTTTCACAAAAATCTATTTAATAAAATAGGCCCCTTCACAAAATTCCTTTTAATAAACAGGCCCCTTTCATAACATTCTTTTTCATAAAAACTGTTTTAAAATGTGTAATTTGTAAATAAAACCAGATCACGAAAAACAAAAAAATTAGCAAGGGGATTTAAAGAAGTTTTTGTTTATAAATTCTTGGTTCGAATGAGTAACTGGATTTCCACTTTCGTTACAAAATGCTATTTTTCACAAAAATATTATAAAATTCACAAAAATAACTTACTTTTCACAAAATGGGCCCCAAGAATAAAAACCTGCATCGATCCTTGAAAGTATTTTATACTCATAAAGTAAGGATAGTATTGAGTTGACTCTAAGCCGCTTTTTAGCAGGGCGCAGCGCTAGGCGGCCCTTTTTATTTCTTTTTTGCGCCCGGCAGCTCTTTTAAACCCTCCCGATACGCCCAGCTGCCCTTTTCAACATTTCCTATGTGCCTCGTGGCAATCCAATTGATCCCGAAAAAATATCACAAATTCTAGGCTCTCTAAACAAACCAGTTCAAAATATTTTTGTGAACAAGGTTTAAGTGTCCCTTTTTTGAAAAAAAATGTGCCTTTTTTTAGAACAATGTTTCCTTTTTGAAGAAATGTACCCTTTTTTAGATAGTGTTCCCTTTTTTTAGAATAGTGTTCCCTTTTTAAAAAATTACCGCCCGGCGGCCCTTTTTTTCTAGAGTCAACACTAAAGGATAAGATTTAAAGCCAAATATATTAAATTCCATTTCAAATTCCAAAATACTACTGTTTTCAAATGCTCTTTCATATTAATATTTTATGACTATTGCATATTAATTTATGTTTTTTGTCGTAAACCTTAATATTATATCATACAAAATAAATACACAAATCATATTTTATAGTTATGCTCACAAATGTCGTGAAAACAAATAGTTAAAGTTAATATGAAAGTTTAATTATAAAGTTAAAATTTTAAATATGATCTATAAAGCAGTGCTTTGTTTCTGAACTGCAAGTATATGTTATGTAATATAGCATGACATGCGACAAGAGGGGAGGGCAAGAGGTAAGGTGAAGTGTGACAAAGGGGGAGGGAAGGGGCCAAAAAGTGTGACATCATTTATGGACTGTCCCTTAGTGGTCAGGTTGAATTTTCAGTGGTCGCGGACCAGCAGAACACCAAGGATTCTGAATGTTGATTTGTAAATGTAGAACGAATATTTATGTGGAGCAATATTAATTTATAAACTGCCTAATTTAGAAGACAATGAGTTACTTATAGTTTCATTAGAAAGAATATTTTCTGGTTTTCATTTAATTTAGTTTAAAAAGGTTAGGCAATAAAAATACAGGCATGCTAACATTTGCATTCAAATTCTTCAGTAAAAAATATATTTTGTTCTGTGTATAAAAATTCCCTTGATAGTGAATGTTTGTTTTTTGTGAAAAGCAAATTGTTTCTGTTTTCAATTAGTTGACTGTCAATTTTGTTGTAAATAGAAAGAAAAAGATTGTGTTCTTTTTAGGAGCAATATATTTTAGTTTCCAATTTATATTAAATCTCAAAATATTTATAATCAGCAATAAGTGTTTGACTATTTTGCAGCATTCGAAATCCTTGGTGGTCCGCTGGTCCGAGACCACTAAAAATTCAATTGGACCACTAATTTAAAAAATTTAGTGGTCCGAAGGACCAGTAACTAACAGTAACTTTTTCCCCTTTCTGACAGGTAAACGTAAATTTTCCCATCCCTGAGAAAACTGCAACCAAACATTACAATAAGCATAAAATTTGCATAAAAACTTAGTTAAAATTAATAGACGGAAATAAAAAACATAATAATTTCAGTTTTTGTTTATGTACTATTTAATTTTTAGCCAAATATAATTTTACATTTTATTATGCCGAAAATTTTGGGTAACTGAAGGAAGTTTAATTTATATTCTCGGAGGAGGCGAAGGGGGGGTGTCACTCAAAGGGTTAAGGTACTTATATAATTTTATGTAGCGGGCCAGTGACGATGTCTGCGGACCAGTAAACTCTGATGTTTACTGTTCCTTGTGATCAGTGATTTTTTTTTAATCAATTCTACCGCTGAAAATAGTCAGGGTTGCAAAATCGCTAAAAAAATGTCGGTCATAACAAAAAAGATGACAGACGATCAAGGGAGAATATGCAAGGGATATACAAAAACTCATTCAATTTCATTATAAAAATTAACATAAGGTTAACAGATGATAAGATTAAAAATTCAAAACAATATTCTTGTATTTAATAACATTTGTTATAATACTTGTCCCAAGCAGCATTAGCGATAAATACAAAATATTATTTTGTCTTCAAAAACATCGGTAAATTAGAAAAATTTTTGTTAAAAAAAAAAAAAAAAAGATCTATTCAATCTATCTTTTAACATGCTTTTACAAACAAAATATCAAAGTTCTCCAAATGTTATTTATGAAAAAGGAGAGAGAGAGAGATGGGGCGGGGGGGGGCGAGAAATTTGTAAAAAGCAAATAGTATAAAATTTTGAAATGATAATGATTCTGAGATTCATATAAATATTAAAATTGATCTAAGCCCAATAAAAAACAATGATGTTTTCAAAACAAAATACCAAAATTTTCCAAACGTTATTTCTAAAAAAAGAGAGGGGAAAGGGAATTTGTAAAAAGCAAATAGTAATAAAATAAACAAAAAATTTTGTGCATGCATGTGCAGTAAGTAGAAAATACTGCATGTATGAGCACTGCATGTGTTACGGGATCGGCATTATTTATTTTTGTTCAAAATCACGCGATCAGAGATGAAAAATGTAAAGAAAAAACAATAGACTTGAAATGACATTTATTATTTTGTTTTTGCGCGTTCACATGTTATTGTCGCTGGTTAAAAAGGAAAAGGGACAAGTTTTGATGTATTCTGTGGCAACTTCTTATATTTTTGTAGATTCAAGTAAGAAAGAAAATAAATGCTGGTAGCTTGTTTTTTATGAGTTATTATTACTAAGTTTTGAAGTTATCTCACCGTAGGAGTTGTTCCATAAATAGTACAACTATACGAGCACAAAGGTGCTAATGTGAGTATGGTTTAAGTTTAAAATATAAAGTTTATTAAAAGTCTTTCATTCGTAGAATTTAAAAGTAAACAAAAATCTGCTTTGCGTGGTACGTTTTGTGGATTTTTTACATTAGTGGCGTCCGCGACAGGATCTGAGTTTAAACAAGGTTATCTATCACACGTAGTTTAAAAGGTGTTAATAAAAAAATTAAATGAAATAAAGATTTTCCATGATGTTTAAGTTGGTTAAAGGTTTTAAAAAGGAAGATTTGATCTTCGTAGCCGAGCAATTAGGTGAAATAGCAGCACCAACGGCTTCACTTGTGGCACTTAAAGATTTAATTTTGAATTGTAAGGCATATAAAGATGATCCTGAATTTGTACAGAGCGTTTTAGAAAATACCGTTTCAGAAAGAAAGGAAAAGGAAAAATTAGAGAGACAGTCAAAGGAAAAAGATGAAGCATTGAATATGGAATTACAAGCAAAGATTGAAGGCGAAAAGTTAAAATTGGCGCACGAGTTAGAATTGGCGAAACTTCAGTCAGCAGTAAACAGCCAATGTGGAGCTCTTAATCCAATTAACGATAGTTATGCAATGAGAAGAAAGTTTACGCTGCCCAAATTAGAATTCAGAAAGTTTGGAGGTGAAATAATAGACTGGTTACCGTTTTGGTGTCAATTTAGACAAATTGATGAAGATACATAAATAGCACCAGAAGATAAATTTCAGTACTTGGTGCAAGCAACAGTTGCCGGCTCCCGAGCAAGAGAAGTGGTAGAGAGTTTCCCGCCAAGTGGCACTAATTACGCCAAGGCAATTGAGAGTTTAAAAATCCGTTTTGGTAGAGAAGATATATTGGTAGAAGTCTACGTGAGAGAACTACTCAAATTAATAATATCAGTACAAACGAAGGGAAAATTCTCGTTGGCATCGTTATATGATAAATTGGAATTATATTTACGAGCCTTAGATACATTAGGTGTCACAACTGACAAATGTGCATCAATTTTATATCCATTAGTTGAGTCCTGTTTTCCAGCAGAATTTCTAAAAGCGTGGAATCGCACGAACATATCGTCTGAGAAAACTGAGGCACAGGACAGATTAAATAGTCTGATGCAGTTTTTGCGAACTGAAGTAGAAGGTGATGAAAGGGTGTCACTCGCCGTAGCTGGTTTTGGATTAGCTAAAAGTGAAGACCGTAAATATGTCGCAAAAAGGAATCACCATAATTTTGAACATAAAACCGGTAAAACTTTGACAGCGGCAGGTCTGTTGACTACCTCTTCCGTAACAGAGAAAAAAGGAGTCTGCATTTTTTGCCAGGGAAGACATGCAAGTTCGGAATGCTTTTCTGCGAGAAAATTAAACTTAGCGGAAATACAAAAAATCGCCAAGGAGAAAAGATGCTGCTTCATATGTTTAGTACCAGAACATACCGCTAAAAGATGCCGAGCGATGGTGAAATGTATTATTTGTAATAAGCGGCATGTGCCATTACTATGCGATCAACGTAAGTCATCCGGTAAAGATACTCAAGAGGGAGCTGAGGAGAAGTCTAAAAGAGATGAAGTGAATATGACAAATATTAGTAAGAAGAGCGCCAAAGTGTTCTTGCAGACCTTGAAGGTGAAGCTAGTTTCTGAAAGTAAACAGAAGATTGTTCGTTTATTGTTAGATTCAGCATCACAGAAATCGTATATATTAAAAAGTGTGGCGGAAGAAATGAATTACAAGCCTATTCGGCAAGAAAAGGTAATACATTCTCTGTTTGGCGACATTACTACTCAAGAATGCCAACACAACTGTTACAAAATAAGAGTTAGAGATTTGAGCGAAGAATTCAGGTGTAATTTCGAAGTACGAGATCAAGTTAGCATATGCGGAGATATTCAACCCGTTACACAGGGGCCATGGTTACAAGAATTAAAGGAAAGTGGCATCATGTTAAGTGATGTGAGTCAATGTTGTGGTAGTATAGAAGTTTTAATTGGAGCTGATGTTATGGGGAAAATGTTAACTGGTAAAAGAAAAATATTGTCTTCTGGTTTAGTTGCAGTGGAAACATATCTTGGATGGACATTAATGGGAAAAGCACCATGTGAAAAGCCATATTCATCCGAAAACTTGGCGATGACAGTAACATCAATGTTTGTAAAAGAAGTGGATATCTCAAACCTATGGAGACTTGACTTAATCGGAATTACAGATCCCATAGAGAAGAAGTCAAGAGAAGAGATAGATCGCCAAACTAAGGAGCATTTCTTCGAAACAGTAAAAATAAACGATGAAAATCGGTATGAGATTTGTCTTCCTTGGGCTGATGACATAACAACACTGCCAAATAACTTTAAGTTGGCGATGAAACGTTTGGAAGGCATCACCTCAAAGTTAATCGCCAAGAACATGTTTCAACAATACGAGAATGTTTTTAATGATTGGATTAACGAAGGTATTATAGAGGAAGTTCCTTCTTACGAAACGAAATCTTATGGCAATTACTTGCCGCATCATCCAGTCATAAAAGAGAGTAGTACTACAACCCCGATCCGTCCTGTATTTGATGCGTCAGCAAGATTAGCAAATTATCCATCTCTGAATCAATGCCTACAATGTGGACCCAACTTGATCGAGCTCATTCCAGATGTTCTTCTACGCTTTCGAGAAAGAAAACTTGGTGTAATTGCAGATATTAGGAAAGCTTTTTTACAGATCAGCATTTGTGAGAAAGATAGAAATTTCCTACGTTTTTTGTGGTGGAAGGACTTAAAGGAAAAGAAATTAATGACATTCAGGCATACCCGAGTAGTATTCGGTGTGAAATGCAGTCCATTTCTTCTTTCATCTGTCATTGAATATCACATCCGAAGGGCTCCAGATTTCTCTGAAAGTTTTAAAGATAGATTGTTGCACAGTTTTTATGTGGATAATGTCGTAACCAGTGTAAATAGCGAAGAAGAATTGAAACATTTCATCGAAGATGCGAGGATGCTCATGGCGAAAGGCAGTTTTGATCTAAGACAGTGGGAGTACACAGGTGATCGCCAAGAAACGCCAAACACGAATGAAACTAACGTCTTAGGACTTGTTTGGAATAAGGAATCCGACATGTTGAAAATCAACCTAAGTTGGCTACAAGATTTTGACACAGAAAAGATCACCAAACGCAGTATGTTGTCAGCTGTGCATAAAATATTTGATCCCTTTGGTTTTACGTCGCCAGTCATGATTTGTCCGAAAATAATGTTGCAAAAAGCCTGGAAATTAGGTTTTAAATGGGATGAAGAGATAACTGGTGAGTTACGTAAAGAATTTTTACTATGGTTTCAAGAGCTAACAGTTTTGAAGGATATAGAGATCCCAAGATACATGAAAATGACTCCAGGAAACATAGAAGCGTGTGCACTTCACACATTTGTAGATGGAAGTAAAGATGCTTACGCAACAGTTATATTCCTTAGAATAGAAATTGGAAACCAAGTCGAGTTAGTTTTTATAGCAGCCAAATCGAGAGTTGCACCTTTGAAGAACGTCACAATACCAAGAATGGAATTATTGGCGGCAACTATGGGAACTCGTTTGGCGCAAACTACCGTAGATGCCCTCGGTTGGGAAAAGATGAAGAGATATTATTGGAGTGATTCATCTACAGTACTCGCTTGGATATCCAGAGATGTCAATTGGTCAGTATTTGTGCGAAATCGAGTTCTAGAGATCAGAAGATTAAGCAGTCCTTCATCATGGATCTATGTGCCAAGTGATAAAAATCCTGCAGATTTGCCAACTCGTGGATGTAAAGCGAAACAGCTAGCTGCCAGGAGATGGTGGGAGGGTCCAGCTTGGTTGAGAGATTCAGCAGAGTTTGAAAAATATACGAACTCTAGTGATCAAGACTATGACGAAGATGAAATTCGGAAGGAACGAATAAAGACAGTTTCCATGATAACGAATTCTGATGTTAAACAAGATGGTTGGTATTACAGATATTTCTCGAGTTATGTAAAAATCATACGGATGGTCGCATGGATATTACGTTTTAGGCATAACTGCAGAAGTACCGAAGTGAAAAGAGGAGGAGACCTGACGTCATCTGAATTTAAAGAAGCTGAATTAAAGACTCTACGTATGATTCAGAAAGAAGCGTTTTTTCCCGAGAATGATAACAGATTGAGAACTTTACAAACATGGAAAGATGAACAAGATATAATTCGACTGGAGACTAAAATAACGTACAGGAAGGACAATGAAGATTTTCTGAAACCTATAGTCCTGCCAGCAAAACATGAAGTTGTAAAACGACTCATATATCATGTACATGTAAAACATTGTCACGCTGGATTACAGATTCTACTTAATTTATTGAGAGAAAAATACTGGATACTTAATGGTCGTAGAAATGTAAAACAAGTGTTAGCACAGTGTGTTGTCTGCAAACGCTTCAGTGGGAAGAGTTTATGGAGAGACAGTGCGCCTCTACCGGAAAATAGAATAAAGGATGCTAACGTATTTCAGATCACAGGTGTAGACATGGCGGGTCCGTTATACTTCAAGAAAATTGAGAAATCTTGGATATTGATATTTTCCTGCGCAATATACAGAGCAGTGCATTTAGAGCTAGTGACCGCTGCTTCGACTGAGGCATTTTTGATGGGACTCAGACGATTCGTAGCACGGAGAGGAAGGTGCGCTGTCATTTATTCTGACAACGGCACAAACTTCACTGGATCAGCTAATTTATTGAAAAGCCTAGATTGGTCACGAATACAAAAATACAGTTCTGTTAATGCTATTGATTGGAAATTTAATCCACCAACCGCAGCGTGGTGGGGTGGCTTTTGGAAAAGGCTTATCAGAATAATGAAAGATCTTCTCAAAAGAGTATTAGGTCATGCTTACCTCACTTATGAAGAAATGAACACAGTTTTGACAGATGTGGAAAGTGTAATAAATGCAAGACCGCTAACATACCTTTCGGAAGACGCAACTGTGAAACCTATCTCCCCATCTATGTTTCTACAGAGTATAGAAGAATGCAATCTTTCAGACCTGGATGTTGTGGAACAAAAATCATTAAGCAAGAGATTGAAGTATCGGCAGTCATTACAAAAAGAATTGAAGGATCGCTTCAGGTCCGAATATTTAGGTGCATTAATTGAAAGAGCAAGGAACAAACACCAAGAGCAAATTATAGCTGTAGGTGATGTTGTATTGATCGGATCTGATAATAAAAAGAGAACTGATTGGCCTTTAGGTCGAATTACAGAACTTATACCTGGTAGAGACAAGAAAGTTCGACTCGTAAGAGTTCAAACATCACAACATGAGCTTTTACGACCTATACAAAGAATATATCCACTAGAGATAGCTTCGTCTACTGACTGTCCGAAACCAAAGATTTCTCACAATCCAGTGAAAATACTTAACAAAGCTACAATTTTGGATGTATCCTCAAGCAAGGAATCTCCTAGACACAGCAGGGCTGGAAGGATACTGAAAATTCCTGAAAGACTGAATTTATAGCAAGTGACTTTGTCAATTTCTCTACGTTTAAAATTAGTTCTGATTGTACAAGGTAATCAGAAGGTGGGAGGATGTTACGGGATCGGCATTATTTATTTTTGTTCAAAATCACGCGATCAGAGATGAAAAATGTAAAGAAAAAACAATTGACTTGAAATGACATTTATTATTTTGTTTTTGCGCGTTCACATGTTATTGTCGCTGGTTAAAAAAGAAAAAGGGACAAGTTTTGATGTATTCTGTGGCAACTTCTTATATTTTTGTAGATTCAAGTAAGAAAGAAAATAAATGCTGGTAGCTTGTTTTTTATGAGTTATTATTACTAAGTTTTGAAGTTATCTCACCGTAGGAGTTGTTCCATAAATAGTACAACTATACGAGCACAAAGGTGCTAATGTGAGTATAGTTTAAGTTTAAAATATAAAGTTTATTAAAAGTCTTTCATTCGTAGAATTTAAAAGTAAACAAAAATCTGCTTTGCGTGGTACGTTTTGTGGATTTTTTACAGCATGCTCATAAAGCAAAAATTCAAAACAATATTCTTGTATTTAATAACATTTGTTAATGCTTGTCCCCACGCAGCATTAGCGATAAATACAAAATATTATTTTGTCTTCAAAAACATTGGTAAATTAGAAAAATTTTGGTTAAAAAAAAAATCTATTCAATATGTCTTTTAACATTCCGATGAAGCAAGTAACTTTTTTCCCTCTCTGACAGGTAAACTTAAATTACCCCATCCCTGACAAAAACCGCAACCAAACATTACAATAAGCATAAAAACTTAGTTAAAATAAGTAAACGAAAATAAAATACATAATTAATAATTTCAGTTTTTGTTAATGTACTACTTATTTAATTTTTAGCAAATTATAATTTTACATTTTATTATGCCGAAAATTTTGGGTAACTGAAAGGAAGTTTGGTTTATATTCTCAGAGGAGGAGAGGGGGGGGGGTGTCACTCAAAGGGTTAAAAGTACTTAATATAATTTTATGTAGAGGGCCAGTGACGATGTCTGCGGACCAGTAAACTCTGATGTTTACTGGTCCTTGGGACCAGTGACTTTTTTTTAATCATTTCTACCGCTGTTTTGATATTTGCGAACCCTGCAAAAATTTATTTTTTATCATAAGCGATAAAAATAAGAGTATTTTATGAACTTTTTTGTATTTTAATATCACCCCCCCCCCCTCTGCCTGTTTTTTTTTCTTTTTAAATATCCCAGCAGTAGGGGTTGTTTTGTGTGTTAATAAACGAAAGCGTTAAAAGATGTTTTTTGTTTAGTATCCTTAAATCTTGACTGAATGATACTAAAGCATTTTGGATTTTGGCTGCCAGACTGCTTGGTTTCAGAAACAAAATACTACTACATACTAGGGTGTAAAAAAATCATGATTTTTTGGAACAGATGTCATATTCGCCCCATATTGGCGCGATTTTTTTCTGTCGCCAATATCATATAGGCAACAGGTACTTAACTTGCGCCAAAGTGCTTGATGTGGTAACCCGGATTATGTTGTTTATGCTGTTGATGTTTTCGCCAAATTGGCAAGCGAAAAAAATCGCGCCAATATGGGGCGAATATGAGATCTGTACCGATCTTTTTTTTTTAATCAGATTTTTTTAATTTAAATCAGATTTTTTTTATTTTTTTCCCTGTGTTAAAATATTAAACATTTACCAAGAATTAAGCATTTCAAAAATGAACAACCCTTCAGTTACTAACATAATCTATGTTTTTTTGCTTTAATTAATAAAATTTTAATTATGCAATTATAGAATTTACAAAAAACTGCAAATTAAAAATTTCTTTAGTAACATACAACATTATGTGCATTAATATTTTGTAATAATTATGTAAACCAATATTAAATACTGCTTACATTTTAAAGTTATTGATAAATTGCATTTAATTTTAAATTGATGATACAGATTAAATTTTGTAATTATTAAACAATTAACTTTTTAAGAACACAATCTACATTTTTGAAAAAGTGATTGAAAAAAGGTGATAAATAATAGTTTGATAAATACATAAAGCAGCCAGTAATTTTACACAGGTTCTAAAGCGTATGTATATCAAATCGATCAAAAATTGTAGCAATGTATACAGCAAATTCACACATAATTTAAAAATAGATTACAAAAATTGTATTTTTGAAACTTAAATCGGATTTTTTCCCCATAACATTAAAATATTTGAATAGCTACTAAATATTATAATGTTTTGAAGTTATTTACATTTATTTAGTTTTTTTTTTAAATGTATAATACTTCTTTTTACACAGTTTAATATTTTTATAATTAACAATAACAAATATTACATTTTTTACAAGTGATTTAGTGATCATTTTCATTACTGATTATAATGCTTTTTCACACTATTTTAAAAAATCAGAAAATATGTGATTTTATCATCTGATTCAAATCAATTGATTAAAATCATTGACACTCTATTGCTATGTTTATTGTATAGTATAAAAGAATGAATAACTTGATTATTAAAAGGAAATTATGGCATTGTAAATTATATTAGATTGAAATATCATTTTTAAATTAAATGCTTTTTATGTTTGTTAGATAAAAACCATGCTTTTTACAAACTTACTGTACTTAAAATTTCACAATACTCAGGAATTATGCTTAGAAACAATTATTTAAAGCTTTGTTTTGTGTATTCATAAGTCACAATACCTGTAGAAACTTTCCAAATTATGTTCATCTTAGATTTGAATACATTTTACGTCATTTTAAACATTTAGAATTTTTTTTATTTTAATCAATGATTTTTTTTAAAAAATCACTTGATTAAAACCATGATTTAAATCGCTGATTTAAATCAACTGATTTAAATCGTTGACACCCTACTACATACAGACTTGCCAAGCTCCGAAATCCAAAAATCAGAAATGAAATCAATATTTTTTTTCAGTTTTAAATTGCGCTTTGTTGCCATATAAGATTAAATATAAACAATTACACAGACTATTAAAAAAGGTGCATTACAATCAAGAGCACGGGAAAACGTGTGTAAATCAGAAGCATTGTCAAATGAAAAAGGTAATAACATCAGAAAGAATGAAATAGGTACTTACATATTTCCGGAAAAAAATGTATTTATTCCACGGATAATGCGGTGTAGCAATGGCGACTGCTTCCTTCTTCCTTGCGAACGGTCGTCAACAACAACATCGTCTTCATCCGGGATCTTCGTAGCTCTCGTGTTTCAACCAATCAGATTCACGCTTCCAGAAAAACTGCGTTTTCTAGCATATTTCACCGTGATTTGATATCGGGCCGTTATCTGATGCACATGACTATGCGATTAGCACATTTTCCTCGGTAATTATGCTCATAATGATACCTTTTAACCGAGGAAATTGTGCCCATCGAAAACCGGTTCTCAGGTACTGCTCGCAAGGATATACCTGTGTTATTACTCGAGCACATTTCGAGGAATTGATGAAAGGCCGAGAAAAATACGATCTGTCGATGCTACAAGGGAAGTCTGGCCTGTTGAATGACATACAACAGGGTAAATCCGGCTAAAAACTCAGGCTAAAAGATAGTTGTAAGTCTATCGACTGGAAATTAACAAATTTTTTTAATACTCGTATAACGAAATTTAAAAGCGATTGTGGATGATTAAAGCAAAAGACAAGAGTGTTTATTGCTCCGGGAGGTTATCTTTCTCTGGATGTCTGTCTGTCTATCATACAGCATGCAATTTTCTTGTAAAGGATGATATTATTATGCAGTAAAACCTCCATAACGGACACACCCGATTAGTGGACACCTCTATTTAGCGGGCATTTTTTCGATTACCAACCCTTAAATAACAGTAAATTTTTTACTCTCAGTAGCGGACACCTCCAAATAGAGGACAAATTCTGCCCTCCCGAGGTGTTCGCTATTCAGAGGATTTACTGGTAAAACCTCCATAACGGACACACCCGATTAGCGGATCCCTCTACTTAGCGGACATTTTTTCGATTACCAACACTTAAATAACTGTACATATTTTACTCTCAGTAGCGGACACCTCCAAATAGAGGACAAATTCTGAATTCTCGAGGTGTCCGCTTTTCAGAGGTTTTACTGTATATATTACTGATAGTTATTTTACAGTGCCGCACAAAAGAATAAGAATATATGAAACGAATATAAATTAAATTCGGGATTGGTAGATCGCTGATGGTAATGTAATTTTAGGATGTTGTTACAGTCATTCGAAGCATGTTTTTAGAGTTTCGTTCATCTAACCAAACCTGTCTCACTCCTTTGTCTGTCTGTCTGTCCGTCTGTCACAGAGCCCGTTATCAGAAACTATATATGTCGGAGACTTGGAATTTTGCATACTTATAGCTGAACACCACACATCAAACGGCAAATAATAAAATTTTGAAAAAGGGTCTAATATTTAACCCTCTGGGCTCTCACTTGTGTATTTTAAGCAATTTTTCTAACTCAGCCCCTAACTAAGTTGGAGAGATGAAATTTTACGTACTTATATCTGAACACCTCACATCAAACGACAAATAATAAAATTTTGAAAAAGGGTCTAATATTTAACCCTCTGGGCTCTAACTTGTGTATTTTAAACAATTTTTCTAACTCGGCCCCTAATTAAGTCGGAGACATGAAATTTTTCATACTTATAGCTGAACACCTCACACCAAACGATAAATAATAAAATTTTGTAAAAGGTATAATATTTAACCCTCTGTGCTCTAACTTGTGCATGTTAAGCAATTTTTCTAACTCAGCCACTAATTAAGTTGGAGACATGAAAGTTTGCATACTTATAGCTGAACACTTGCGATAACACGATAAATCATAAAATTTTGAAAAAAGTCATATTTAACCCTCCGGTTTCTAACTTCTGTATTTTAAGCAATATTTCTAACTCAGCCCCTAATTAAGTTGGAGACATGACATTTTGCATACTTACAGCTGAACACCTCACATCAAACGGCAAATAATAAAATTTTGGAAATGCCTAATATTTAACCCTCTGGGCTCTAACTTGTGTATTTTAAACAATTTTTCTAATTCAGCCCCTAATTAAGTTGGAGACATGAAATTTTGCATATTTATAGCTGAACACCTTACATCAAACGACAAATAATAAAATTTTGAAAAAGTTTAATATTTAACCTCTAATGTTTTGTCTCGCGCAATTTTTAAATTTAAACTGTTTTGCAAAACTATTTTTTGTTCATTTTGCATAATAAGTGTAATGTGATGTAATTTCTTCTATTTAAGACTTCTAACGCATGTTAATGAATATCTTGTAGTCGTCTGATCCCCTAGTCTATAATAATAAAATTAAAAGTATGTCCCTCTCTCTGTGTATACGTGTTTTCTGTATTCTGAAACGACCGTTGCAAGCAGAGCTTCATCATTTTGCAGTAAATTTGTTTATCTGTTGTTATCGACGTCGAAGACAATTATTGGATTTTTTCATAATTAGCTGAGATATTCCTGAAAAGTTCCCTTAAGGGAAGTAGAGGTCTACTTAAATGGCCTAAAATTCAAGTAACTGGTAGTATTTTTTTATTCTGTTACAAAGAAAGGAGATATCACCTTCGGGCATACTGCATTATCTTTATTCGCACTTTACTTATATAGAAAAAAAATTGAAAAAGAAAAATGAATAATACGCCTTGTGCGACGCTTTGTACAGTCGTGGAAAAAAAAAGTAAACACCCCCTACTAACTCCTAAACAAATTAACGTAGAAGAAATTTACTGATACCGAACGATTGGAAATAGTGTCTGCATTTAAATGATGTATATAAAATTTGCTGAGGAGGCCATCTACATATTAAAACAATATTATTTTACAATATCCTTTCTGTTTTAAAATTCACATGTAAATATAGTTTTTATGGCGTAATTTTCAATAAGTGCCTGCTTTTTATACCTAATTATTTAATTCTAATTTGAAGGGTTTTTTTCTGTTTATAATAGTAAAGTGTAAATATTTTTTTTATTTGAAGCAAACATTATTGTTTGCGCTGTTTATACAGTTGGCAACAGTTTAAATTAATACCATTTTCTAAAATATGTAAAAAATATCTTTTGAAATGCTGAATATTTGAATTTAAAATAGAAATAAAACTTCAAAAAATGAGTCAAATTAAAATAAAATAAAAAAGAAAAGTGCCCAGCTAAACTGATGGCATTGGGCTCACAGGCTATTCACAGTAATTGTATATTATACTCTTATTTTAAAGAATAATGCCCGTCAAAAAAATAAGTGAAGGGGAATCAGCCCCCGTTTCCCCCTTATATAATTATCCAGTGAACCTCCAAATCTAATCAGGGAAGCTCCTTATCATAATAAACCGGTATACCATATTTGGAGCAAATCGAATAATCCTGCAAAAAAAACCATTTATCTAAATTAAGGGGGTGGACTAGCCCCCCTTTATCCTTAACCAATGAATCCCCAAAACGAATCAGGGAAGCTCCTTAACATAATAAGCCGGTATACCAAATTTGGAGCAAAGCGAATAATTCTGCATGAAAAACCCGTTTATATAAATTAAGGGGGGTGGATTAGCCCCCCTTCCCGCTTTATCCTTAACTAATGAACCCCCAAAACTAATCAGGGAAGTTCCTTAACATAATAAACAGGGTTACCAAATTCGGAGCAAATCGAATCATTCTACATGAAAAACCCATTTATCTGAATTAAAAGGGGTGGACTAACCCCCCTTTACCCCCTTTATCCTTAACCAATGAACCCCCAAAACTAGTCAGGGAAGTTCCTTAACATAATAAACCGGTATACCAAATTCGGAGCAAATCGAATGATTGTGCATGAAAAACCCATTTATCTGAATTAAGGGGGTGGACTAACCCCCCTTTTCCCCCTTTATCCTTAACCAGTGATCCCCCAAAACTAATCAGGGAAGTTCCTTAACATAATAAACCGGTATACCAAATTCGGAGCAAATCGAATCATTCTGCATGGAAAAAACATTTATCTGAATTAAAGGGGTGGACTAACCCCCCTTTATCCTTAACCAATGAACCCCCAAAACTAATCAGAGAAGTTCCTTAACATAATAAACCGGTATACCAAATTCGGAGCAAATTGAATGATTCACCATGAAAAACCCATTTATCTGAATTAAGAAGGTGGACTAACCCCCCTTTTCCCCCTTTATCCTTAACCAATGAACCCCCAAAACTAATCAGGGTAGTTCCTTAACATAATAAACCGGTATACCAAATTCGGAGCAAATCGAATTATTCTGCATGAAAAACCCATTTATCTGAATTAAGGGGTTGGACTAACCCCGTTTTCCCCCTGTATCCTTAACCAATGAACTCCCAAAACTAACCAGGGAAGCGCCTTATCACAATGAACCTAAAAAAAAAATTTGAAGCAAATCGGATGTTTCTATCAAGAGTTATCGCATTACGTACATACAAACATACATCCATACATACATACGTACGTACATACATACAGAACGGGCGGGCACATTAGCTCTCAGGCTTTGATAGCCTGTGAGCTAAAAATTAATTGAATCTGCACACCAGGATCTTCTATTGAATAAAATGATCTAAAAATGATTAAATTCCCATGTATAGTTTTTGCTCCTATAAAATTTTTTTAATGAAACGATTTTGTCCAAATTTAGCATTAAATATCTCTTAAAATAATTCTTCGATTTGAAAACTGTATGCATCTGTGTGTTGATCAAACATTTCTCTACAACACCACCGATTTTCATATTTTTGTATGCAATAGTTTTCTTAATATTAACGAAGAAAGGCCTCCGGTCGCAAAAAGTTCAAAACCGGCGGCGGCGGTGACAGCGTTAGTTACTTTTTTTAGAATAGAGAGATATATAAAAATGAAATCTTGTTTATCTGTCTGTTTGTAATTCTATAAAAATCCACAATTTGGAAGCCAAAATTGTGAAAAGATATGTACATCGTACATGTGTATTAAAACATGGCCTTGGCAACCAAAAGTAATCCGGAATCGAAATAATTTATAGTTAAATTTTAATTAATAAAAAAACACCAATTTACCAGCAATTTCTTATCAAATTTAAACATTTTTCGTTATAGAAGTTGCCAACAATTAAAATACACAATAAAATTATTACTACAACAATTAATTTTCTACTGCAAAATTTCCACGTGAAAAATGAAATAAATAGTTCTAAAAAAATTTAAATTTAAAAAGATGAAATTAACAGAAAGCGATCTCAATTACCATTAATTTGGAATTATTAGGTATAGCAACTTTAAATATTTCATAATGCTGCATTTCCTTTGCAAAACATGCAATTTAAATGCAACAAAACTGATAGATACCCACCTAGCATTAAATAAATTGTGTAAATATTGAATAAAGACCTGTATGAAACAGTGAGTATGTTGCCCGAAAGTACTTGTTAAAGTGTTCCTTCTCATGGCTTTTCTCTCTCTCGCCAAGGCCACTAACAGAAGGAAGTGCCGTTTTAATGTGATATGAATTTTTTATCTGATTCATTTTTCTAGACATTTTATCATAAGGTCATATTCTCAATTATCATTAGTAAATTTTTTATATATTAACTTATTCTGGTGAAATTTCATAATCGGGTCGGTTCATATTGGCATATGTTAACTTGCATGATTTGCTGAATAAATATGTATGGATTTGTAAATTACTTCAAATGACACTTTGACAGCTCAAAAGTTATGCAGACGATATATTCAGATCTTGTGTCCTATTTTATGATGCAATCATTGCCGATTTCTTTTATTTAATACATGCTAAATACAGGTCAACTTGTGCAGAATATGTTTGAAAACAAAACAATACAGCGTATGTAGTGGCCAGCATACAATCATCATTTAAATACGATCGAGCATATCTAAAACACACTCTAACGAGGCATTGCATGCCACTATTGATGTATTCGGTACTTTCATACAATATCAGATTTTGAGGAGCAAATTCCTTAAATGTCATCGATAACCTCATTGCATCCGTGGAAAACAGATATTGTACAATATTAACTATTCCGGGGGAGCACACACCATATAAAGTATAGTCCATTCTTTTTAAACATCATATATTTGTCATTTAAAGTTACTCAAATTGGTGTGGAGCGTCTGATTATGCTCTTGACATCATTTTATACAATTATAATTCCGATATAAGATAATTTAGTGTTTCATTTTCTATTTTACTTTTAATATATTGCGTACTTTCAATTTTATATCCATGCATGGCTCTCTTGCATGGTTTGATTTCCCATTTTTTTTTTTAAAACAGTGTATACGAATGTATATATAAGATTTTGTAATTCTACGATTCGTTTATTTTCATCATTTCAATTTATCGCAGTATATGGACAATTAAAGATAACATCTCATTTTCTTTGCTTCCACATGTTATTATTAAATCTATGTTCTCAGCAATATCGCTCAGACTAATCCCTCTGAGGGATGTCCTAGTTAAAATAGTATTTGCTTTTTTAAAACTCAATTCGTACGAATAGAGGGCAATAACTATCCACTTAAATGCACGGAAGTTACATTTACATCCTTGGTTGTAACTGCCAATGTGTCGACAGACGATTTTTGCTTCTGTGCAATAAATTAATTCATGAAGCTTTCATGTGTGAAAATATGTGTTTAGTTTCTGGGAAATTTACTTTCGTTTTCAATTTTAAAGAGAACATAGCGTAAAAAATATATTAATCCGCTTTATTTCTCCCTTTTTTCTACAATAAAATGCCTTCTCCTCATAATCATAAAGTGAATTTTGAATGAAAACTCACATCTGTATGTCACTTATATTCACACATTTTAATCATTATTAGAAGAAAGTATTTATGTTGTTCATTTTAAGTATGACGTCATTATTTATCTATTTTAATTAGTCACTGATATTCATGCTCCTTGTATTTTTAACGAATATTTGAAAATACCTGTTTTATTTCAAATATGATGCCATATTTTTCCAAGCGAAATATTTTCTTAATAATATAATCCATTTCCGTTATTATCCCTTATAATTATTACGCAATTTTGTTAATTAACGTAAGAGATATTCATGCTTTATGTATAATAAAAAATATTCCCCCTTTTTTTGTTTCAACTATGACGTCATATATTTTCTTTCGAATTCTTTGTATTTTCACATAGAAATTGTTCAATTCAAAATTCATAGTCAAGGAGAAAGTATTATTCCGGGTTTTGATTTTCTTGCAGCGGTAAAGAAAGATGGTTAAATATTATAGGAAAATTGTCAATTGATTCTGTATGTAAAATAATGAAATTTTAAATTATTAAGAAAACCATTTGAATAAAATAAATTAAACATAGCCTATGCTCATTTCCGAGTTGTAATCCATCTATATCCAAAAACACAAAAGCATTAATTCATCCGTTTAGACGCTGACTCCATTCAAACTTTCGGACACACATTGACATTTATAATATAATACGGATTCTATCGTTCGCATAAGAAAATTGAAATAGCAAATGCAGCATTTAATGCATTAAATTTGATCTCTCATTCCGAACAATAATAGGAAAATGACTTACTTTCACTTTTATTTACATACTGTATACAACAACCCATCCTCTCTCGCGCTGGCAGGACCAGCTTCGGCTGAATGTTGTAATTGTTTTTAAAATTAAGATTTTAATAGAGGGGACTGGGAGCAACATCTATGCTCTACAGACTTGATTTTTAGTCTCGGTCCCTCTCCGGCAGTAAAAGTAATTACGTGAAAAATTGAAGTAGTCATGTAACAAAACAGAATGAGTTTATAATTGATAAACTTTTTGATGACATAAACAACATTTCGTTTCTAAATTTTCTCTAAAATAACTAGATTTATTTATATCTATATAAAAGTGCCTAAACATGTTTAAAATGGTTAAAGGATGTTAATTATTATTATTGATATAATGTTTGAACCTTTACGAATATCGTTCCGATAAAAAAAAAAAAAAAAAAAAAAAAAAAAAAAAAAAACCTACGGTCATACGTTGGGCCGCGCAGACGGGTGATACATGCGAATGAAGACTTTTAAACTCAATTATCTTGAAACACTGTCTTTCAGCTGTTTTACCACGATAACTTTGTAGTGGACTTGTAACTCGTTTATAAAGGGTCACTAGCGTTTGCAGTGTGAGCTTGACATCAAATACAGGGTGTCCCAAATATGATCGATGATTTAAAAATCCTTGCAATAACTTGCAAACGGTGACACATATTAAAAAAATCTTGCAAGAGTGTTATGTAAGATGTCAGGAGTTTGAATGCTGCAACTTGGAGTTTTAGTTAAAAATAGCATCGATAGATGGCACTGCAAGCAATAATTGCTGAACCCAGGTTCGATTTTTTCGGCCTCTCTCTTCTTCCATGCGAAAAAAAGGAGATTAAAATATATTGAATGGATCCCTAAGTACCAAAAATCGGGTATGGACAGAGCACCTATTGCTCTCAGCGACATCTATTGTTTGAAATTCGAACTAAAATAAAGAATCACAGTAAAAAGGATCCATACATCATACATAACCTTCCAGCAAGAAATTTTTAATATCTGTCACCGTTTGCAAGTAATTGATTTTAAAATCATCGCTCAATTTTGAGATACCCGGTATTTATCCTGTATAGTGCAACAGAGACCTCTATGCTATGATTTACTCTAATTTTCTAAGGTGTGTTTTGTGTTTTTTGGGTCCAAGATTGTTCGTTTTCGCTGTAGATTTATGCAAATTAGGCTTTGTCGTTCAATCTACTGCGTATAAAAGGTGAAGAGTAATTGTGTGCCTTTGGATTTGTGTCGACTCTTGATATGGGTGTGGAGTAGATCTTGGGTCGGAAGAATCATGGTTTGTGTTTCCATCACGTGCAGTGAGAGTGAAGCTGGAGTTAGGGGAGTTGCGCTTGCCTTTGATAACACGTTTTGCAATTCTCATTTGAGTAAATAAAAGTTTCTTTACAGCAACGGGTTGTGAATGTTAATACCCTAAAGGTTTAATGAATGTTTAACTTTGCAGCTGAAAGTGACTTATTAGTTTCGGACAGTTCCTGTCGACGTAGATTATCGAAGCCTTTTAAGTAAGTTGAAGTTTAGATATTTCTTAGTTGTTGAAATAGGGATTTACCGTGTTTGTCCGCCAGGTAAGTTTACACTAAATTTGTAATTTACTCTGTCACTCATTGCTCTATAAGTTTAACCCTTTAGGCATCTGGCCCATATTTTTCTGTTTTGGGAAATCGTTTAAAACGGTTGTAAGCAAAAATATCTTTAGCAGAATTATGTTTTGAAAAGGATCTAGAATTAAGGATACGAAATATATTATAGCATAAAACCATGATTAGGAAATATATATACATTTGGGTTTATAATCATTTTTATGAAGATGAAGAAAAACTCCACAGACGCTAAAAGGCTTAAATATATTTGAATAAGACTGCTGAATATGTCTGACTACAACTTTTGTATGCGTTAACGGATTTACAGGCTTATTTATTTAAATAAAGGAAATTAAAGCCTGTAAACATTTGGTGTCGTCGAAAAAAACTCATATATACATCAATGTACCCAATTTACCTGAAAAAATTCCCTGAAGCATACGACCATTGAAGATAAAAAGGAACACTATACAGTGCAATTAAAAAAAAAGTTTACAAAATGATATCGCAAATCAGGCATAAAACAAGTATAAAAAATCACATCGGAGCAGAACATTCTAGTAAAATAAGAACATTGTAATGAAAATGCAACGATATGTACCTTGTTTTGTGTGAAATTTAAAAACATCACGAAAAACCTAAAAAGAAATGTTGCTGAAGCAAATCGATGATACTGTATGAATTGATAATCGCAGTCCAAAATGCGGGTCTTCAAGTGTGTCTACTGCTGGCGTATCTAATTCAAACTTCTGCCATTTTTGTTTGGTGTTATCTCATTTACAACAAAGGTGAGAATGTCTCTTAAGTGTATTATTATAATATTTTCAGTTTTCTGAAAGTTATCACCGTCAACCCATATTGAGTTAGGATGAAACACCCTATATTTGTGACTAAATAAGTGGTTTGCGACCCTACGTTCCTATGTGATTTTTTTATCCAGGTTGTATGCCTGATTTGCCATGTTATTTTGTAAACTTTTTTTTAATCATCCTGTATATTGTGCTCTTACCACTTTTAAATCAATATTTCAAGCTTTGTTATACACATGTGATTTTATCTGATTTATATTTTTAGTTTAAAAGATTAGATAGATGATACAGATTTCTTCTTCACTCTATTTTTTTATTCATGTTTTATATAGTGCGTCTCATAATTATATGGGGAAGCGATTTTTTGAAATAACAGCTCAAAATATGAAGCCATAATCACGAAAAAAATAATAAGCATATGGAATCATAATTTATGTTTGGTACAACAACGAAATACAGTATAGGTTTTACAGAATTTTTGTAAAAAAATAAAATTTAAAATGAGCTGTCCCAAAAATATATGGACAATGAAGAGAATTGCTTTTATTTCCAGCGTATCAAAAGAAATTGTATTTTCTGCGTTCTGTACATGTGAAATACCCACTGCGAAATATAAAATCACTGCACATTCTTCAATTATAGAATAGTGGCAAAACGCCTCGCAACGTTCAATTCTCTGCTGCTGATATAGCTAAAATTTGGCGTTTTAAGACTCAAATGTTAAAATTTCTGATATTGCTAAACATATAAAGAGTAACAGATACCGAATTTATAAAATTTTATCAAAAAGTGACAATGCGATTGCAAAACAACGTTCAGATCGACCAAAAAAAGCAACTCTATGGCAAGCCAGAGAGATTTTTCGAGCAGTTTCAATCCAAAAGAAGTTTGTTCGTGAAATATCGAAGACTTTAGCGTTTCTTATTACGAGATCTATTGTTCACCGTTGCATACAGGTATGAAAAATCCATAAATATCGTAGAACGTGCGCGGAATCTATGCTGAAAGTGCATCATAGAAATGCACGCGTTCTTTGAACTAAAAAACACACGCCATGAGAAGATGAATTGTTAAGTGTTTCTTCAGTGACGAAAACAAAACCAATTTGGATGGCCCTAGTGGCTGGGTATACCATCGGCATGATCTGCGACTTGAATATCGAGTGTTCTTTAGTCAACAACAAGGAGGGGATTATCTCATCTTGTGGGGCGCGATTTGTTTCAGTGGAACAACGGATATTGCTTTACTTAATGGTCGACAGTGCTCTGAGGATTAATAAAATGTCCTTAAAAGCAATCTACTTCCATTTGGAAACATTTTAGGAAGGGAAAACTGAAAATCCCAAGAGAACAATGCATCGATTCACACCTGTCACTTAACAATATATTGGTTTACACAGAATCAAGTGACTGTTATAGACTGGCCAACCAACATCCCAGAACTAAATCCATATGAAAACCTTTGGGGAGTACTTGCACGAGATTTGTATGCTCATGGTCGTCAGTTTTCTACTATTCAGGAATTAAAGCAACAAGTAGAGCAGAATTGGGTCTCTTTACAGCCACACATTATCCAAACATTATTTTCGACCATACTTGATAAGGTTTTCATGATAATTCAAAGGAACGGATCGAAAATTTGAAAGCAAAAATCTCGAAAAGTCCATATATTTTTGGGACAGCCTATTTTGATTTTGATTTTGTTTACAAAAATTCTGTAAAACCTATACTGTATTTCTTTGTTGTCACAAACTTGTATTATGATTACATATGCTTATTATTTTGTTCGTGATTATGGCTTCATTTTTTGAATATTATTTCAAAAAATCGCATGTCCATATACTTTTAGGACGCACTATGTTTTAAAGCCAAAATTTCTTGATTACATTCACTACATTTAAGTAAAATGAGATTTGATAGCGAAGTCCCCCTCTTATACTATTTTGATCTTGACAAGTATAACAACATCTGCACTGCTTTACTAGAGCCCACCAATTATGGCATCTATAAATTATTGTCTGGTAAAGAGTAATTCCAGTAATTCTTTAAAAAGTGCTAAAAAATTTCATCCTGAAAATGTTCAAAGAAGCTGACCGATTTTCGATCGTAGCGACATTTTCTAGTCTTTCATCGGCCGAAACGTATTCTGAATTCAATTTTACAATATTTACGTTTGAGCTATCAGATGTCGCTGTGATCGACAATTATCGTTCATCACCTTTCGATATTTATCAAAATCTATTTTCAGCACTTTTAGGTAGCTTTCATTACAAAAATGAAAGCTAATTAAATTACTACCTATTTCAGCCGTTCGGAGGAAAACGATTCCGAAAACTGTTGGTATATTTTCACCGATCATGACCCCCAGACCCCGAAACCACCCTCCGTTAAAAATTGATATATATATATATATATATATATATCCATATATATATATCTGATCTTTGTCATACTCTAACTCTCGTATTTATGAACCGATTTGAATAAATTTTCATGTGTACATAGTACATACCAATGTCTCGACCGAGTTCGTTGGCCAGCTTCAATCGCCATCTTGTTTCAAAATGGCGACCATTTAAAAAAAAAAATAAAATAAAATTTAAAATGAGGCACAAAAAAATTAGACAGTGAAAATTTAGATTTTTTTCTTATGTGTTTGGGCTTGATGCAAAGATTCTGGAGCATTTTTAGTTTCGTCTATATCTTAAAAAATGGCTGATTTATAGCACTTTGAATTTCTAGCATGGCTGACATTTTGAAACGATCTGATTTTTGTCACGCGATAATACACGTATTTATGAACTGATTTGAATGTGACAAGGAATGTGCATAGTACATAGCAATGTCTCGACCGAGTTCGTTGGCCAGTCTCATCCGCCATCTTGTTTAAAAATGGCGGCCATTTAAAAATTAAAAAAAAAAATAATTTAAAAGTGAGGTACAAAATAATTAGTAATTGAAAAAGATTTTTTCCTTATGTGTTTACGCTTGATACAAAGATTCCGGAGCATTTTTTGTTTTGTCTATGTCTTAAAAAATGGCTGAGTTATAGCACTTTGAATTTCTAGCATGGCTGATATTTTGAAACGATCTGATTTTTGTCATGCGATAACACGCGTATTTATGAACCGATTAGGATGTGACAAGGCATGTGTATAGTACATAGCGATCTCTCGGCCGAGTTCGTTTGCTAACTTCATCTGCCATCTTGTTTCAAAATGGCGGCCATTTAAAAAAAATAATTTAAAATGTAGTACAAAAAAAAAAAAAAAAAAAAATAGAAATTGAAAAAGATTTTTTTCTTATGTGTTTCAGCTTGTTAAAAGATTCCGGATTATTTTTTATTTTTCCTTTATCTAACAAAAAGCCGAGATATAGCAGTTTGAATTTCGAATGTGTGTGACACATTAAAAAACCTGATTTTTTGCCTGCAACAGCACTCGCATATATCAACCGATTTAGATATGAGTGAGCATGTGCACATGAATTACTAAGGTCTCGACTAAGTTCATTGGTGAACTTTGTTGCGCCCATTATGTTGTTTTAAAATGGCAGGCTCTCACCGATAATTCGGGTTAATATAACTATTAATATCATTCGGGATATCACTGAATTTGGCGACAAATATAAATCACTTTAATAAAACCAGCTTTGATAATGCTGACTAATTTCGCGAAATTCTCATTCATATTCAATATTGACAAAAATTAGTATTTAATCTTCTATAATCGGGTTCCACTAATTTGAGCTCCGTGTGTTTGAATAATATAAGCTGGCTTTTAAAAAATAAGGAATATGAAAGCTATCTCTTCCTCCCGGCACTGGCCGGAACGACTTTTTGAATAGCTGGTTGCTACACAAAATCGTTTAGACGCTATAATCGAAACATATTGGCGCCAATTATATTAATTATAAGAATTTGGGGAGACGCTGTTGTGACTATATAGAAAATTAAAAATCTGCAGCATCTAGCTGGCCCCCCTAAGATAAAGATAGTCTAAGGCGAACTATATTTGATGTAGTCTAGCAGAAAATAGTAAAAGACCCTCAACATTGTCTAGGATTTCTTTGTATGACAGCGGGGATATACTGGATATGTGGCATTCTCACAAAATTTTAACTTCCAGGAATAAAAATCTGGTGAATTTAAACTTAATAAAATAACATTGTAAACTTATAGACGAATGACTTAATGATTCAAAATAAAGAAAAAATGGTCAGCAGCGACGATTTGTTTTATTTAACTCAGGTTTAAGTTAAACTTGCGAGTTTAATTTTCCTTACTGTTTTACCTCTCTAACTTTTTATTTTCTTCCACATTTTTACGTATAATGAATCTACATAGTATTCATACAACATTCAAATAAGAAATAATAACAATGTAGTATTTTTAGTAAAAAATTTTGGTTTAATATTGTCTTAATTGGGTGTTAAATAGGGGGCGGTAAGAAAAAAAAAGTGAACGGAAAGGAAAAAGTTACTCTAAGGAAAAAAAGGGGGACGGAAAGGGAAAAAGGGGTGATAAGGAAGAAAAACGGATGGAAAGGATGGGACGGTAAGGAAAATTACCACCTATTTTTAGGCAAATTATATTAAGACTAAGTGATAGCTACAATGTTCCTTGATTTTTAGCAACAGATATTTACATTGGATTAAATGTAAAAAAAATTAATTTACCTCGAAAAATGCAGGAGAGAGAAAAATGCCTTAGAGACGGTAAGACAAGCAATAAAGCCACAAAGCTTGAAATTTATATTTAAATACTGATTTAAATTCTGTAGTAAATTTCCTGTCAAAGAATTTCAGCCATTCTTTCACTAGCATACTTCTGTACGAGAAAAAAAGTTTAAAAAATATATGTAGCTATATATGAAGTGATGTTCTGTATAATTTTAGCAAAAGGAAGGAATAAGGAATATAAGGTATCTAAAATACAGGGACAGTTAAAAAAAATAATAACAACCGTAAAAATGTATGCAAGTTAATTTTTTGCTACGGATTTATATAAATCAATTGTCTCAGTTTCGGAAAAAAAATCCATCGAATTACTTGTATTGAAACAATTTTACACAGACAGCTCCAAATTTAAGAATCAGCATCAGTGTCACGGGACGGTAAGGAATTTCGTGGCATATTTGGACCCCCAACATCTTCCAAAACGTATTTATCTCGTTAATATTACTATACAGCCATGCAATAGAATGTTTTCCAGTATACGAAATAAAAAATACCAAGCATATGTACTTAAAAAAAATTATTATTCAGGGACTTAAAAGTCAAAATCATGCGAGAATGCCTCATATAACAATTAATTGGTTGCGATAAATTTGGACAAAAACTATCTACTAAGTATCTTAGCAAGTTTAACATTATCATTAAGCTACTGTCCCTCAACTTGTATCACTCGTCTAGTCGAAACTGTCCACGCGAATATCGCCAAATTCCGTAATGTACGTTTGCCATAATTTAGAAAGAAATATCTGTCTCAGCATAGTCTGAACATGCGCACTTTGTGTAGATCGCGTCTTTCATAAAGAAGCACCATACGTTAGTTAGACTCGCGAGGAGATTATTTTGAGTATTTCGCTTAAATTCACTGAATTTCTACCTATATATATATAATGTCTCTCCATAATATAGATCACAGAAAAAACAAGCCATCAATCCTGATCCCTCGAATACAGTCGAACGTACTTTGGGCCACCTTTTCCTGGTTCCACTAACATTTCCATTATTAAAAAATATTATAGGGTAATTCCGGGATTTATGCCGCACATTTTTTTTTAATTTGTATATAAAGTCCCATGGTGGACATAAATATATATATATATATATGCTGTGCTATTTAATGTTAAATATACAACGCGTGTACTGCGACAAAAAAATTCAAAACCAATTATTAATATTTTTTAACAATTTTTTTTTATAAAACATTACACTGCGGCGCGTAACCCATACATTCAGGCTGAGACGCCGCACTTGTGCGGTAGTTATGCCGTGCTTGTAATAAGGCCAAAATGAAGTTATAAATAAAAATATTAAAAAAAATATTCCTATCTGGACTATAATTAAGGATTTAATTACAAAATGAAACTGAATGAGTACAATGAAACGTATTAGTAGATTCAAATTAATAATTGTCGCCTACTTTCACTATTAAAATTATCGACTTATTTTTTTTACATTAAATTTTAATTGTTATTTCAGCAACAACGAAACATCAATGTATTAGAAAGGGAAAAGAAAAAAGGTGAAATTGTGTTTACGTAATTTATTTGTTAACCCTTTCGGGAACGGTGGCTTTTACACAAATTTTATTCCGTTGGTACCACTTTTTTAAAAGAAGTCAACTTTACTTAAATAATCATGAAAATTATCTAATAAAACAAAGCAAATATTACTTTTCTTTTTTACTGGTACCAGAAACAAATTTTGTAAGCTCTTTATGAAGGTGCTTATATGAAACTTTGGTCCCGAATGGGTTAAGAGACCTGTTTTTTCGAATATAATCTACAGAAAAAGTGTCGAAAAAGTACAGTCTTTATGTAACTACATTTAAACACTTGATGCAACGAAGCCAATTACACTTCCTCTTTCTTGGAGTAGTTTGCAAAGAACGCCTGCGCTACGCGTAATCCAATTTTTCATTATTATCATCTTGACTTGCATCTTTCTTGCCCTTCTTAGTTTTTATTTTCCCCCTTTTTCTCCTTTGGTTTTAGTAAACGAGATAACATACCTAGCATGGTTAGCCTGTGCAAAAAGAAAAGGAAAAGTTAATAAACTTAATCATCCCGCACATAAGAAACTGAGGCATGCATACCGGAATAGCGGTGCAGCATGTATCCCATTTTGCATGGTGAAGACGTCGGCCATCACAGTTACCTGCCATCGCTAAGGGGAATGGCGTAACCATACACACAATACTCTATACAAACGCTACCCTTAGTTTTGACTTCGAAATCATGCATGCATTTAGTAATTAGTGTATAAAAAGTATTTAAACATAACGTGTTTAAAAGTTTAGACAGTGAAATCATGCACTTATGTCACATTAATGATTGTACTTCTACAAGTAAACATCGAAATACGATTCACGCTATACACTGGTTAAAATAATCTCATTGCGCACCTATACTGTGCATTTGACGACCATCTATCGATAATTACAAGAAATAGAAGGGGTGCGGCATCTATCCCGCATGCGGCGACTCTCCCGGAGTTACCCTATATGATTTTTCAACGTTGAAATTGAATTGTAGTCAATTAACAGCAAACAATGAAGCAAACTGTATGGTTTTAAGAGGCAATTTTTTATTTTTTTATTTTTTAAATATTTTTAAAGTTTTGGAACAAAGTAGCCGGCTTCTTTGCTCCATTCACTTATTTTTATATAAAATGAGTACAATTCATATGCTGGAATATTGAAACAAATTAGAAATTGATTGCAATAGGATCTGCTAATGAATTAACACTGCAAACTTGATAAACAAATTTTTTTTTTTTTTTTTTTCTTTTTACATTTAAACACAATAAACCAAATGTCGACATTAAAGGCACGAGAAACACTTTTCAACATGTTTTCCTCAGCAACTGGAACAAAAATAATTACTGTAACTCTTTGCTAAAGTAACATTTGAAAAAAATGTTACTTAACACATTTTTTAAGAAATCTGATTGTATAAAAAGCATTTCTGAGTAACTGTGGCTACTTCCGGACCAAAAAAGGCATGGCACAAAGTAGCCCCGAAAAACTACTTTTCATGCTAGTTTTAGAAAACGTAATCATTTTCTGTCAAAGTAAAAAGTTAAAGGAAAAACTATGATCACACATGGGTTACAGGTTACTAAGTGTAATACTTTGACACTTAGCTTAATTTTACCTCTTATCCAGATTTTCTCACTATAGAAAGTTTGGGGAGTTAAAATCTACACACGAAAACAGTTGTTTACAAACACATCCAATGTTTCCACTAAAATTTTTTTAATTACCCCCACGCTATTCAAATACCCTATATTAGGGTCTAAAATATTTTTCAAAGGCAAAAACTCCGAGCTATCTTGTATTTTTTGTTCAATACAAAGAATAAAATCTTTTTTTATGGGATGGACCAAAGTAGGACCACAGTAGCCCCGATTGACGGTAGGGCAAAATCAGCCAAATTAGCTACACTGTATGACACTGTAGCATATTTTCAGCATTAAAATTTATTTCACACTTTTCTAATCATTACTTCAAAAGATTACTTTAAACAACACTAAACATAAAAGTTCTATGCAAAAAACTTATCGCCGAAATATTTACAATCAAACATATAAAAGTGAAATACCATAAAAAGTAATATGTAATTCCTGAAATTTAAATGCATGTCTAAAAATGAAATTGGAAAATTCCATTTTTTGAATGTATTGTCGTTAGTTTCCGTAAAGAATATTGGACATAAGAATTCTCATTTTCTTTAGCGAAATTTGATCATTAGAATATGTGTATTGTTCGCATATGAAAACTGCAATACTGAATGCACCATTATCCTATATTAAATGTGTAAATTGCTTTTTCACAATGACAGTTGCATGTAATTACCTGGAAGAGAGGCGTAAAAAGGATAAAAAAAAAAGATGATGCTTTTATTATAAGAAGAAATAAGAATTGCAATTATTCTGAATAGATAAGATAGAAAAGGGAAATTTTTTGCATAGTTTCAAAGAACTTTTCTATACTTTACGAAATGAATAAAATATTTTAGTTTTAAAAATCCAATATTATTTATTTTTTTGAAAATGAGTATTTTTTGTCATATATTTACAGGTTTTACAGGATTCACACAGTTATTCTACAAATTTTTAACAGTTTTTTTACCTGATTTAACTGCAGTAATCAATCAGTCATATCTGTGAATAAACTTGGAGGTTATGAATTTTTGGTATTAAACCCTTAACAATTTATGTACTGAATTGTAAATTCATGAAAATATTATCTTCTAAAGCATTTTTCGTGAATTGTTTAAACTACATTAGAAGATTTACAAAATCGGTTATGAATTTTGGGTATTAAACCCTTAACAATTTATGTACTGAATTGTGAATTCATGAAAATATTATCTTCTAAAGCATTTTTCGTGAATTGTTTAAACTACATTAGAAGATTTACAAAATCATTTAATGAGTTTTAGAAAGATTTTAGAAGGATTGGAGGATTTAGAAGGATTAATTAAATTTGAATTTTACGTATTTTGTGCAATATTTAAAAACCCACTCAAATCTTTTATTTTAAATCTTTTTCTTAGTATTTGTAGAATTAGGAAATATACAAATACAACATTCTTATAGTAGAAATATAGGAATATTTCCAAACTGAAAAATCTCCCCCCCCCCTTTCAACGCCAAGAAAGCTGAAAAGATGCAAAGGCAAAATAAATCATCCTTTTAAAGATAATTTTGTTTTGTCTAACCAATAATGCTTTTGCAGCAAGATATAGTAATGTATCTATAACTCATTCTAACTGTATTATAACTAATAGATGTATTAAATGAATTTTATAACAAGTTATTTTAAGTGTGCGTGTAAATACCGTCAGTAAATAAAGGGCTAAATAGAAATTTTCTTATAATTAAGGCGAAAACGGAACTTCTGTTTGGCAAAAATCCACTAAAAAATCTTGTTTTTTTTTTCTTTCTTTTTTGTTTTGTTTTTTTCTTGATATACTTCAATCTTAACTGTATCATTTGCAAAAAGCCGCAAACAATTTAAACTATTCCTAGCGAAGTTACAAACATTTAAAATCAGTACACCAGAATTGAAACTTTAAATTGTGTTTTCGCAAAATGAGAATTAAAAAAAAAGGGTATGGGAGCTTTTTATTATTTTTCCTTAACATATTAGTATAATTTAAAAGCGCATACCAACTTTGCTGCAATTTTATAAGCTACCATTCAACAAAACACCAGTTTCCTAAAGCCAAATTTAATGCGCATGGAGCCTTTTTAATTACTGTGAATAATTATCATATTTCAATTGCAGTATAACTTAAAAACTCCGCCATCAAAATCATTTTTTCCTCCTTTTTTTCTACACGTCTAACTTACGAGATAAAGAAAAATCGCAAAACGAACACGCGTATTTTTCGTCAAAAGGTTTGGAAATTTTTATTTATTTACTAGAGCTAGCGCGAAGTCTTATGCAAAATCAGGAAATTTTGCTTCTAAAATGAAACATTTAAATTTTTCTATCGGAGAAAAAGTGGATTTGATCAGAAAGTTAGAAAAGCTTTATGAAAACATTGTGTGATAAGTATGGAGTAGGATTGTCGAAACTTTATCACATTAAAAAACAAAAGCTAAAAATTCTGCAGTTATATACAAAAAGTGCCATTCCTAAGTGTTCAAAAGAAAACACACTCATGCAGGGGAAATTTTCACTGTTTATTAGAATTATTTTGTAACATAGAAAATTTCAATTAAAGTAAGGTTTTTTTTCATATTTAGTTTTCTTATCACGTAATTCTCACTTGGTTATGAATTAAATTTTGACTAAAGACATTTTTAAGAATATCGGAAGTACTTCTGATATTCTTCCAGAAATCCGGAATTTTCAAAAATCCATCTTAGTCTCGGCACCGGTGATGCCGGATTTTCCAGGTTATACTGTAATAACTAAATTATACAAAATTTTGAATGAAATCGATTAATTTACTAAAAAATGTATGAATTATCTTTTGTACAAGAGTTTGTTTTACATTTAGTTTTTTTATGACATAATTCTCATTTAGTTATGAATTAAATTTTACTAAAAGCATTATTAAGAATATCGGAAGTACTTTTGATATTCTTTCAGAAATCCGGAATTTTCAAAAATCCAGCTTAGTCTCGGCACCGATGATGCCGGATTTTCGAGGTCATACTCTAATAACTAAATTATACAAAATTTTGAAGGAAATCGATTAATTTACTAAAAAATGCATGAATTATAATTTGTACAAGAGTTTGTTTTACGCTTAGTTTTTTTATGACATAATTCTCATTTAGTTATGAATTAAATTTTACTAAAGGCATTATTAAGAATATCGGAAATACTTTTGATATTCTTTCAGAAATTCGGAATTTTCAAAAATCCGGCTTAGTCTCGGCGCCGATGATGCCGGATTTTCAAGGTCATACTGTAATAACTAAATTACTTTTTCAAATCCAAAATTTTCGATTTCATACCGAAATTTTTCAATGAATTTTTTTTTTATGTAAGTAATCACAAAATGTCTGTCTTAACTATAGAAAAGAGTAGTATACTAGTTTTCTGGTATGAATGCGAAATTTTGAAATTGACAAGGACCAAATTAGTCCCCTTGTGTTTGTAGCTCAACGCGTCACTTAAACTCTAGTCACGTGCCCATACACTCCTATGCAATAAATGATTGTTACAGTGCCCTGTACCAAAACTTTAAAGTTTGTACCACGAATTTAGACTCACCCTGTATGTACATCATACCCTGATGAATCTCTCTATTTTATATTTTTTCAAGAAAAGCTTCTGAACCTATCGACGAGAATCGTCACGAAACTACTAGAGTTGAACTAGCGAGTGATTAAAACCATAAGTGCATTGTATACAATTTTGCAATGTATACAAATCGTCTGGAATCCATAGAGTTGTGCAAGTAAAGTTGGAGCCCTTTTACAATATTTGCAACCGCAGAATTTGAATTTGACTTGACACAACGTCTAAATTAATGCAGAGAAATTCTTACTAAAAAGCTATCGTCAATGCATGGCTTAACCCTTAAATGCGCGTTTTTAGGTGCGTTCGTAATTATATAAATACGTAGCACCTATAGTCGTCGTTCAGTCCGTCTGTCCGTCTGTCCGTCCGTCCGCATGTAACAGAGCAAAAACTACCCAACCGAATGGGCTGAAATTTTAAATATATGATTGTTACAAAATTTTGTCGAGCCATTTCAAATTTTATGAAAATCGGATGTATAGTTTAATTACAGGGGCAGTCAAAAGTTTATCTTTACATTACAACCAATGGGAAAAATTATTGCAAGGGCATTTTAATGATGTTAAAGCTTTCCAAATGGTCTGAAATTTTAAACATATAATTATTGCGACATTTTTGTCGAGCCATTTCAAATTTTATGAAAATCGGATGTATAGTTTAATTACAGGGACAGTCAAAAGTTTTTCTTTACATTACGGCCAATGGGAAAAAGTATTGCAAGTGCATTTTAATGATGTTACAGCCTTCCGAATGGGCTGAAATTTTAAACATATAATTGCTGCAAAATTTTGTCGAGCCATTTCAAATTTTATGAAAATCGGATGTGTAATTTAATTACAGGGACAGTCAAAAGTTTCACGTTACATTAAGGGGAATGGGAAAAAATTATTGCAAGTGCATTTTAATGATGTTACAGACTATGCACTTATGAAGTGCAAACAAATACACATTCAGTACAATATCGGGTGCAAAAAAAAATATATAAAACTAGTTATAGTACGAACGCACCTCATTTGCCACGTTTGACGAGCAATTTCCAACTTGTTTTATTTTGTTTCGAAAAAATTATATGTGATTCTCTGAAAGGTTTATTACTCAGGCAAAATAATGAAAAAAATCAGAGATACATTTTTCATATAATATGCCAATCTTTTCTTCTGTTGCACATCTGCAATACAAGTAAAAACTACTGTCGGGTGGCTGTTTTACTCTAAAATATTGCGAATTAGTAAATATTTTAAGAAGTATGTCTCCAAACACCTTATTTTATATAATTATTTATTTTATAAAATTTAACCTTTAACACTTCAATTCCCATTATAAAATACGTTCTAGAAATTACGTTGTTTAGAGAATCTGACTTTACACCAGAAAGTTTCCATGGTTAATTTCGCTTTATTTAAATACGGAATCTCTGTTATTAATTAAATCAGATATTACTGTTTTAATTTTCTGGTGTGAATTAGGTATATAAGAAAAAAAATCTGTTAAATTCAGAACACTGTTGTTTCCATATATGCAAAGTTGCGCACTAAAGGGTCAAACACTTACAATTACTATGCCGAATTTAACCCCTTATCGGTCGCATTAAACTACGGTTTAAAGATTCAAATTGCTTATTGGCACCACTTTTTAGGAACAGAAATATTCACCTTATTTAATGACAAGTAAGATGATGGCATAATACAGCTAATTACACTATTTTATAAAACAGGTGGGAATCAAACAATATGAATAAAAGGCACAGTCCGTGAATATCACGGGACCGAAAATTAAGGGGTTAAGTAAGTATTCCTAAATATGCGTATAAAGATGTGGAATAATAAATATCTTTAAGAATGCAACATAAAAAACTCATGGGTTCAATTACTCGATACGCGATATTATATGGAAAGAAAAAGTATAACACGAAGAACGTAGAGAAATTACAAGATATGAGGAGATTTTCTCATGTAAGGAAGATTTAAGTAAAAGTACCAAGAGAGGTGAATTGAGTTCCATAATTTTCATGTCAACATAAAGGTTGTAGAGCCGTGAAATTATAAATAGAAGTTTTAAGTAAGAATTGTAGGTGAATTCTAGTATTTATGTTTACAAGTATATGATATTACCGATGTGTTTGAATTGCTCTGATCCATTAAGCACATTACTTATTTGAGTGAATAACAAATATTGTATAAAAATGAAGAACTAATAGATACAGTTTTAAAAAGCAGAAAAACCAACGTTTAAAATGCACAAATAATATATGAAAAGCACTTCTCCGGTACTTCTCCGGTAGATGTCGCTACTTGTCCACCCAGTCGTTTCCACTGCTTCTCTCTCATTGGTTGTTTCGGCGGCTTCGCCACCCGCATAGGGTATAAAAGCCAGCGCGTCTCTGTCTATGATTTTGCTCAGCCTTGCTTTTTCTAGCACGCTGTTCCTTTTGCACTGAAGAAGAATCTCGCTAGTAGATTCGAAACAACTGTTTGCTGCTTTTCATATATTATTTGTGCATTTTAAACGTTGGTTTTTCTGCTTTTTAATATTGTTGCACAAAGGCTTTTTTTGCTATTTTTATAATAGATACAGTGTTTTTCAGAAAGGACTCCCCAACTTTGAAATGACATAACTGCGAAACAGTGATAGATAGAAATGTAAAACAAATGGTATGTTGGACAGAGAAGTTTGGAATTTGTTATGCACTGCTTTGCAGAAATAGTTCTAAGATTGGACATCAGAGGAGGTTGCATAAAGCAGTGTCAATGAAATATTGTCTGAAAATATGCTTCGTGAACAGAAGTCAAACCACATTATAATGGTTTCGATATGGTCACCTGTCTTAGCAATAACATGACGCAACCGAAGGGTAAATTTTGAAGTCACTCGTTACACTGACTCTACTGAAACGGATTCACTTGCATATGCCTCACAGATGAATTGTTCAATCTGTTCCAACGATTGAGGATTCTTAGATTAAACATTGTCTTTCAAGTAGCCCCACAAGAAGTATTCATATGGATTGAAATCCAGAGAATATGGAGGCCAATCCGTACCAATGCCATCGGTGGCATTCCAGTACAATAAAAAAAAGTTGCACCAAAGAAAACGACATCATGTGCTTCAAATGCCGTAAAGTAACTAATTTGATACAACTTCTTTACATGTGTCAGCAATGAAAATCACAAATGAACTTTCTGTACTTCTGAGAATTATTTAAACCTTCGTGCTGCCACCTATTAGTAAATCGTGGAAGTATTTCTACAAACAGGTGGAAAACAAATTCCAGACCTGTCTGTTCAACACCCCCCCCCCCCTCACACACACACACACACTTGTTTCACCTTTCTGTCACTTACTGTTTCACAGTTATGTCATTTCAAAGTTGAGAAGTATGTCATTTCAAAGTTCTTTCTGAAACACCCTGTTTATTAATTTGTATGTATAATCAAAGTGAATCTTTAAATAGTTAAGATAAATCCTACAAATATAATCGTCATAAATTTTTCACTCAATTTCTCATATCTCGCTCTCAGTACCTCCTCAAGACGTTGACATCCATTTTATCTAATCGATTTTCCTAATGAAATTTTCCTGTTTTAATATATTACACCACATCACTGTACCATGGAGTGACATATGTGTATCACATCTTTACGACGGCATGCATTGTTTGTGGTGATTTCGAAATACCTCATAAATCACAGATGCATCATGTTTGCAAGTAAATTGTTGTCAATATTGGTGGGCAGGTGCCCATTTTATGCATATTCCAGAGGATTCTGCTATTGCAAAATGCATGGTACCTGTGATTTTGTTCCCATTATTGCCAAATTTCACAAATTTGATATTTCTTATCAAGTTTGATAGCTTCGTTTGTTGGTTTGGAAATAAATAAACTGCGTTTCTTCTTTTTATGCGGTAAATTTTATTAAAGTTTTGTGATTAAATGCCTTTCTTTCTCTATTGAAGCAAAACATATAGCTGAAAGCTGGCGTTATTTTATTTTTTATTTTTATTTATTTTTTTTTCAATTCATGTATATAAGTGTTGAACAGAAAATCTATGTGATGAAAAGTATCTTCTTTCTGTGTAGTATTAATTATTCAGAATGTATTTATTTCACTTCAAAGAACAGTAATTTTTGCATCTATGAAAAGAGAAGAACAAGTACGAAGTCATATTTAGCACTTTAAAAGTAGGTACCGTTAACTTTTAACAAAATAAAAACTACGTTATAATAAAAATGTTCACACTAAACTGAAAAATTTTGTATTATGCCCACAAGAATTACAATGGCCGAAGTGATAACGAAAAGGTTTATATTAAAAGTTTATATTTTATTCATTTTTAACGACAAATGGACCCTTAAATCTTACTACTCTTAATGATATGTCTAATGTACAGAGCGGTCATAAAAATTTTAACCGATATATGAACCCCTAGCAGCCTAACCACTCAACAAATCGAAAAGAAATTTTAGATATATTTACTTGAAGGTATGTGCTCGAGATCGTGATGATTTAAACCGACAGAGCTCTCACGGTTACGGTTACAGTGAAAACAATTTCGAAATTTATGCATGGCAACATGCATTTTTTCCATGCACAATTTCATTAACGCATAGAGAAACCATAAATGACGTTGGAATTATACGCATACGATAAAAACTGCCGAAGTAAAACCCTTGCAAAAAGACCATTGTGAAGGACCAATGACAACACAAAAGAGAGAGAAAAGACATTTATTTGAATTAGCAGTTTTCAACATGAATATCTTCGCAAACAATAACACACTGCATGCGTGAGATTGTTGACAGAAATGCCGAACGTACATTGCAGAAGGAATCTGTACAACTTCACGTTTTATGGCATCTTTCAATTCTGACAAGTATCTTGCATTTGATGTGTACACCTTCGATTTCAGATAACCTCAGAACCAGAAATCCATTGGAGTGAGTTCGGAGGATCGTGGTAGTCACGAAACTGCAAAGTTACGAGAGTTGATTCTATCATCAAACTGCTGTTACAGCACTTGGTGTCGACGTATGGAGGAGTACCACCTTGCATCCATACAATATCATGAACGACATTTCGCTGCAGCAATTCTGGAATTACATAATTCTGAAACATTGTTGTATACCGAGCACTTGTGATGGAGTATATTTTCATACCTGTGGAAGTGACCTCCTTGAAAAAATACGGAGCAAGAACGAACCTGTTTGCGATGCCGCAACACATAGTCACTTTAGCTTCGTATAAAGCCGGCGGTGTCACATCGTGAGGATTTTCATTAGCCCAGTGAACGCAGTTCCGGAAGTTTACGTTCCCAGTTAAAGAGAAATGTGCGTCATCGATCCATAATATTCGAAATGGTCAGCTGTTATTATCATCATATCTGATGAAAAAAAATGTAAAGTCCAAAAGTTGTTGCTCGTCCCCAGGTTGCAACATGTGTATGCGAGGAATCGATTGGGAAACATCCTCAGAACAGTGCGCAGAATCTTGAGGACTGTTTCCCGTACATCCCAACTGCATGCAACAGTTCTTGCAGTATGCAATGGACCTACAATAATACTGTTATGCACTTTCGCAACATCTTCAACAGGAAATGATGGTCGTCCGGATCATGGTCGATCACATGTGCATCCAGTTTCTTTAATTTTTTTCACCAAACTATGCACATGTTTTACGGAGCATGGGCTTCGTCGTAACTTATGATTTCGTAGATAAACTCGCACTGCTTCAGATGCATTTTCCCCGTTCAGATAAAACACTTTTCTCATTTCACCTAGTTCTTTTTTTTTTTTTTTGTTTTTTTGTAAGTTTCATCATGTACGAGCAATTGATTGAAGAAACAATCTTCCCACACTGTTTATTAAAAATTTTCTACACGCAATGGTTTGCATATTGCGTTCTGTGATTGGTGCTTCTACTATCAATTCCTGTGAATTACGAAAAGTGCGTCAGTGTACATCGTTTTTGAACTGTCATTCGTCCTTCACAATGCTTTTTTCTTCAAATGTTTTATGTTGCTGTAACGACCCTAAATATCACTTGGAATGCGTGATTTTTCGTAAGATGCGAAACCTCAAATAAAATCTCGATACACCATGATATACGAAAGCAGGACTTGGTCCTGAATTGGAGACCTTTTAACTTGCGTCTGGCTGACGTCATTATCGTACCGAAGGAGCACGTTTTCGATATCCGAGGAACAAAGCCGTGGCTACAAGACATGTTTTAATTAGCCGATTTTTTTTCACTTGTGAACCAAGTAATGTCGTAAGCTTTGTTTTAAAAAGTTTTTTGAGTTGTGTTTGAGTACACATAGTGAAAAGAAAAATGTAATCATTCGTTTTAGAGTGCTGAATATTACGTTACATAGGAACTGATTACGATTTAGTGCCACTTTATTACAACGGAGAGCTTTAATGATACGTGTATCGTTACAACGCCATTTATGGATTTTCAATGCGTTGATTAATTTGCGCAGGAAAAAAGGATGTTGCCATTCAAAAATTTCAAATGTTTTCGCTTTAACCGCAACTGTGAGAACTCTATTGTTTTAAATCATCACGATTTTGAGCGCATACCTTCAAATAACTAAATCTGAATCTAGAGGCACATATATTGGGGAAGTTTTTTTTATGACCACCTTGTATTTAAAGCTATAATCTATTAAACAGAAAATGTTTTCAATAACTTTTATTTTCCTTTCATTGTCATAAAAGTATATAAACTGTCTAATTTATGACAATTAAGTAAATACTTTAAAGTTCAACAAATTTTGCGCGGTAGTATATCTTTTAATTTAAAATATATAGACACGTAAGCCTTGTTAAGTCTCCAAAAGAAACTTAAAATATTTCAAAAATTAATCATTAATTTATATGTAAACAACACACGAATGTAAATACTTCTCTTAAATTATTTACTTAAGATGTTCTAAAACAGACAGTACGTTCCTGAAAATCTTAGGTAGCAGTGTTAAATTTTAATGTTTAAAAAGGTCAGTAAATATTTGCTCATGCAAGATTAAATCAATTTATTTCTTTCTTCAAATATAATCGCGGAAAAAAAGTTAAACGAAGTACAAAAATGCTGCAGTTAAATATTTTTATTCTTATTAATTCGCTTTTTTTAGCGTATTGTTCTTGAATTTTTAAATTTTTAAATTAAGTAAAGTATAAATATAAAATAAAATAGATAAAATATCTCAATATATATTATTTTAATTTGCCTTTCATACGCACTTTTGTAAATTTAACTGATTGTATTTCTGGGTATATAGTTCATATATATCTTTGAAAAAATAATTTTTGATATTACACCAATATCGAAAATTAAATTTACTGGGAAAGCAACATAAATCGTTCAATAGGACAGAGAAAAAAGTAAATATTAAATATGGAAAAAAGTATTAAACAAGGAGACATTATGTCGCTAAAATACGGTGAAACCTCGGAATTACGGACACCTAGAGTGATACTTGTTCGTTATACGGAGGTGTCCACTTTTCAGAATTAAAAAATACATATGTGGTAGTGGTCAAATAAGTGTCCATTAAATAGAGGTGTCCGCTTTTGGGAGTGCCCGTTTTGAAGGTTTTACTATATTTTAGAACCGTGTTAGAATATTTTTTCAATAAACTGGATTTAGAAAATAAATGAATTAGAATAATTGTGATACATACGTTATATTTGACTATAACAACATTTAAATTCTTAGTAAAAATGTTGAAGAAGAGGACTATGCTAAACGATTTAGCAGAAGAAAACATGAAATTAGGATTAAAAATAAATTTGACATAACTAAAGTGGTGACGTTTGACACACAAATCGTTTGCTCGGTAAAAGAAAATCTTGTTCGAGAACACTGAGATCGATTAAGCAAAATTAAGCCTAACTGGCACAAAAAATAACGTGTGAACAATAGACATTGTGAACAAAATTGTGAACAATAGAAAATGAAATCAACAAAAGATTAAGAAATATATGAGCGTTTTTAGAAAGGATGGTATAATTCTGCAGTACGACAGTCCTCTTTACTTGCAAAGTATTTCACTTCTTGGCAACACTAACTTACGGAGAAAATATATGGACGAGGCAAATATTACAAACAAGAGTGGAGTATGGAAAGGTATGTGCTTGGCATAAGTAGACAAAATTGAAAAAGAATAAACTGGTATCAGAAATCTAACGGAAATTTTTAATATAATAAAAAATGAATCTTTCTAAAGGAAATGAATTGCAGTGATGGAAAATTGGCGCAGAGGAGGAGCCTATTGACACCGCTAATTGTTTATTATATTATTCACCTTAATAAAAACTCTGAAATTATGCCATTAAATAAGCTGCAAAATACTACTAAAATTTAGTGGTGTCGATAGGATCCGCCTCTGCGCCAGTTTTCCACTACTGGAATTGGGCATATTGTAAGAAACACTAAATCGAGTACAAACATCCTATAGTAATATTCCAGAGATACCAAAAACCGAGAAAACAACCTCAAGTAACATAGAATAACGAAATGAAAAAAGCTGAAATTATTGAATAACAAATGCTTTAGATATTTCGTGGAAAAACCTGGAAGGAAAACAATATCCAAAAGAGGTCTCAAAACAGTTGAGCAATGGTAATAATATATTGGGTTAGTGCAAAAGTTCTACCCGTTTTGAAGATATGTAGACGTCCAGTGGAGTACGGGCGTTACAGCATATGTTTCGAGGATAGGAATATGACCTATAACGTGTAGAGCAGTAGAGTATGCATAGACACAACATTTGTCAGAAGAATTAATGCCGAACGGGAAACAACATGGCAAGCAATAAAGACCACACCAGACATTGTTTACTGTACGAGTTTGACAAAGCCGGTACAGCAGACGCAGCTTGCCGCAGCATTTCTCAACTGTATGGTGAGGATGCCAAGGACGATAGCACCCGTTGCCGATGGTTTAGGAAATTCCGGGACGGAGACAGGGGCTATAAAATTCATTCCCGTTCTGGACGCCCGTCCACAGCCATAACAAATTCCTCATATCCAACCGTCGAAAAATTAGCAGAAACGTTCTCGGTACACAGAACAACAGTCGAAAGACTGATGCATGCGTTTGGCTTCATCACCGAGCTCGACCAGTGGGTACCACACCAGCTTACAGTAAAGCAACGAGAAGAGAGGATCAGCACCTGTGTTTCTTTGCTTTCCTGGAACAGTAGGAAACCATTTTTGAACCAAATTGTAACGGAAGATGAGAAGTGGATACTTTACCGTAATGTGAAGCGTGGAAGGACTGTGTGCCGATGTTGCAGAGGGTATTCCACTGACCTAAACAGCAGGACTTCATCCCGAAAATGTTTTGCTCAGTTTATGGTGGGATGCCAAGGGGATAACCAAGCAGGAGGTCCTCGCACAAAATCAAACGATCAATGCAGACCTCTACTGCCAACAATAGGACAGACTGTGACCAAAACTCATGTCTAAGCGGCCAGCACTCATCAGTCGCAGAGGGGTTCTCTTTCATCACGATCCTCATGTTGCTTTAAGGACTTAGCAAAAATTGCTGGACCTTGGTTGGAAAGTTTTACCTCACCAGGCGTATAGCCCAGACCTTGAACCTGCGATTTATCACATTTTTTGATCGTTACACAAAGCCTTCGCTCGCCAAACGTTCAATGATGTGGAGACTATGAAAACTGCGTTGCAACATTATTTTGACTGTAAAACAGAGGGGTTTTATCGGCGTGGGATTCACTTACTTCCAGGCAGGTGGCAAGGGGTTATACATAATTATGGTGCATGCGTGAATTAATAGGCGCTTAACTTTTTGTGTTCTCCGCCTTTCTGTTTTCACCAAAAACCAGGCAGAACATTTGCACTCACCCAATACAAACATAACATACATACATATGCAATATATGATATCTATTATATATATATGTGAACACTAAAGACCACAGTGAACACTAAAGACCTGTCAGTGCCCATTAACTACACGACGACGATAGCTACAGTAATAAACTGGAAGTCTAAGAACAGTAAAGTGATTGTGCCCAAAGCAGTGAGACTGCTAATAGCTTCCATTAGCGGCAAAATTTGGATTTAGTGTCCCTATCTCTAAAACGCTATGAGTGCAGGAAAGAAATCATTTATAAAGTTCTAGAGTGTCTCAGATTATTATAAAATAATGTTGCGAATGAAGATATGACTTTAATAAAAGCATCGAAATGTACATTTTCTATATCCTTTCACTAGCTTAAATACGTTATAATGAACTTTCAAAAGAATGAAATTGTAAGACAGACGCCCGTTTACAAATAAAACAAACACATTTAAGCAAGGTACAGAACATTTACTAAAAAAATCCTGCTAAATGTGCTTAATGTTACCACCATCAGAACACACTAGAAATGCATTTTACACTGCTGACAAAAACACGGGGTCTACTTAACTTTCTATTCTTTTAAAAAACTGTAACACTTGAACAGTGGCAGCTATAGTTTTGAAAGTAATGTCTAGATATTATAGAAAAGTAGCATTGCACAGCAAAACTGCGCCTTGCGTGCATGTGTTAATACATGTGTATCAGTCATATTTTCTCACCAATGCATGTAATTTGTCGGGTATTTATTCTTGTCATTGCAAAGAAAAGAATTACATTTTAGACCTTCTAATAAAGTTATTTTTTCATGTATCGTGTTATATAATAAATGGAGGATGCGCTTTATAAATGATGTTAATCACGAAACTTGTACTGTCTTCCAAAAAGGGACGATTATTCCACAATTTGCTGCTAGATGGTGCTTGCGCATGCGCATGGGCATTTTAATATACATAGACACCACCTTAATGATTATATCTGCCTTTGCGTTGTGTTGAAGTTAATAGGGGTGGACATGGCTTTAATTTGCACTCTAGCTGTATCAGGATCTAAGTAAACCTAATTTTACTGGTCATGCCTTTCGCACCATTTTTTCTGAACAGTTTTCTCCGCCTTATTTAACGTTAAAGGAGAACTTAAAATGTATCACAGAACGGACTATTTAGGAAGAGTGGGTTTTTTTGCTGAAACTCTTACTCAGATTTATTACTAGGGATCGCTCCTGATGTTTAAATTTGCCTATTGTTCATATTTCTAAATAAGTTAGATATAGCCACAATTACCTAGCAATTAATATTAATTGTGTGGGTATTATTGTTAAAAGACTAATACATAAAAGTCTCGAGTCAGGCAACAGAACTGTTATTAGGTTACATGTAATGCACAATCTGGTAGAAAGAATTTAACAGAAGCTTTTATAATGACAAACTGCTTTATGAATTTTATGTAGAAAAAATAAAATAAAATTTTGCCAGCGCCAAACAAACTTTCTAGTTTGTTTCTTTTTACCCCTGAAAGCGAAAATATGAATTTTCTTATTGCAACAGAATTGAAATCACATGCACAGAAAGTCATCCACACGAATTTTACACTAGAGAAGTGCAACCACCCTCAATTTAGTTTCCTTTGCCATTAACCTAAATCTTTGACCATTCATAACAAGAGGGAACATTGCAATCTTTTTACCTTTATCATCAATATTCCTCTGCAGATTTTCTGAACCGAAAGCAATTTTTTGTGCAAGTTGTCTAAAGGCAATAATAACATTGTCATAATGTACCTAGAAACTTTACCCTATGTCTACATGAACAATTCCAGCTTTGATTTTAACCTTCTTTTAGTGCTATTAATATAGACTTCATTTCATATTTTATTTATTTTTTAATCTTTGCTGCTGTGGCTTGGGAGTAAAGGATCTACACTAACTGCCGGTTTATTGGTCAGCGTCTATTATCATATCTTTGATGCTGTTTTGATAACAATACCTCACTGAAAGCTAATTTAACGCTAGGAAAACACAGGTCTCCCCATCATTAGAAGAAAAAAAAATATATTTGTGGTTTGGCATACACAATATTTAGCATATAACCAGATATTTTCCAATAGTTAAGATTAATTTTAAACCGTGTTGCCTTTATGAAGCTATAGGCTTGGGCAAATGAGAGCTTCATGGTGAGGGTTGTGTGTCCCAAACAACCTTCTGGAGAATAGGAAGACTTTAGAGAGAAGTGATGTGCTCTCTCCAGTGGAACTAACTGATTTTTAGAGAGTTTTGTTTTTGAGGTCATGTGCAGTAATGCCAGGCGTCCCGCGCAAATCGAGGATCCACATGCTGTGGATACCACTAAGTCCTATTACACGAGAAAATTCTAAGCGACAAAAATTGCCTGCGACTCGTCAATTTTCCCGCAACATACGTACCCCTTTTCTCGATTCCCAAGCACTTCATTGGCCGTTTGGGAAAATGATTTTCCATCGTCTGATTTCCAGGCATTTGATTGGCTGTTACTAGTGACTCCGTTCGTTTCAGGCGTCAAAATCGCTCTGACACAAAATAGTTGTTTGGTATCGAAGCGACTCCCTTGAAGCCATAGGATAACATGGAGATGCCTGGAATTTGAAGAAACTTTGACGCCTCTTGTAACAGCGCTTTTACAGTTTATTAAGTCATCTTTAATCGCAGGTAATTTTGCTTTTAGCTAAGAACAAGAAAATTATTATAAACCACCCTTGTCCAGAGCATTTGGAACCCCGATTTACAGGAACACCTCGAAACACTAGAGGTTGTTTTCGTACAGAAATATTGATATCTTAATAAATGTCTGAGCTAGGCAAAAGGGGAGCTTCCTGCTACCGAAAATTGCATTGCAGTTTAGTATTGTAATATTTTGAATTTGTGTAATCCTATAATTTATTTATTCAAAGTTAATTAAAAGGTAAAACACGTTACTTATCTTATATTTTCATACTTTGCTGGTTTATTTTATGTCGGCGACGCCACAACAGACATGACAGACAAAACCCACTTCATCAATGAAGCTTTAACCCTCTGAGAGGTTTGGACGTATTTTTCCGTTTCCGAGAAACAAATTTAATCTGTTGTAGACAAAAATATTTTTAACAGAATTGTATTTAAAGATATCTATCAAATAAAGGGTCATGAAGTGCATTTTTGGAACAAACAGGGAAAGAAAATTTTAATTAAGATTATTTTTATAAACATTTTTATGAAAATGCAGGAAAGCTCTATGGGATCAGCTTTAGTTAGAAAACATTGTTCATATTGTGCCACAGAAACACACTTGCATGAGCCATCCACATTGTTCAAAGGAATATAAAAATGAACCGGGAGTTGGCAGCACAGGCGATCGCCTCATCAAGTTCATGGCTGAAATTCCAGAATTAGTTAAAACTCGATACGCATATTAAAATGCAATCCGTCTGCCAAGTCATATCTTTGTGGAAAACACCTAAAAACCCGATTTTAGCTGTTCACTCATAGATTTACCATTGTGTTTTGCTGTTCCCATTCCTCCAGGTTTTTATACCTTTGGGTATAGGAAAACACAGTGGTAAACCTACGAGTCAACTGCTAAAATCGGGTTTTTAGGTGTTTTCCACCAAGGTAGGACTTGGCTGACCAATTGCGTTTTAATATGCATGTCGAGTTTTAACTAATTCTGGAATTTCAGCCGCGAACTCGATGAGGTGATTGTCTGTTCTGTCGGCTCCCGGTCTAAAAGGAAATGTATAGGTTTGGCGTGAAGCTAAAAATGCAACACTTAAACTTGTTATATCCGTCACAATGGAGGATATGGATATTCCAAATAAGGGTTCGAGGCTGAAAAAAGTCACGTGATACCGGTAATTTACCCAAGGAACTTCTAACTGATAAGAAGGGAAGATACTACTACTTTGCCTCATGAACCGTTTCATTGGGCGCGTCCAGAGGAGCCACCGGTTAGTGACCGGTGAGATCGGTTAGTCACCAAAGCGTTCAGTGCTGCTAACCGGGTCGCAACCAATGTCGTTCAGCACAAGTAACCAAAGTGACCGGTGACAGACCGAACTAACCGAAGAAAATTCTTGGTTATTTTGGTCACGTGATCGGTTACATGAAAGTTTGTTTACATTTGCATCGTACATGATGAAACAATAATAAAAGAATAATTACGGCAACGAAATACAGATGGCGCCAATAGTAAATAACACCAGTGCCGTCCAGTAGGTCTGTCGACCGGTTAGAGACCGGTCACTTACCGTGACGTCACGTAACCAATCTCACCGGTGACTTTGGTGAGGATGGGGAATGCTGGACTCGCCCATTGGCAAGCGGGTATTTACATTACACGTCTACGGAGCCTCCCCTTCTTTACGATAGAAGTTTTTACCTTGACCACGTGATCAAAATGTAGATGGAATATCCTCCATTCAGTATAAACACTTACAGCTTTATAGAGTCTATGTGTGTTTTTCTTTGAAAACCTCTCTTCGTCATTCAATTCAGCCCTTATTCAGCCCCATGTTTTTCTTGTTTGACCCGAACAAATGCATTTAATTTTCAGCTATAAACGGCTTCATATTGTGAATAGTTTTATTGACTTACTTTAGAAACCCACTTGGCTTCGTTCCAAATTTATACCGGGTGTAGATATTTTTACGTAAGATGTGTTACTTCTAAAATGATATTGTGACTTCTTAAAAACTTAACAAATATTTATTCGCAATCTTCATGAGCATATTACAAGATATTATTAGGATCTCTCCTTCATAGCTTCTTCTCGAAGCGAACATTATTACACAATATCGTTACATCGGTTCGGTGGTTCAATCATACAACAAAACTGAAGTGTTCTCTTCATTTCACTTCAAAATGGGGGTTATCGAATTAGCAGCGACACCTGCCTTTTTATTTCACATTTTCGACACTCCCCACCTGATAATTGCCAAAATTATCACACTATATTTTTAATCTAATTTTACCAATAATTATTGAAACCAATATACATGTCAAAATTATACTATATGGAATTATTCAAAACAATAGATTTTAAAAGTTTTACCTTTAAGAAAATCTGAAATAAAGCACTAAATAAACAATCATAATATAATTACAAAACATATGTTTCTTACCAATATGTACAACATAAATATACCTGGCCAGGATTTTTGCAAGAAACTTTCATAAAATAACACAATAAATGCAAAATTAAATAATATCAATATTTACAGTATAGCTAAATATATTACAGTTATAATACAGTAAAAGAATAAGTTATTAATGTTATTTACATAAACACAATACTAAAATTAAATATTGTTATATTTACAGAAAATTTATTTACAAAATTATTTTATTAATCAGCAATTTCAAAAGGATATATAAGTTGAGTAGGTCGTCTTAAATTTCCCTTTTTGGTCTTGACGACACAAGACCTGACTAGCCCATCACGACCTCTATTGACCTCGATAATTCGTCCTAAGTTCCATAGGAACTTTGATTTACTTACACCTTCAATTAAAACAATGTCATTGACTTTCAAGTCTTTTTGAGCATTAGGAGTTCCGAAAGAATGCAAACTTTTAGTTGCTAGTAAATACTCTGTCTTCCATTTCTCCCAAATCTAGCTCAAAAGTTTTGTTTGATACGTTTTTCTTTTAATTAGGCTAGTCCTAGTTATAGAGGCGTTAAACAGTTCGTTAAAGTTAAAGGGGTATCCTACCTTGTGTCCAGCAAGCAGGAAATGGGCCGGTGTTAGCGGCTCAGGCTCAGAGGAATCATCATAAATGTATGTTAGTGGTCTGTGGTTGAGAACATTTTTCACCTCTACAAGGACAGTCATAAGCTCTTCAAAAGTAAGCAAAGCTTTTCCTAAAATTTTTCTTAGGGGGTCTTTAACACTTTTCATCAGCCTCTCATAGAAACCTCCCCACCATGGGGCAAGTTCAACGATGAATTTCCATGTTATTCCTTCTGAAGAGATAAAATTTTGAAAATCCTGGTGCTTAAGTATGTCAAAGAAATATTGAATTTCTTTATTTGCACATTTGAAGGTTTTGGCATTGTCGGAGTAGAATATACGACAGTTTCCTCTTCGGCTAAGAAAACGTCTAAGTGCCAATATGAACTTTTTAGTTGATAAGTCTGAAACTAGTTCAAGGTGAACAGCACGAGTCACAGCACACGTGAATAGAGCTATGTAAGCCTTTTCGGTGTTGTCACCATTTTTTATATAAACAGGACCGGTGAAGTCTACTCCAGAGACGGAAAATACCGGGGTTTCTGAGATTCGATCTCTGGGAAGTTGCGCCGTCATTTGTTTTGCTGGCTTCACTGCATATTTTCGACATACGAGGCATTTGTTGATGGCCTTTTTAACTGCTTGCCTCCCCTTGGGAATCCAGTAGTTCTCACGCAATTTACATAGTGTAGCTGCAACACTACTATGAAGCATTTTGTTGTGCTCTCATAATATTAGCAGTTCTGTAAATCGAGAGTCCTTCGGCATGAGGATTGGATGCTTTTCTGCATAAGTATATTTACTCTCGTCCAGTCTTCCCTTTATTCTTAATAAATCGTTTTCATCAAGAAACGGTGCTAATGATAGTAAGCTCGATTGTTTTGGAAGCTCACTCTTCGATTTAAGCAAATCAATTTCTGGTTTATAAAATTGTTTTTGGACTGACTTAATGAAGAATATTTCCGCATCTTGAATTTCATCGGCAGATAAGGGACCATCGTTTCCAGGTAATTTTCTAACTTTCCTTATAAAGCGTTTAATCCATGCAATTGTTCTAAGTAATTTTAGCATACTGCTAAAGTTTTCTAAAAGTTTTACTAGCTCATTGTTTTCAATAGTGCATTCATTAACGAGAATAATTTTCCGACGTTCTAACTTGTTGTCATTAGCCGAAATTTTTTTCGATTGTGCAGGCCAATCTGTGGAACTGGTTAACCAAGGCGGACCCAGCCACCATAATGAATTTTCCTTTAAAGACCTCAATTGCAATCCTCTCGTCAACAAATCTGCAGAGTTTTCTTTACCTGAGCAATGGTTCCAATTTTTGGGATCCGATATGTTTTGGATTTCTGTCACTCGGTTAGAAACTAATGGTTTCCACTCTTTAGCTGAACTCTTGATCCAGCTCAAAGCGATTTGAGAATCGGTCCAAAAAAACGCATTCGAGCAATAGTCATTGAATATTTTATTCAAGTATTTATAGATTCTCACTGCTATAACTGCTCCCATCAACTCCAAATGAGGCAGTGTTAGATTCTTAAGAGGAGCAACACGTGATTTTGACATTATAAGAGACGTTTTCACTTTTCCGCCTTTGTTTATGTATCTGAAGTACGCTACAGCTCCATATACTTTGTCACTAGCATCACAAAAAATATGTATAGTTACTTCTGTTGGATAGGCTCCTTCCAGAAAATATTTTCTATCGAATGATATGTTTTTTAAATCTTGAACGTCCACTAACCAGTTTCTAAATTCAATATCTAGGTCTTCGGGAAGTTTTTCGTCCCATCCTAGCCCTTTTTGCCATATTTTCTGCATTAACAGCTTAATTCTGATTACAAAGGGGGCTATATATCCAGCGGGATAATAGATTTTTGCTGCAGCACGCAGGACTGATCTTTTAGTGGCCAAACTAGTGTTAGCAGTAACATTCTGAAAAATTCCAATGAATCAATTTTTATAATGTCTTTATTAGTGTCCCATTCCATTCCCAATAACATAGACCGCTCAGATGGGTTATCTAACATACCGTTTTGTTGCCACAATTCTTTTAACTCAGTCGAATTTGAATTAAATTTACGTAAGTTCATGCTAGCGTCCTTAAGTATAGTGTTAGCACTGGATGAAAGTTTAAAAGCATTTTCAGCTGTATCTGCCCCAGAATAAAGATCATCAACGTACATGGAGTTATTTAACATTTCAAAAACCTCAGGATAAAATTCTTTATATTTTTTAATGTGTGCCTTAATTGCCGCTAAGACAAAAGCGCTACACCTAATTCCAAAGGGTAAACGTGTCATATTCATTACCCTAAAGGAGTTAGAGTCACCATTGTTAAACCAAAGAAATTTTAAGTATTTTCTATCTTCTTTTGCTATTTCTATCATTAAGTATGCTTTCTCAATGTCGGAAGAAAAAGCAACTTCATATGTTCGAAATTTAAGTATCACGTCTAATAAATTAGGATTTAAATTTGGACCTGATACCAAAACATCATTTAAAGATTTCGAATGATTTTCCTTTGATGACGCATCAAAAACTATCCTCACGCGCGTAGTTTCTTTATCTGGTCTCAAAACAGCCTTATGAGGCATATAGTATCCAGACAATAACGCATCATTTTTAGATTCTTCTACAATTCCCTCACGAAACTGCTCATCGATAACTTTCTTATGCTCAGCGCATACTACTTTATTTTTATTCAATTTTTCTTTCAAATTATCGAACCGCTTTTTAGCAATGCAAAAATTATTTTTAATTTTATGTGAACCTGAATCCCAAATAAGATTAGTTGTGTACCTATTATTTTTGTATTGTAATTTCCTCTCAAAATCTTCCATTAATAATTTATCCTTTCCAGATAATTCATCACTCTCATCCGAAATTCCGATAGAATCAATTTCCCAAAATATTCTTAAATCATTTAATTCAACCGCATTTTTCATTACTGCAATATTTTGAGAACAACTATTTCCTTTTCTCAATTCCTGTCCCGTAATTACCCATCCAAAAACCGTTTTTATAGCGCCTGAGTCATTATTAATGGATATTCGTTCGTTTAAAATAAATTCCCAAAACAAGTCTGATCCAATTAGCATTTCAACATTCATCAAATCTTTTCCTACACAAGCATCAGCCATTTCAATTTTATTATCCCTCATAAATTCCCTAATTTGTGCAGACGGTTCGTACATCTCGGCACCAGATATCTGAGGAACAACAAGCGCTCGGATTTTCGCCTTGAAAGATTTATCTAAGCTTTTAATTTCTACTTCTACTATTGGATATACTTTCTCTACCGCACTTTGCATTCCGAAAGAATACACTGATAAAATCTCCTGACCTACTGGCTTTAAACTCAAAGCATTCACTAAATCTTCACTGACAAATGACCGCTAGCTCCCATTATCTAAAAGTATTCTAGTTAATTTTGAATTGAAATCAGAACTCGCAACTACTTTACATGTCTGCAAATATACATTTTTAGAATGCGTCACATTATTATTACAATACGAAACAGAACTAACAATTTCGGAATTAGAATTGTTTACATTTACTGTCGCCTCAAATCCATAATTAGGAGATTCAGAATTTTGCCGCGTATTGCTTATTTTATCCTCCCGAGCGGCATTTAACCCTCTGCTGTCTTTTGTGCAAATAGAACCATGGTGATATTGATTTTTACATTTAAAGCAAAACAATTTACTTCTACATTTTTTGCTGTTGTGAAAAAGTTTAAAGCATTTAAAACAGCGATTAGAATTTTTCAATATCTTAAACTTATCTTGCGGGGGTAAGCTACATTTGAATGAATCATGGGGAGAAGAACAAAATATGCATGATAGAATTTGTGCATTAAGAGCGCTAGCAGAACTCGAACCCTTAAAATAATTTTTACTACCTTGTTTATCGGGGAGACCTGTATACTTTCGTTTAGTATCTTTAAAATAATTTAGCATAAGAGAAGATTCCCAACACTCAATTTCGATTTTTAAATATCTCAATAGTTCTAAAACATTAAACTCATTTTCATCTGATTTTTCTAAACGTTTTCTATTAAAATTTAGAGCGAGATCATCTGGGATTAATCTAATCAGAATGGGATACAAAAGATGACCGTACATTTCAGTCGTTACATTTAACGACTCTAAACTTCGAATTTGAATTTCAACAATGTCATATAATTTTCTTAACTCAAATATATTAGTCGAGTCCTTGACGGGATTAAGGTTTAACAATTTTGACATATGCCCGTTAACAACTAATTCCTGTCTACCAAATCTTTGTTTTAGTAGTTTTATTGCTTTTTCATAATTTTCCTCTGACAAAGCAAATCCGTTTACAACATTGAACGCGACCCCTCCTAAAAGAGTTTTTAAATATGAAAATTTATCTATTTTTGACAAATTTTCGTTTTTATCAATAGAGCTTTGAAACTGATTCCAAAATTCCATCCATAAACATGGATCACCATAATATTTTGCAATCGCGATTTTAGGTAATTTCACTGTTACATTATTAAAGTTTAAACTATTATTTCCTGCATTTTCAGGTGATTCGCTAGGTTTATTAGATATAACCCTTTGCGGTGTACTATCAGGACTGGAGAGCGTAATTTGTTTCGATTCTTTAATAATTTTTATCCTCGCATTAATTCTGCTTATCCAAGTTGTTATTTTTTTATTATATTCGATGGCACTCTGCACTTCACTCTCAAATTCTTTATTCTCATTAATTAAATTTTTAATTTCATTATCAAAGGTTTTTAATTCTTTACTCATTTGATCTAAATAACCAACATATTCTTCTAGCGAGCTCTCTGTACATTTTTCCAAATCATCACTTTCCAATTTATTTATATATTTAGTTACCGCTGTTCTCAAAACAGCCCTTTTTTTCTTAAATTTCAGTAAATCATTCATTTTTATTTACTTACATTGTATATCAATCAGCATAAGTAATCAAGTTTCTAATCATTAAATTATACAGTTTTTTTTTCTTATATCACATTATTAAATTCGAACAACAACTTTCGTTTTCAAAATAAAATTAATCAGAACAAGAATTTATCTTCAAAACAAACAACATATTTTTTTTTCTACTACTTAACAAAGTTACTTTTTTTTGTTATTTATTGCGAATAAAATGATTTCAATCAAAATAATTAAATGACCTTACTTCCTTCCCAGCCGGTTGCACCATTTAGAAACACACTTGGCTTCGTTCCAAATTTATACCGGGTGTAGATATTTTTACGTAAGATGTGTTACTTCTAAAATGATATTGTGACTTCTTAAAAACTTAACAAATATTTATTCGCAATCTTCATGAGCATATTCCAAGATATTATTAGGATCTCTCCTTCATAGCTTCTTCTCGAAGCGAACATTATTACACAATATCGTTACATCGGTTCGGTGGTTCAATCATACAACAAAACTGAAGTGTTCTCTTCATTTCACTTCAAAATGGGGGTTATCGAATTAGCAGCGACACCTGCCTTTTTATTTCACATTTTCGACACTTACTGCATCTCTATAAGAACGCTGTGGTCTCATTAAGTTTAATTATTATCTAAGAATTAAAATGGAAATGAAAATAAAGTGGATAATTCTTTTGATGTCAAATGGAACCGTTTAATAGAATAATACCAAAATGTTTCATATTTCTCTAGTTTAACGCGTTAACAGCTTTTCCCGAACATCACTCCGGCAAGAAGAGTTTGCTTACTTCGTTACTAAAAACTTTTGGACAACACTAATTTTTAGATACTTTTTTTTTTTTGCTTATTAATTGGAGGACATTATTTAGCTATTCGTGTGATCAATTAAACTTTGTAGCTAAACTTGCTGGTAAATTCATCAAAATATCACCTGAAAATATCAAGTGATACACTAAGCTAAACAATATTCAACTTTAAATTATACTTGACTGTGAAATCCCAGTCAAAGTGATTATTCGTGGGCTCCCCAGAAACCTAGATATAGATTCCGTTAAAGAAACGCTCTCTTGCAGAGGTTTTACTATTTCGAATCTTTTTCAAATGAAAAGCCGTAGAGAAGCGAGGCCCCTCCCTTTCTCTCTAATAGAACTCCCCAAAAGCGTTACTTCAATGGAAATATTCAACATCCATTCCACCTACAACTTACGGGTCGAAATTTAAATATTTCGACCAGCAAAGAAAACTACACAGTGTTTTAGATGTCAAAAGTTCTTTCGTATCAGCGCTATATGTCATATCAATCCTAAATTAATTACGTATGATATGATTTAATAGAAAGAAGAAAACTTTTATTAGTATCTTTCCAGATTTTGATTCGATTTTCTAAAAATTAGAAACAACTCGACAAAATTCAGCAACCATTACATATATTAAATTTCAAACCATTCGGTTGTTTAGTTTTTGAGCTATTATATGCGGACAGACGGACGGAACAGACAACGACCATAGGGGCTGCGTATTTATATAATTTAGAATGCATCTAAAAATCGCCTGAAAATATTGAACGCTACTCCATAAAATATTCTTGAAAAATAAATTGATTAGAAATATAAATTGATTAGAAACACTAAAAAGAATGAAGCGTAATAAACAAAAATTTTCAATTGTTTCAAAAGTCAAAACGCTTTTTTATGTTAAAAAATAATAATAAATTAAATATTTATTTTTGTATCATGTTTCAAAACTAAAAGAAAATAGATGTGACTAATAATATGTATACAGAAATTTGTTACAGAATTGTTAATCGTGCAGCAATTGTTATTGTAGATGTAAGTATTAATGCATCTTTTATCACATCAGCTTTTGAAATATTGCTGAAAATCTCCATTTCTCCAATGAAATGAAAAGTCGCTTCTGTAAGTTTTACTGATTTATTAAACAATTCTGTTTTTTTTTTTTTTTCAAAAACAAATCATTAGATTACATACTTACTACTGCTTTTCTTTGCTGTGAAACAAAAGAAAGGAAAAGTTACTCCGCCTCAAAGGTACAATTAAAAAAAAAATAGCACTTAAATAATTGAAACAAATAATCATAAGGAAAAAAGTTTAAAAAGCTTTCAATAGAAAAGAAGTTTTATCTTAACCGAACAAATGTTTATCGTTGATAACAAATAATTTATTTATTCTAAAATGAATAAGAACTAACAACAATTTTAAAGAAGAGTTTTGCGTTTTAGACAGAGAAGAAACATTTTAAGAACATAACAAAGACCTCACGAGAGTATAAAAACAATAGGTCTGAAGATTTGTTGCTTTCAGCGAAAATAAACAAAGGCGCATGTGTGCAATCCATTTTTAAAGTTAATGCATTTTGTGGTTTCTTTGTGTTTAAGAAAAAGCTTACTGTTTAGATTTATATAAATATTGAAGAAACACAGATAATAATTAAACGTATAACGAAAGATATAAAAATATTCTATTGACTGCATAGAATAAATTCTTTTAAAAAATCCATGCTACCTTTTAATCGGAATAATATATATGCAAATGAAGCATTTTACTATTAATAATACTTTGAAAAAAGGTACATTTATTAATTAACTCGATGTTTTGTAACGTTGATCTATGGTTATTGACTTGCTGAAATTAAGAATACTATATTCTATCAGTTCTTCTAATTCAATTTTATAAATACTGATTTTTTTTAGTTTTTCGAAACACATAATTTCGAAATTTGTGAATTAAATATATATACTACAGGATGTTTCAAAACCATATGTCAGAATTGTAAAGGCAGGTAGAGGGGACCTAAATAAGCAGATTTCGCTTGGGAACATGGGTGCGGAAATGCAAATTTGAGGCAGTAGAGGGCATTCTTGAGTTAGGGGAATTAAAGCACTTCACTGGCTTGACTCGTCATTCAGTGAACTGATTTTGAGCAACATGTATTATTACACGAATGCGGAGATCCGATATGCATTTTATGTGTGGGGATTGTACAAGGAAAGGGAGTGGCTTCTCTTAGGCTAATGTCAGACGAACGTCTATTTGCACGCTTTTTTCCATCCTACACATTCCTAAACCATTGTAGGAAGGCTGTAGGAAGGAAAAACCGTGCAAATAGACGTTCGTCTGACATTAGCCTAAGGATGTACATCGAACGATTCCCGCGTAGGAATTTCGGAAATCGCCGAACATTTGATCATCTTCATCGGGAGTTGTGCGCGAGTGGATCATTTTATGCTTCCAGATGTGATATGGGCACTGGAAAATATCGCAGTATTCTTGCAGTGGCAGAAGTAGTATTAAGCACAGTAAAGGATAGTCCTTCGACAAGGTCGAGAGCTGTTTGTTGGATGTGAGCCATTTACTTGCTTAGCCACATAACTGAAATGCATGTTTGCTAGCTCCGCATAGTTGTAACGATGCATATAGCTCAAAATCCGTGAGGGAATGGCGATTCAAGCCAGCGAGACGCTTTTTTCCGCCGAACTTAACAGCGCACTCTACTGCCACAACACTGCATTTCCTGTTTATTTACATCCCCTTAGGCTGCCTTTACATTTCTGACATATAATTTTGAAACACCCTATATATATATATATATATATATATATATATATATATATATACCAGGTGGTTCAAAAGGTCCTGTCCAAACGGCACTTGTGGGGGGGGGGGGCGAAAACGCGATCGTGACGCTGCAATTGCATCGTTACCGTGACGCATTGAAAATATAACAAACGGTGTAAAAAAACCTTTATTTGACAAAAATGTAATCGAAGTACAAAGTATAAATGAAAAATGTTACAACTCATAACAAGTGCTCAAAATGTGCCCGATTAGCCGTAATGCTCGCTTCACATCGGCGCCGCATGGAATCACGAACAAGTTCCATTTTAGCCAAGAGGCACCCGGACACGTACCGCTGATTCAGCAATACGTGCCATGAGGCCTATGGGCGATGGATGGCCGATGGTGTCTCGGATACCAAAGACTTAATATTGGTTGGAGACTTAATGTCCCCAGAGGCAGAAATCCAGTGAGTCCGGGGATCTCGGTGGCCACGGTACAGAGCTGCCTCTGCCAATCGCGATAACGTGCAGCGCCGATGTGAAGCACGCATCATAGCTAATGGTACAAGTACTTGTTATGAGTTGTAACGTTTTTCTTTTATATGTTGTACTTCGATTAAGTTTTTTGTAAAATACAGGTCTTTTTGCACAGACGTTTATATTTTCTATGCGTTACAGTTACGATACAATTACACCGTCACGATCGCGTTTCCGACCCCCGGTTCCTATGTAATTCTTGCTCCTCATGACCTAACACACCCACACGCGCCGTTTGGACACGACCTTTTCGAACCACTCTTTGTATATATATATATATACATGGTGAATCCAAATAACGTGGCCAAAATAAAAGGGCAAATCAGCCATACAAAAAGAATAAAAAATCACAAAGGTGCATGGGGTCGTAAACGCCATTTGTGGGCGCTAGAGGGGATTGCAAGCTATATGTGATACAAAAAGAATAAACGAAAATCATTCTACATCATCTTATTTAAACTGTATTTCCACACATGTCACACATTTACGAACCAATACTACAATTGTAAATGCTCAAAGTTTTTACCAGACGGCTGGAGACACGTATTACATCGGCGCATTATGGACTGGCGCACATCTCGAACATATCACGTGTATCTCGAACACATCTTGCTGCCCAATAATTCTTCCTACTAAGTCTTCCTGCGATGACACAAGATTTTCGTAAATATGTCATTTTAAAAATACCCATAAGAAAAAATCTACTGGAGAAGTCTCTGGTGATCGCGGTTGCCTTGTGATTGGTTCTACTTGAGCAGCCCGACGCCTGGGGAAGATTGTCTGCAGATGTTTTCCCACTTGTCTGCTGAAATGTGTGGGTGATCCGTCGTGCTGAAATTATACACGTGAAGTCGCTGAATTTGCTCAGCACCTGTTTTCATGGAAACGCGCCCTAGAGACAACAGATGTCGTTTGCGACCCCAAGTTCGTATGTGATTTTTAATTTTCTTGCATGCCTGCTTTGCGCTTTCATTTTAGCCACGTTATTTTGAATCGCCCTGCATATATAAACGTATTAGACGCGATCAATATTAAGTTTGCATAGTTTTATAACTTACTCATTTTACAACAGCTCATAGTTTTTCACATGGAGCAAATTTAAAAAAAAAATTGTCAATCTTCTGTAACAACTTTTTTTTTTTTTTTTTTTTTTTTTTTTTGCGTTTTTGAAATTAACTCATGTACATGAATGCGTTTTTTTTTTTTTTTTTTTTTTTTTTTTTTTACTTTATTTGAATAAATAGCTATAAAATGAAATAAAAATAACAAAAAAAATTAAAAATAACCTACACTTATTCAAAATAAAATAAAATGTTCAAATAGGCTCAGAAGTAAAAAGAAGTTCGATATTAACACACAGACTCAGACTATTATATATGATGAAATGAGCGAAATCAATTTTATATTAGCTTTTATGTCTGTATATGTTCTTTCGTTTGTAATATATAACAGATAAAATGACTTTTTTCAGTCATTTTTCACGGAAAATAATATATTTTTAGTTAGTACAAAAATATTTCCAGGCTAATTTTACTTTTTTATTATCAGTATTTTCTTCTCAATTCGTTTCCCCTTTTACTTATAAAATTAAGCTGCCCTCATGACTATAGGCTGAAATGTAAAAATACTAAATGTATAAACATCATAAATAACATTATCTGTTTTCACATAATCAATAATTTTCTAGTTTAAAAAAATGATTTCATTAATTAGAATATACTATATGAAACACGTCTTGAAGGTAAGTGACTTAACACGTTCACGCCGGCGCGGTGGGTCACACTCGACTGTCTCAGAGTTGTCAAGTCTCCGACTTTTTGCACACCACTGTTACTTTAGAGAAAATGTTGTTCCTTTGAATCGCCCAACTGTTCTAATTAAATAAAACAACATTTTCTGTATTAAAATACTGGTATCCAAAAAGCCGAAGACTTGGCAGCTCTGAGACAGTCGAGTGTGACACACCGCGCCGGCGTGAACGTGTTAAAGGAGGGATGGCCAACTGAGGCATGCCGGATACCACTAAAATTTTACAGAAAAAGATGACTTCTGGAATCGCAGAGATTCGGTAATTAGATAAACCAGTGATTACAATAAAATTTTAGTGGTATCGAGCGTACCACAGTTGGTCACGTCTGACTTAAAGATTCCACATAAAGCCTTTGATATTGATATTAAAAATGTCAGAAATCTAAGGGTTCGTACGGGTCCCGTTATTTCCCCGATGAAATATCATTTTTTTTTACTTTTTTTATTTTTTTATACAAAAATAAATCTAGTTCAAAAGCGTGATTTTTTGCCTTGTTTAAGGAGAGATTTTCTATAAGAAAATACTGGTACCGGAGAATTTAATGGTCTAGAAATTACAGGAGACCTAGGAATCCTGAATCTGAACAGAATATTTGTTAACTTTTTATTATTTTTTTAACTTATAAGAATTACACCTATTTTTTTAGTATATATTCCAATCGGTCAATTGTAATAAAAATTTTAATCAAAAACTGTTCATCATTTCAATTTGTTTAATGCATAATAATATAACAAATTTTTATTAGAAAATTTTAAATACAAAATCTTTAATTTAAAAATATATATTGGCGATGGTAAATTTCCTCTAATAATAATGAAGAAAAAAGCAATTTCTATAACTTTTGCAATAAAATATAATTTACATAATTGAACTGAGTTATCAGAACACTAATATCTGAAAAACAGAAAGCCATGAGCAGGGTTCGAACACTTGCTACTTTAGAGTACCATAATTATAGTTTCTGCCGTTTTAGACCAGTTGGGCATCCGCATTTATCTCAATGCCTCTCTGAAATAAAATTCACTTAAGATAAACGCACCAGTAGTGGGCCAATTAAGGACATCTATCTAGTTATTATTAAAGTGTTATTGACAACATACCGGGTGTCCCAAAAATGATTGATGGATTTTAAAATTCAATAATTTGCAAACGGTGACAGATATTAAAAAAATTCTTGCAAGAGTGTTATGTAAGATGTAAGGAGTTTTTATGCTGCGATTCTAAGTTTTAGTTACAAATAGCATCGAAAGGTTGTTCTGCTAGCAATAACCGCTAAATCCAGGCTCGATTTTTTCTCTCTTCTTCCATGCGAAAAAAGGATTTTAAAATGTATTGAATAGATCCTGAAGTACCAAAAATCTGGTCTGGACTGAGCTCCTATTGCGCTCAGCGCCATGTTTTGTTTGAAATTTGAATTAAAATCCAGAATCACTGAACAAAAACTCCTGGCAACATACATAACATTCCTGCAAGAATTTTATTAATATATGTCACCGTTTGGAAGTTATAGAATTTTAAAATCCATCAGTCATTTTCGGGACACCGGGTACATATAAAAGACAACATACAAAAGACATAAATGTTGCATTCTAGCAACATTGGATTGGCTTTATCGTTGAAAATGCCGTACTGGCTGTCACGATAGCAGTTGTGGATCACATGCAGCGATAATGGCGTAAAAGAAGTGGTCAGAACAGATAATTCGAATCTGTTATATTAGTAGAACGAATTGTTGAAATGCAGTTGTCGAGTGAAAACAATGGAATGCATCGTTCCGTGAAGTTTCCCCAGAAGAAATTGAAAACAACTCATAATCAACTAAGCACTTTCAGAAAGTGCAGTTTCCACCAAGATAATTAGCCATCGCTCCGTAGTAGTAATTAGGTTTAAACAAAGTTCCAGATAATCGAATAACAGGACGGTGACCAGGGGATGGATGAAAACTGGAAATACGACTTAAATCTGCTGAAACACAGCGAGTATCAACTTTTTGTTCCTCACGTGTAAGGATAGAATTATGACGTAGGTCGCTCTTTCAACCAATGAATAATTAAGAATGTCACGTCATATAAAGAGTGCGAACAGAGCCAGCGGATGAATTTGGGGGAAAAAAGGATAACATCAGAAATGCGCGGGCAAGTAAAATTGGAAGCTAAAAGAATAATCTCGAAAGAAAAAAGCGCGGGAATGGAACATTTAATTTAAGAACACTAAAAGCGTAATATTTAAGCGATTAAGACAAGTGAGACATTAAATTAAAGGGAATTTAACAGAGTTAACGATAGAGATTATTTAAGGATAAGGATTTAGTGAATATAAAGTAGTAATTTAGAATAAAATAAGGAAATCTCGGAATTAGATCTAATAATGTAACATATATATGCATAAAGCCTAGTCCCAACCTTCATGTATCAGAATAAGCATTCAAAGTTTCAAGATACAATCTTCGGAATAAATGAAAATTAAAAAAAGGTTACGTTCCTCTATCCTCCAGTAGTGGGCCTAGTGAATTTTTGATGCATGAATATTTCAATTTTCGGCTTATCCAACAAATTATTTACAATATAATAGATATATTTAATTTAAAATAAAACATAATTTTAAGGGATCGCAGGACTCTTAAAGTTTCAAAATTTTCGTAATTTTAATTTTTCTTTATGTTGGACTTCAATCTTTTTTTTAACATTTTACTATGATTGTTTCCTTGAAATTGCCATTATGACAGAAGTTACGGCTTTTAGAATTATACTCGCTCAATAGCTGAAGCAGCGTTTCCGAAACTTTGAAGTCATTTTTCTACAAATGACGTTTCTGGGTATAACGCGCAGGATATCACAAAAACTTCTGAATATGTTTTCTTGAAATTTTCAAAACATATGTTTTATGTCAGTCTGTATAAACGGAACCTAAAATTTTATTTTGATTGTTCAAAAAAACATATTTTTTAGGTGATTGTACTATTGAAATTTTCAAAATTTTGTATTAGCTAAATAACATTAAAAATATAAAATTGCTGTAAATACAAATTTATTTAGGTTCAGGGCAACTATTACAATTTGAAGTATGATTAGGCGCAAAAAATTTCATTCTAGTTGCAAAATTTATTTTAGGTAGCTTTCTTTACAAAAAAGCTACCTATTGCAGCCGTTCGGAGGAAAGCGATTTCAAAAAATTTTGGTATATTTTCATCGATCATGACCCCCAGACCCCGAAACCACCCTCCGTTCAAAATTGATATATATATATATATATATATATATATATATATATATATATATATATATATATATATATATATCTGACCTATGTCACACTGTAACTCCCGTAATTATGAACCGATTTCGATGTAATTCGGTGTGTACATAGTACATACCAATGTCTCGACCGAGTTCGTTGGCCAGCTTCATCCGCCGTTTTGTTTCAAAATGGCGGCCATTTAAAATTTAGAAAAAAAATTTAAACTTGAAATGTGGTACCAAAAAATTAAAAATGGAAAAATATTTTTTTGTTATGTATTTGACCTTTATACAAAGATTCCGGAGCAGTTTTTGTTTCGTCTATATCTTAAAAAATGGCTGAGTTATAGCATTTTGAATTTCTAGCGTGGCTGACATTTTGAAATGTCCTGAATTTTGTCACGCGATAAAAGGCGTATTTATGAACCGATTTGGATGTAATTCGGTGTGTACATAGTACATACCAATCTCTCGACCGAGTTCGTTGGCCAGCTTCATCCGCCATTTTGTTTCAAAATGGCGGCCATTTAAAAAATTTTTAAAAATTTAAAATTTGAAATGTGGTACCAAAAAATTGAAAATGGAAAAATATTTTTTTCTTATGTATTTGACCTTTATACAAAGATTTTGGAGCAGTTTTTGTTTCGTCTATATCTTAAAAAATGGCTGAGTTATAGCATTTTGAATTTCTAGCGTGGCTGACATTTTGAAACGTCCTGAATTTTGTCACGCGATAAAAGGCGTATTTATGAACCGATTTGGATGTAACTTCGTTTATACTTAGTACATACCAATGTCTCGACCGGGTTCGTTGGCCAGCTTCACCCGCTATCTTGTTTAAAAATGGCGGCCATTTAAATTTTTAAGAAAAATTTAAGTTTGAAATGTGGTACCAAAAATTGAAAATTGAAAAAATATTTTCTTCTTATGTGTTTGACCTTCATAAAAAGATTCGGGAGCAGTTTTTGTTTCGTCTATAGCTTAAGAAATGGCTGAGTTATAGCATTTTGAATTTCTAGTGTGGCTGACATTTTAAAACGTCCTGATTTTTCTCACGTAATAACAGGCGTATTTATGAACCGACTTGGATGTACCTTGGTGTGTACATAGTACATACAAATATCTCGACCGAGTTCGTTGGCCAGCTTCATCCGCCATCTTGTTTCAAAATGGCGGCCATTTAAAAAAATTAAAAAATAAAAAAAATTAAATGAGATACCAAAAAATTGGAAAATGGAAAAGATTTTTTTTGTATGTGTTTGACCTTAATACAAAGATTCCGGAACAGTTTTTCTTTCGTCTATATCTAAAAAAAAATGGCTAAGTAATAGCATTTTGAATTTCTCTTGTGGCTGACATTTTAAAACGACCTGATTTTTGTCACGCAAAAACAGGCGTATTTATGAACCTATTTGGATGTAACTTGGTCTGTACATAGTACATACCAATGTCTCGACCGAGTTCGTTGGCCAGCTTCATTCGCCATCTTCTTTCAAAAGGGTTGCCATTTAAAAAAAATTAAATTTAAAATTCAAAATGAGGTATTAAAAAATTGGAAAATGAAAAAGATTTTTTTTTATGTGTTTGGCCTTGATACAAAGATTCCGGAGCAGTTTTTGTTTCTGAAAATTTGTTCTTTTTGTTGATATCTTAAAAAATGGTTGATTTATAGCACTTTGAATTTCTAGCATGGCTAACATTTTGAAACGATCTTGTATTTGTCACGCGATAACACACGTATTCGCCTATTTCGATGTAAGAAGGCATGTGGATAGTATACATCAACACCTTGACCAAGTTCGCTGGCCAGATTCATCAGCCATCTTGTTTCAAAATGGCGGCCATTAAATTAAAATATATATATATATTTAAAGTGAGGTGCAAAAAAATTAGAAATTGAAAAAGGTTTCTTTCTTAAGTATTTGATCTTGATATAAGGATTCAGGAGCATTTTTTGTTTGTCTTTACCTTAAAAAATGGCTCAGATATAGCAGTTTCAATTTCTATTGTGGGTGACATTTTTAAAAATCTGATTTTTTGCATGCGACAGCACTCCTATATATTAATCGATTACAATGTGAGTGAGCATGTGCACAGCAATTACTAAGGTCTCGACCAAGTTCACTGCTTAGCCTCATCCACCATGTTGTCTTAAAATGACAGGCACTTTAAGAAATTGCCGAATTTGGCAGCCAAATATAAGTTACTTTAAAGAAAAGCAGCTTGGATAAAGCTGACTAATTTCGCGAAATTCTCATTCATTATATTGATAAAAATTAGTATTGAATCTCCTATATTCGGTTTCCACTAAATTGAGCTTCGTGTGTTTGCATGATATAAGTTGGCTTTTTAAAATAAGGATTATGAAAGCTACCTCTTCCTCCCGGCACTGGCCGGAAGGACTTTTGTAATCCTGGGCGTAAGCTGTTATAAAAATTTTATGTTCGAAAAATGTCTGACAGTTTGGAGCACCCTATAAATCCTAGTTCTGTATCTTTCAATTTTTTAAATAAATGAAATGACAGAAAATACTTATATATTTTAATCTCGATAAAAACTGTGTTTTTAAATCGCATACGCTTTAAGATATTAAATGTTGAAATTTTTCTTTTTTCTTCATTGTTTAACAATTTTAAGAGTCTTGAGACTACGATAAAAACTTATCGCCTATTGGAATCTATAATTATTTTCCAAAAAATCTGTTTTTCAAGACATTCTAGAAAATAAACAAATGTACTAGAAGAAAAAAAATATTCCAAACAGTTTATGGAAGGTTAACATTTATGTATGTTAGTCAATCATATTTCATGAAGTCGTTTTTCGTAAATTCATTTTGGATTTTTTTTAAACTTTAAGATTTAGTAATCCACTAGTACTAAAAATTAGTGACCCTACTGTTACATGGCCCGCTAGAGGTGCATTTATCTTAATCGGTTTTCCACCAAGTTTGGTGAAAAAAAAAAAAATTCTAAAGTGCTCACTGCGCGTGCTTAGATCAGCAGAAAATGGTCTTAAAAATCTGCTTTGAGTTTTAACCATTTGTATCCCGCGTTGCATATCTTCAAAATACCAAAAAGCCAATCTTATTTATACAATGATCTTTAACAGACGTTTTTATTATTGCTGCTATATCCAACACATCAGTTAATATAAATTGTTCATAAAATTCTCAACAGATAACTATAGTGAATTAATTTTTCATTACAAAGTTTTATTTATTATTTGATCAGTTTCACATTATTATTTCTAAAATGAACTTCGTAAATTTTGCAAAATTAAAAAGATTGGAGTCGTCCAAAAATAGATTTTTTACAAATGTAGATTTGTATAATTTAAAAAAAAAAGTATTAGAAAATTGAGAATATTTATGAGAAGTATCTGCTTTTCTATTGCAGATGTGAAAAAGTACCTTTTTTTTTTTTTTTTGTTAATGATCTAGTGTTTCTTTTTTGTTTGCATGTTTAAAATCATACATTCTAACATCTAAATAAATGTTTTTCAAATCACTGATGTTGAACCTCAAAGGGTTAAATATGTAGAAAATTTAAGTCCATGCAATTAATTTAACATTTATCATAGAAAAATAGAAGTTCTGTAATTGCAGTCCCGATTAGTAAATTGGTTAATAAGAACTGTGCCTACCAGAAAAAACTACTGAATTACAAAACACTTTTAACCGCGGTAAATTAATTAAAAGCAGGTACTTATAAAAATTTTGGTGTTATCACATTCTATTAAAAATATTCATTACTTAGGTTTTCAGTTAAGTCAAAAGATTTTATGCACTATGAACATTACTCAAATAGAAATGTGTAGATGGGGTGTGCATTACTGGAAAGTGACTAATTAAGCTTTCCAGTAATGAACACGACTCTTAACCCTTTCAGAGGCAGAAGAGTTTTGTTCGTAAAATGACGAAATAATTGACTGACACAAGAATTTTCAAACAAATTTCTTACAAAATAAAAACCCACTATTTTGCACTTTCATTACAAAAATATGTCAGATTTGGAATTAAAATTAGGTGTCTAGACAGGGTTAAAAGCTTAAAAATAAAAGAAATTTTGTAAATGACCGTAGTATATAAAACTCAAAGTTTTCTATTACTACTCAAGCAAAAACATTCAAATTTGGCAAAAAATAAACAATATATACATTTGTTAAATGAAGCTAAGATTTTCACTGAAAAACAGCGAAACTTTGAAACATTATTTTCTGCTTCCTGATAGGTATGATTAAGAGCTAAATTTTTATTGGTTATTTTTTTAGTAACCAAAAACATTAAAGATTATCCATTACCGGAATGGTGTCCATTACTGGCACATTTACCCTATATTCTGTTAAATACTTAAAATTTATCATGATGTACAAAACATGAGGCGGAAGAAAACTTCATTAGACAAGAAAAGCATACATAATAATTAAAATCAGTTATTAAATAGGGATGTTTACTATAAAGACTTAGTAATTCTAGTACATATCACACGATAAACCTATGGGAGATGTGAAAACCGATGTAAAAATTACAAATGCTGCCGCATTAAATGCTTATAAAAATATTGTATGCATAAAAGAATACTGCAATGTGGTAAAGACTCCAAAGAAACACTGTTAAGGAAGTCTTGATGGTAATTAAGAAGTTATGAGCCAGTGAACTGGTGCTGTCAGTGCGATTTAAAAAGTAATGGAGTACATGGATTAGGATGGTGTAGCTTAATAAATTCAGTAACCGCTAGTACAACATCTAGAATCACCAAAACTTTTTTAAAGGCAACATTGGATAGAAAATAATATAGAAACATGATTACAGATTATTTGAAGAGTAGAAATTTAAATATTAGCAAGTTAAAATTTTAACATGGAAATCAATAGGCAAAATGCTTTAAACAAATTTTGGCATGACTCAGTAACTAATAAAGCTATAGGCTAGTATGAGGTCTTCATTTAAAGAGAAAACATTCACAGAGAGTTTACGATACATGGTGAAGGACCCACTTACCTGAAAAGGTCTGATTATTACAAAAGAACAACCGCATCAGAGGACGTCCGGATTTGAGTCTACGTCAGTATCCGCTAGTTAGACAGACTTGGATATTTAAAAAAGAAAATCTCTTAACATATCTTATATATCCGGCTAACTGTATTAAAATAATGAAAATATTTCATCGTCAAAACATAATTCGCCAGACAATAGTTCTCTTTACCTGCTTTGAGAGATGATGAACACTATATTATTGATATAAATTAATTCGAGTTAACACTATGTCGATAAAAATGAAACCACGAAACTTCACATTCCGCAAAAAGCGAATCAAGCAAAATAAATTATTAATTAAAATATACGAGTACATAAAAACAAACATTCAGTTTGAATTACGAACGAATATCAAGTTCGAACGAAAGAAATCTGAAACGCATGCGCAACTGAGAGTGATTTTTACCTTATTTAATCCGCATATTTTTGCGATTTAAAAAGGTAAGATTTTCTATAAAATTTTTGTTGCACAAAAGCTTAAGTTGTTGGTAGCTCTGTTATTATTTTGTAAGAAGAAATCGTTGGTACAATGTCAAAATATCCAATATGAAAACAGTGTTGCCAGTTTGCTACCTTTTTTTAAATTCACATTTCTTGATTGGCACCATTTTTTTGAAATAGTAAAATTCGCCTTATTTAATGATATATTAATTAAGGTGAAAAAAAGGGGAATTTTACCATTTCAGAAAAGTGGTGCCAATGAAGAAATCTGAATTTTAAAATGTAGCCCACTGGCAACACTGTTTTCATATTGGATAGTTTGACATGGTACCGACGAAATGTATGTGTGAAGAATATGTAAAGTTCTTGTTTTTATTTGAATAAAAGAAATGACCACCATCAGGGCTGTTTTTCAAGTGTAAAATGCACTTCAATAAGTTAAATCATTATTGTGACAGTTTAAATACTTCTATTTTCTTTATTATATATCTTCTAATTTTTCATAACCTTCTTAAACATCCTTTATGCTCACATTACTTCGGTTAAAACTAGAAGAAAATGGTTCTAAATCTTTTGGGCTTACGTTAGAATGATTTATCCGAACAAAAACGCGTTCTTTCTTCATAAGGGTCGTACAATTCAGGGAATTGTTCAGGTCAATTTTCAGTATTTGTTTAATTTAATAGAAAAATAAATCTAGGTTAAACGCGCAAGATTTTTTACAGGAAAATACTGGTACCGAAGAATTTCCTCTTCTTGAAAATTACTGGACATATGCGACCCCTGTATTTATCATTAATACATTTTCAATTTATATAAAACCTTTATTTTCAAATTTATATCAGTAAGTTTTAAGTAATGCTGCAACAATCAAACACATACGAGAATGTTTATTAAACTTACAGTGTCCTTATAAAATTTTAACAAAGTAAAACTTCTAAATAGAAGGTGCCTGTAGACCACGTAATTTGTCAAAAGCAGTTTAGAGATAAACACGTACAAATATCGTATATGAAGACGTATAACGCGTAAATCAAACAAACATATTTAGACCGAAGATTTCGAGATCCACAAGCACACTCCGAAAAATTAATTTAAGGGGGCACAGGACCTTTAAATTTTAAGAAAATCAGTTTTCGGTTTTTGCTTAATTCTGAATGTTTAAAAATTTTTTAACAATATGCAAAAAACCTCATTCAAAAATCTGTAATGAGTTATAATAATTTCTAGACGGTGAGTATAATGGAAGGTCCGTAGATATTGAAACTTTAAAAAGCTTTTTCTCAAATTAGCAAATTTGGAGTTTGCGTGCAGTGTTACTTTTAAACTATATAAGCTACAGCTTTAAAAAAATTAACCAAATATGCATTTCTTTATAGTCTACAGGCTAAAACCAAAAAAATTCACATATTTTGGTTATTTATTTTTTTGCATTTGAAAAACTTGTAAAAAAATTGAGATTTTTGAACATTTTTTAATTTTGTGCTAAAATTAAATTTTAAACAAAACTTTTTGCGTATGTTTTAGTTTTAAGTTAGAAGTAAGTGTCTTATGATTCTATTTTGTTCAAAAATTGTTTTCTATATGCATAATTTAGAGTTTTATCATGCGCGCAGCATTTAATCTCGCATTAGTGAAATCAATTTTTAAATTTAAAATTTAAATATTAATTTTGCACATACAACATTTGTTTTTTCTGGATAATGTAGTTAAGGAAATATATTTTTGGCAGGAAGGGGGGAAAAAGGATCTTAATTGCATATTGTTTGTGTTTTGGGTACTTTGAAGAAGGCGGTGTTTCTGATTGTTTCGACAAACTCAAAGGTCCTGTGCCCCCTTAAATTAAAGTAGAATGTCGCTTTTGCGTACAGATTAGTATCCACAGAACATTCACATAAAAATAGACTTGTTAGTCCACTACACTCTCTTCAGGAGTGTCCATTTCCCCTTTGATTACGGACTGGAAGCAGTATTCTGCCCTCATCGGATCAGACAACATTCTTGTAATGCGCTGACGAAGTGACAATTTCGCATTCTGCCCCTAACGTCTGGAAATCCTTGCCGATTTTCCGGGGTTGTTTTCGTCGCACTTCGGCTGTCTGCTAAAGCGATCCGGAAAGCCTTATCTGTGTCGATTTAAAATGGCGCTTGTATACACAGCTCTTATATATGAGGATAGAGATACCTATTTTTTGTTAAATGTGTATTCGCATTGTATTATTAGTATATATTTTTTTTCAATTTTATTATGTTCGTTACTAGAAATAATTGTACCTTATATTTAAAGTAAAATAATTGTGAGTGAAGCACGGTTTTTCAATATTTGACTAATATAGCTTGTATTTTAAAACTTGTACTTAAAAAAATCTTTATGCAAAAATATGTTAAAAAATATTTTAATGAATAAAAGTTATTGTACTAATCAAAGAGCGTAATTAGAAATAGTTTTTCTTTAAATAATCCCTTGATTTTGATCTAAACAATAATAAATATATAATTGTAAATGTAAAATAATTATGAGTGACATGTAATTATCCAATTATTTGGCTGATATAGTTTGGATTTTAAAGCTAATATTCAAAATAATAATAATGATAATGATAATAATAATCCTAAAATATATTTTTGAAAAGATTAAAAGTTACTGTACTAAACTAAAAATTTAATTATAAATAGTTTTTATATAAATAATTCCTTGATTTTACTCTAAATAATAATAAATATTATATAATTGAAAATGTAAAATAATCATGACTGAAGCATAATTTTTCAATTTTATTTGGCTGATATAGCTTGTACTTTAAAGATTGTATTTTAAAGCTTGTATTAAAAAAAAAACTCGCGCGTTAAAATATATTTTTGAGAAGATTAAAACTTACTGTACTAATACAAAAGAGTATTTACAAACAGTCTTTGTTTAAATAATCACTTGATTTTACTCTAAATAATAAAAATTATATAATTGTAAATGTAAAACAATAATGAATGGAGCATAATTTTTCAATTATTTGACTGATATAGCTTGTATTTTATAGATTGTATTAAAAAAAAAAAAAAACGTCATGCTAAAATATACTTTTGAGTAGATTAAAACTTATTGTAATCCAAAAGTATATGTTGGACTCTTTCTTAGTCCACACGCTGATGAATGTTCCTAGACACACGATCACCACTCGCTCGGACTTCGAAAAACTGTTCTTTTATTTTGATATGCTGCCACCACCGATATATAAACGTGATATCGGGCACGTTGTGAGAAGGATTATCAAAAAAATGCTAAACGTATTGAATTAAAACTAACGAACAATTTATTTACATAGAATTAAAACATTGCTTACATTTAAAAGCTCGGATATAGACAATCCGGCCTGATACTAAGTTACGTATCGCAAGTTCTTACTGCGCGCTGAGATAACTTACTAAAATACTCAATTCCCCACTCACACTATGGTATCAAGTTAGGTTTTTCGGATGACCCCACAAGACCCTTCCGCTCAGTACATAAACCCTTTCCTGCAACTTACTCAATTCCGCTCCAGAAAACTCAATCAAAACACTATGACCTGTCTTTACCAGGTATACCCTACAACTGCTAAACAAGAAAATTATTACTTTAAACCGCAAGTACGCAGAAGCGATACATATGTAATGCAATTGATATGTAAAAGATAACATCAGATAAGAGTAATCTTAATTATTTACATGCTCATTAGCGTCAGAAACTTGACAGTATAATTACAAATAGTTTTCGCTTAAATAATCCGATGATTTTACTCTAAATTATAATAAAAATTGTGTAACTATAAGTGTAAAATAATTATGAGTAAAGCATAATTATTCAATTTGCTGATAGATTTATCACAGCTTGTACATATAAAAAAATCTTGTATTAAAAATATTAGTATAATAATATGTAATTACATTTTTAAAAAACATTCAAGGTAGAATGTATTTTTGAGAAGATTAAAACTTACTGTATTAAACCAAAAGCGTATTTACAAATAGTTTTTGTTTAAATGATTAATTGATTTTACTTTAAATAACAATAAAATTATATAATTTAAATGAAAAATAATTTTGAGTAGAGCATGATTTTTCAATTATTTGGCTGATATAGCTTGTATTTTAAAATTTGTAAAAAGAAAGGTTGTATTAAAAAACATCTTTAATAAAGTGTACTCACATTAAAGCAAAACAAAAGCAAAAAAGGCTTAATTATAAATATAAATTTGAGAAGATTAAAACATATTGTACTAATTCAACAGAGTAATTACAAATAGTTTTTTGTTTAAGTAATCCCTTGATTTTACTCTAAATAATAAAAAAAAAATTATATAATTGTATCTTAAAACTTCGTATGTTATTTATAACTCACCACCTAAAAAAACTTTACATACTGTTTATGGCGATATTATATCATTCCCTTATAGAAACCTAACAACGATGCCAATTAATAGTATCATTTTGAAGGGGTCGCAAACACACGTGTTTAAAACTCAGATAAATAAGCAAACGAATTGTGTCATTTGAAGTGATTAGTCGAGACGGGTTAACATTGAATGGAAGGTGTTGAACGTTGCTCTGAAATTCCGTTCGTAGGGCAGAATACGTTCGTAGGGCAAACTGTTGAATGTCGTTATGATTTACGAGAACGTTTGGTTCCAAATCGTTTTATTCCGTTAACGGCAGAATACTGCCAGAGCACTTGCGAGTTTTTTTATATTCCATCGTACTACAATTAACAAAAATGTGTCTGTATATTTGATTTATATTGAAAATATCCTAGTATAAGTGATTTATTATTCATAAAATGATACAAATATAATAAAAAATAGTCTTAGAATGTATATGTAAAGAATTGTAGATAAAGGCTTAAGAAGATTTAATTGTGCACATTAAACGAAAACTATACTTCAAACAAAATGATCTAAAGCATTAATCACTTTTCTAAAATATTAGATCCCATCAAGAATAAGTGGATCTCGATTATTACAACTGTTCATATGTTCCTTTTATTTAATAGTTTTTGTCAAACAGACAAAATACTTCTTTCTATCGGTAGTTTTAAAAAGTAAAATTTGTCAGATATGCTTTACATTTTTTCCATTATATTTTCAAAATCATTAATCACCAAAAACATTATTTTGTATGCAAGAATTAATGCATCTTTTTACTCAGTAAATTCTGAAGAATTCCTAAAAACTATCATTAACTAAACATTCATTTTTAAGATAAAGTAAATTTTTCGTCTGTCTTTACCGAATTGTTAATTTTTTTACAAAATTGCTTTCGTACAAAAGAGATAATATTACTTAACGATTTCAATGCAGCTTTTGTAATGGCTAAATAAAATAATGGATACTTTTCTTCAAAAGAAAAAAAAATAACAACAAGTATAATATTAAATTATTAAAAAAAAAGATAATCTACCAAAACAGCAATTTCAAAACATAACTATATTGCACGCGTAAAAATATTTTTAGAAAGTTTTCAATTGGAAAATATATTATTTTTCTAATGGAAGAAATGTTTACCATTTAATTCAAACTGTTTATTTGTTCGAAAATCATTAACTCATAAATAAAATAACAAATATCTGTTTGCATTTTTATCAAAGAAGAAAAATTTTAAATACTTAGAAGTCATCGCTTCAAGAAGTTTCAAAACAAAAGCTTGGGAGTTTTACTTTTTCAAGCAAAAATCAAACAAATTATAATGCATTGAACCATATTTATGGTTAATGCATTTTGAAGCTGCTTTGTTTTCATACAACAGTTTTTGTCTTTCTAATTTATGCATATCTATTTTTAGATTTATATTAGTAAGTTTATATAAATAAAATAGTAATGGAAATTTTGCGGATGCAGCATGCATTGAATCAATTCATGAAAAATATTCTTTGTGTTTCTGAATAAGTTATGTTTTATAATAGGAGTATAAATATAGTTGTTTCGTATGGATAATGTTGTTATTGAAATAGAAAATGTACTAATAAATTAACTAAATGTTTTTTACAAAAAGTAATTTCATAATTCATTATAATTTTAGATTTTAAATTATATTAAATTTTTGAGAAAAAACAAATTAATCTCGAACGAATACAGAAATATTATCCGACAATCAATGTTTACTGCCATATGTGTTGTTTCTGATTATGTTTGTTTCGGCACCACTATTTTGACAAACCTTTTTTACGATTATTTAATTGCTATAATTCTGACACTAGATAAGGCAATATTCACTGTGCTAAAATACTGGTACGCAACTAGAAACTACAACATATCTTGACAGTAAATATTGGTTGTCGTAAATATAGCGGTATTCATTTTTTAACCTCTTAACAGTTTTGTTCGAAAGCCACTCGGGCAAGTAAAGTTTGTTTATTTTGTTACTAAAATCTTTTGGACACCACTAATTTTAAGCTATAACTTTTGCTTTAATAATTAGCGGACATTATTCGATTATACGCAGCAGATATTTTGGTACGAAAAAAGTGGTGTTATTATTTCTAGTTCTCTATTATTTCTAGTATTGCTTATTTTTATTTCATTGTGTCAAAAAATGAAACTGGTAAGGGGTCTCAGGACTCTTAAAATTGGAAAAAATGAAAAACAAAAGATCATTTTCAACATTTAATATCTTAAATGTATTTGAATTTAAGACACAATTTTAATTGGGATGAAAGATACAAGTATGTTCTTTCATTTCATGTATTTTAAAAATTGCAAGTTGCAGAATTAACATTTACATGGGGACCCAAACTGTCAGACATTTGACGAGCAGAAAATCGGAATAACAGATTTCGCGCATGATTAGTAAAGAAATTTTTCAACTAGAATAAGAATTTTGGTGCGTACTTATACTTCAGGTTGCAATAATTACCCTGAACCTAAATAAGTTTGTATTTAAAGCATTTTTATATTTTTAAGAGAAAGTTGAATTAAGCGAATGCAAAATTTAGAAATTTTCAACAGTATAATCACCTAAAAAATATTTTTTTGAACATTAAAAAGGAAATTTTAGGTTCAGTTTATATGGACTAACATGAAACATATGTTTTAAAAATTTCACGTAAAAATATTCTGAAGTTAAAACATGAATACATTAAAATGATTCTCAGTTTTTATTACTAAAATAGGTGCTAAAAATACAATTAACAGGTTTTAAAACATTAAAACCAATAATCAGATGGTAAAAAACTTCCCGGGAAGAAATCAGGAAAGTTTTTTACCATCTGATTATTGGTTTTAATGTTTTAAAACCTGTTAATTGTATTTTTAGCACCTATTTTAGTAATAAAAACTGAGAATCATTTTAATGTATTCATGTTTTAACTTAAAGTATTAAGGTGAATGTGTCGTTTCTCTTACATATAGTTTTCTATATATATTTAATATTCTGAAGTTTTTGAGATATCCTGCGCGTTTTGCCCAAAAACATCATTTGGAGAAAAATGGCTTCAAAGTTTCGGAAACGCCGCTTCAGCTATTTTGTGGGTATCATTCTAAAAGACATTACTTCTCTAATGGGAATTTCAAAGAAACAATTATATCAAAATATTCAGAAAAGGTATTAATTTAACATATAAAAAAAAATAAAAAATCGAAAATTTTGAAGCTTTAAGAGTCCTGAGACATCTTAATAGTTTTGCAAGAAAGTCACTCGGGCAAGAAAAGTTTGCTTACTTTGTTACTAAAATCTTTTGGTTACCACTAATTTTAAACTATAACTTTTGCTTTATTAATTGGCAGCCATTATTCGATTATACGTAGCAGATATTTTGGTACGAAAAAAGTGGTATCATCCCTTATTTTTAGTTTATTGTGTCAAAAAGCTGAAACTGTTAAGGGTTTAAGGTAATCCTCATGTTTCAACGTTTCTGAAATATAAACAGAATATAAAAAATACAGGGTGCCCACAAATTAGTTGGGAAAGAAGAGTGATTTATTGAATGGAATTGAGGAGAAAAATTAAAATATGCATTATTATAAGATAGAAAAATAGTTATAGTTTACCATTATCACAAATGTTCGACGTGACTTGCCAGCAGAATGAGTTTTATGAAACCAAACACAGCATTTCGCTTTTTTAGCACCGTTGTATCGTAATGCCGAACAAGAATGATTACCACGCGCTAAGCGATAGCGTCAGTTATGACACCTAACGCCATCTATGAATAAACTTCTGCAATATTAGTACTAGTCTGACTTTCAACTAGTTAATTTCATTTAATATTTCGGAAGTTCTTAACTTACGAAATTGCACAACTAATTTGCATTTATATTTTAAAGTTAAAGCTCATAATGCAAGTAAGGACAAATGGCTTTTCTTTGAGATATCAATATTGCTATCTACTTATTTAGATAAAAATACACGGTGTCTGTTTCCAATTCGAACCCAGATTTTCGTTCAGAGCTTTACTTATATTGAAAATATTCCTAAAATTATACAGGTTTTGTTTTCTTTTTTGCGAAATGTAATAACATCGTACAATCGGTTACAAATTACTTAGATGCCGTTAACCCTTTACGTACTGAATTATGAATTCATGAAAATTTTATCTTCTAAAGCCTTTTTCGTGAATTGTTTAAACTACATTTAAAGATTTACATAATCAGTTAACAAATTTGAGAAGGATTTGAGAAGGATTGAAGGATTTAGTTGGATTAATTAAATTTGAATTTATAGGGATTTTGTGCAATATTTATAACCCCACTCAAATCTTTTTTTTAAATGTTTTTCTTAGTGTTTTGTATAATTAGGAAGTATACAAATTTAATGTTCTTACAGTAGAAATATAGAAGTATTTCCTAATTGAAAAATTCCCCCCTCCTGAACGCCAAGAAAGCTGAAAAGATGCAAAGGCAAAAGAAATCATCCTTTTAAAAATATTTTTTTTTTGTGTAATCAATAATGCTTTTGGAACAAGATAAAGTAATGTACCTATAACACATTGTAAACTGTATTACAACTAATCGATGTATTAAATGAATTTTATAACAAGTTATTTTAATGGTACTTATAAGTACCGTCAGTAGATAAAGGGTTAACTCTAGGAACCTCTAGTCTAATTCCACAGTATCACCAGAACTTTGGAATAAAATTTTGCTTTTATAATGTGCTTAAAGAAATTCTTTTACTTATATTCCAATAGATTTGTTCGTAAATCTTGGGGTCACTATCATTTTAACATTTTAGCAATAAAATTTGCCGCTACTAAAGGTTTAAAAAAAGCGGACAGCATTTCTCCATAAATAATTGAAACAAGATATAATTCATTAATGAGAAATGGAATTACAGATATTAAATAAAACATTCAAAACGATAAATCTGTTTACAAATTAAAAAAATTACATACGATAATATTGTAATAAAATTTTACAATTTTTCTTTTCTCTCGGAAAATTCCTTTTTTAAATTATGTCACACTTCTAGACAAGCGACGAAATAATAAATTGAGAAAAACAGAAATAGATGTGATCAATTGTCAGCCGAAGTACAAAAGAAAAATAAATTGACATCATTATTTGCATTCATTTTACAAACAAATTTTAGACTTCATAACTTTAATCTATTTATTAATAACTAACAGTTAACTTCCGAGAACTAATTTTCCGTACGATATTTCGATTAAAAAACTTTAAACTTTAGAAATATATCACATGCAAATTATGTTGTCGGTTTTTCATTTATTTATTTATTGCTTAATATATAATTTTTCGTAAGAAAATTATCTTTTTTAACAATTAAATATGAAATACTGATGAAAAGAACATTAGCTATATAATTATAAAAGAAAATATACCAGTGTTGAAAACAAATATCCATCATTCTACATCCGAAAGTCATAAATTAATCAGAAAGCTTTACTTAATTTTCAACAAAGCCATTAAACTTATTTTGTGTACCCACTAGTTTTTTTTTTTTTTTTTTTTTTTTTTCAACGCCTCCTCTTACATCGTATATCAAATTAGAAAATTGATTTTTCGAATTTGCTTTTGCAAAACAAAATTGATTATTTTTTTCTTATGTTGAGTATAATGGGAAACTTTTCATCAGAATATTAGTCGTCTGACTACACTGCATAGCAATAACATATCCCTCTATATATAAAAAAAAGTTTTGTTTTGGAAATGGGCCAATGAAAATCTGCGTAGATATTTCCGGAAGATCGGCATCTAATTTGAATCCTTAAGCATGGCCTTTCTTCGTTAATATTAAAAAAACTGTTGCATACAAAAATATGAAAATCGGTAGTATTATAGATAAATGTTGGATAAACACGCTGATGCAGACAGTTTTCAAATCGAAGAATTATTTTAAGAGATATTTAATGCCAAAGTTGGAAAAAATCGCTCCATTAAATAAGTTTTATAGGGGCAAAAACTGTATATAGGAATTTAATCCTTTTTAGATCATTTTATGCGTCAGAATTTCCCGGTGTGCAGATTGCATTTAGTATTTTAATTTGACTCATTTTTTGAGGTTTTATTTCTATTTTAAATTCAAATTTTCAGCATTTCGAGACATATTTTTTAGATGTTTTAGAAAATTGTATTAATTTAAACTGTTGCCAAGCGTATAAACAGCGCAAACAATAATGTTTGCTTCAAATTAAAGATTTATTTTAAACATGACTATTATAAACAGAAAATATAAAAACAGGAACTCATTGAAAATTACGTCATAAAAATTATAATTACACTTGAATTTTAAAACAGAAAGAATATTGTAAAATAATAAATTCATTAGCATGCGTTAGAAGTCTTAAATAGGAGAATTTACGTCACATTTACTTCACATTATACTTATTACGTAAAATGAACAAAAAATAATATTGCAAAACAGTTTAAATTTAAAAATTGCGCGAGACATTTATTTGATATTTTAAGATGAACATAATATTTCATTTCTAACAAAAGTATATTTACGTGAATATTAAAAAGAGAAAGGAAAGTTTGGTGAAAATTACGCCAGATTATAATTGTCAGATTCGAATTATATTTCAATCTTCCGAAATCTTTTTAAAGCCGAACAAATTAGAGTGCTGTTAGAGTCTGCGGTGTCTGAACGGGGGTTGACGAGCGGAGCTCGTAGGGGGCAGAGCCCCCTAGTAAATATATATAAAAATAACATATAATATTAAGATCGTTATTGATTTTTAAAAGTTTAAAAATTATTGGATATTCAACTCGCTCGTGTCTGGTGTACTATTAATAGTACATGTCTTTCAATTGAGCACTCTTTTGTATTAAAAATTACCTCTTTTACTATTTAAAATTAGTAATGGTAGTATATGTTTACGAATTTATTATTATGACTCCATATATATTTTGGCATTTAGTAATAATAATAATTATAAAAGTTTGCTTAGTTCTCTTTATGTATATTTGGCAATTCTTTTATGTTAAACATATAGTAAAGCGAGGAGAGTCTGCGCACATTTCAAAAGAATAATAATAAAAAATCTAAATATTAATATTTTGCTAAACTATGCATTAATAAATTTGACTTCATTTGTTTTTATGCATTTCCATTGTTATTTTGTTGTTATACTGTAATTTAGTAGAACAGCAGTAATAAAAGCAAGAAAACTATTTTGCACAATCTCTCCTTACAGGGTAGGAGAGAACGCGCACGTGGGTAGGAGAGATTGTGCACATAGGTAGAAGAGATTGTTATTAATAATAACTAAAATTAAATTGTTAATAATAATAATTACACTTAATCGACATTGTTGAAAGGTTTTTGTGAGTAAATATTATTGTATTAGGAGAGAATATTTCAACCAAATGTTTAAATAATAAATAAAAGAAAGAATTATTTTAACAACAGTTAAACATTTTACTTTATGAGGATTAAAATATCAGAAAAAGCAAGCCCTACTAAGATTAAAAAATAACATTAATCTAGTTGATAACATATTTAACTAGAAAATTACTTCATTTCCATTTCCACAGTTTCATTGTATTTTGTTTGCGAACAGAAGTTGTCGTCGTCCACAATCGATGCACTTTTTGTTGTAAATAGTGCATCTTTCATGCAATCACTTGCAACAAGCAATACATTGAATCCAGTCAGTTGTCGAAGTTGTCTCCTGGTACGGTTACAGACATTCAGTGCACTCATCCTCATTGACCTTCGGTTCTTTTCCTTGAGTTTTTTTTATCCCACTTTTTGTGGAAGCACCTTATCTTCAGCTGTTTTTTTTTTTTTTTTTTTTTTTTTTTTTTTTTGTAGCGGCATCCTTTTTAAGTCTTTTTTCATGTATATTTTGTGGATCAGTAACATTGGTTGCACTCTGTTTCCTTTTGAGTTCGATGGCATTACACTACTTGGAATGGGTGAAAGCTTTTCCAAAACATTGTATTAGAAAATTTATTTTAGTTAACAAAATTAATTTATCAGAAATTTAATTGCTCATAAATTAAAAAAATATATATAAATATTTAATTAAATTATTAACAAATATATTATTAATTTATTAACAAAAATAATTGCATAAAATTTATTTAATAACAACTGTATTATTAATTTATTAATAAAATTTTTATCTGCAAATGTATTTTTTTGCAAATTAATTTGTTGCCAAATTTAGTTTTGATAATTATGTGTTTTTCCGAAATTATTTCAAAATTGATTCATTCATATGTTTTACACGTAATTTGAAATTCATGCAAATTTATCAATAAGCTTTGTAATCTCTCCTAGCACTTAAACTTATGGGGAAATGCGCCATCTCTCCTAAGTAGCAGATGCGCAAACTCTCCTATTTTGGTAGGAGAGATTGCGCGGCCTGTTATTTAAATATGGCCACTTCTAAAATGATTTTTTGGTGTTCGCATACTTAGCCCAGGATAGTAGTTTATAAGAAATCGTTTAAGTTCAAAATAATTTGTATTATTGACGCTATATAAAAATTCTGACGAACAGTTATGAAAATTCAAGCACTTACTTTGGGAAAAAACAAAATAGCTCTGCTTTATCCAAGACGCTTGGAACAATCAATATGCAGATTCATGTAGACACTGCACTAATGCTGCTATACAACAACGTGGAGTCTCTGGGCGCGCACTCTACTCCTTCCCGTCGAATCTCTTTGTGCGCAATCTCTCCTACCGCGTGAACTCTCCTCGCTTTACTATATATTTAATTCTTCAAATTTAAAATATACATTAGTTGACTTAGTACATTAGTTTTTGACAGTTTACATTTCTGAACAAATTATTTCTGTCGATATTCTGAACAAAAAGCTTAATGAACTATATTTTAAGATGCATGTACCGAATTAATGTGTTCCGTTTTATGTAAATTACTTTTAGAGCTATGATTTAACGCATTCTCATAATCTTAACCGTTAAATGTCTGAGTTTTCTAAAATCATTTAAAAAATGTTTTTCGACTTCTTCTTCTTTTTTTTTTTTTTTTTTTTCTAAATAAATCATGGGAAAAATATTTTTAAAAAATCATATTTTGTTTTAAGTAAGGTTTACGGCTAAAAAAACTGCTTGTTGCTAATCGGCAATACTGGTGTTTAATTGAAAAATAATTTTTATTGATAAAATTTCTATAATACTAAACACACAATAAATTTAAGAACTATGATAAAAAAATAATTTTACTTGCTCGCTGCAAAACAAAATAGGGTATTTCACAAGCTTCGAAACAAAATAAAAAGAGCATGTATCAACAATTGAAAAAATAAATCTATCTTTATTCTTAAACAGCACAAGTGTTGTCATCTAAATGTTAAAAATTGATATAATAATATTTTCCGAATGTATTTTATTGGCAACATTAGGCATTATAGCTTCAATATTATTCGAATAGTATTTTACTAAATTGGGTATGTTGCCGAAAGGCAACACCTGGAATTTAAGGGTTAAGTTTTAGTTGATTTATTTTTAAATGTATCATAAAAAGTTAATATGACTCATTCTGATTTAAAGGAACTTTTATGTTTTTGGCTAAAAAATGAGAATTAATGAAATCAAATATGCATCTTTAAATTTTTTTAGAACATTTCTGTTCAAGCACTAGATTGAGAACCAGTTTAAATGTGAAAACAAAAATAATTTCTGTCGATATTCTGAACAAAAATATTAGAAAGTTGTAATATATTTTAAATTCTGTTGTAATAAGATATTTTTTAAACGTCTCCAAAACCTTAGGCTTTGGCTTCCTTAGGCTTCCTTAAGCTATTGTCATATGAATATGAATCGAATAGTACGCAAAATAACTGCCTTCTTTAGATTTCAGACAATGACATATTCGTTAAAATTTATTAAAAGAATTAATGTGTTTCGTTTTATATACATTACTTTTAGAGCTATGATTTAACGCATTCTCAAAATCTTAAGTTTGATTTATTTTAAAATTTAACATAAAAAGTTAATATCACTCATTCTGATTTACATATTTGTTAAAATTCATTAAAAGAATTAATGTGTTTCGTTTTAGATACATTACTTTTAGCGCTATGATTTAACGCATTCTCAAAATCTTAAGTTTGATTTATTTTAAAATTTAACATAAAAAGTTAATATCACACATTCTGATTTAAAGGAACTTTCAAGTTTTTGGCTAAAAAATGAGAATTAATGAAGTCAACTATTCATGTTTAAAATTTTTTGGAACATTTCTGTTCAAGCACTACGTTGAGAACTAGTTTAAATATAAAATCAAAAATAATTTCAATTGTAAAAAGTTGCAAAGGTCATTACCAAAAATTATCCAAAATTAATCTCTTTTAATTGAAACCCTGATTTTTAAAATTTCCATGGTTTTAGAACAAATGCAATTATTTTATGTGTATACTTGATGTCTCTATTTATCATGGAATTGATACTTTTGACAAAGCAGAAATTACGTATACAGGGTGTTTCTAAACTCATGGTACAAACTTTAAGGGTAAGTAGAGCACACAGTAACAATCATTTATTGTATAGGTATGTATGGGACCAAGAGACGCATTAAGGTAAAAACACCAGAGGGCAATTAGGCCCTTTTTTAATTTTCAAAATTTCTCATTCATACCCAAAAATTTTTATGCTATCGTTTTCTTAACATTTCATAATTACTTAATAATAAAATTCTTCTTTGAAAATTTATGGTATGAAATCGAAATTTTTTGAATTGTAAATAGAAATAGAAATAGAAATTTTTGAAATAGAAATGGAGTTTTTCGTTGATTCCACTGGAGGTAGAGGACAGTAAGTGACAGGTCGCCGTTCAATACCATGCATTCAAGTAGAAGAAATCGCCATTTTTAATTGTACTAGCGTTCGTCATGGAAGACTTTACATATGACGAAAAAGCCGATATGCATTTCATGTATGGTATTACAAATGGCAACGCCAGAGCTGCCATACGAATGTATCAGGAGCAGTTTCCTCGCAAAAGAGTGCCTGTTCATAGAATGTTTCAGTGCTTACACCGTCAACTTTCTGAAACAGGTTCTTTCCAAGTCACCAGACAGAAAAGTGGGCGAGAAAGGGTTGTACACAGTACAAGTCTGGAAGAAATTATTTTGAATTTTGTGAGTGAAAGGCCCGAATCAAGTACAAGAGCTGTTGCACAGAATTTAGGTGTGATTCATCCGACCGTTTGGAGAGTTAAATGAAAATCGATTTCATCCCTTCCGTTTGCAATGTGTAGAAACGGAAGACTATCTCCTGCGGTTGAACTTTTGCCAGTGGGTTTTGCAGCAACATGTATTGCAGCCAGAATTTACTGCTCATGTTTTATTTACGGATGAGGCAGTATTTACATTCGAGGGTGTGTTTAATGCGCACAATTTCCGTTTTTGAGCAACCAATAATCCACATCTAACGCAGCCACATGCTTATCAACAACGATTTTCTGTGAATTTGTGGGCGGGTATTGTTAATAATTATTTGATTGGCCCATACCTACTAACAAAGAGGCTGGATAGTAGCTGTTACATTATTTTTTTTTTTGCAAAAAGTTTTACCAGAACTGCTGCAAGTTGTTCCGATCGCCATTCGTAACCGGATTTTGTTTAAACATGATGGAGCGCCCGCGCACTTTACCAATGATGCGCGCAGTTACCAGAATGCCACATTTGGGACACGATGGATTGGGCGTGGAGGACCAGTTCCTTGGCCACCACAATCTCCCGATTTATCGAGCCTTGATTTCTTTTTATGGGGACATCTGAAGAGTCTTGTTTATGAGACTCCAGTTGACTCAGACGAAAATCTAGTTGCTTGCATATCCGAAGCTGCTGCGCGTGTGCGGGAAATGCCTGACATCTTTAGAAGTGTACGCCAATTGTTCCACCGACGCTGGCAAGCATGTATCACAGTTGGTGGGCACAATTTTGAACATTTATTGTAATATTATTGTATGTATTATTATTTACTTGTAAACTACATTGTAAATAAACATTTTATCTTTTTTATTCATGTATTTCGTTTGATAAGTTTGCTAGTTTTGCGCTTTTTTTTAATTCAAAAATTTCGATTTCATACCAAAACTTTTCAAAGAATAATTTTATTGTAAGGTAATTATGAAATCCATCGCTTGAAAACGAAATTTTTCACGGTGTCGATAAGGGGCCCAATGCTAGTTTCTTTGTTTTCATGATCCCTAGTGTTCCCGATTGATATTTTTCAAAGGCGTGGCACACTTCCCTTTTTACTTTAAGTCAATGCTGCCAGATTGGGGAATTTCTGGTCCCCAGATTGTTGATTATCACCGATTTTTGAAATAGAAATATTCGGCCTATTTAGAAATAGATTAAAAATTCTCAAAAATAAGGCGAATTATACTATTTAAAAAGAGTGGTGACAGTCAAATGATCTGAATTAAAAAAGTCCCCAATCTGGCAACACTGCTTTAAGTGCCTATGCGCCCGGCCCACTTATTCTTGGTTATTATTTGAGCCCCTTATTTTTTTTCAAAATATTTTGCCTTTCTTTATTTGTTTAAATACACGAGACATTTAATTTTTTTAATTAAGAAATAAAAATCTATGCATGGTTTTTTTCTGCATAATGAAACATGTTATCCATCCAAAGCTGATGATCTGATTCTGATAACGTTGGAATTCCGACTTTATGGAGTTGAATAAACAAAACAAACCGCAAACAAATAGTTTTCTTCTTTGCGCACACAGATTAGTATCGACCGGAAATTAACGTAAAAAGAAAAAACAAAAAAAAAACTAGACTTCTTTTATAAGTGATTTGCTAGTTCTCTATACTCTTTTCAGAAGTGTCATGAACACTTCGATTACGGACCACGTTTGAAACTATTACTTACCCATTATACGTAGTAAAGGGTAATTCTTGTAATCATTTTAAAAATTTTGACGGATTTACTCGTTTCAGACACTGGAGGTTCCAAAAAATATATTTTTAGAAAAAAAAAATTGCCGTCCGTCTGTCTGTGTGTCTGAAAATGCTCTATCGCCCGAACAAATTGATAGAGAGACTTGAAACTTGATGCGCACTTAGTATGAATGAATCAGAAGAAGCCTATTGAATTTCATTAATTTCGATTTTCCGTAATTATTTTTTCGGGCTCTCGAAGCATTCGGTCTGGTAAAAGTATATAAAATTTTTCGAAATTGTTAATTTTAAGAATATAGTGAATGTGAATATAAAGCAAAAAAAAAAAAAAAAAAAAAAAAAAAAAAAACATAATTTTTTTATAAAAGAATGAATTTGATAGAATAATTTGTTGCCGAGATATTTGTAATTACAGTTAAACCCCGTTATACCGCCATTACCCATTCGAGATATTTTCGGCGCTATAATGATTTTGGCGGTATATCGAAATTTAAGGTGAGTTGAATTTTTGTTGGGGGGGGGGGGGGGGGGGGGGGGGGCAAACGAGGACTCCGTCAAATTTTTTTTATTTAAATTAGGAAATATAACAAAGCGATCTGTTTGAAATTTTAAGGTAGTTTATAACATATAATAAAAAGTTTTTAAAAGAAATGCTTAAGAAATTTCGGGGGAGGGAGGAGGGCGTTAAAAAGTTTTTAAAACCTTAGCTTTTTTACCGTTTTATGCGAAGTTTTTTGACAGAGTCCTGAGATAAATGCTACTTATTCAATATAAAAATTTCATAAGCGTTGATACCACTATTTTCAAATAGTAATTTGAGCAAATATCTTAAATTATTCTTTAAGACTGCCACCCTCTCGACTGATTTATCTACGGATAGGTTTTTAACGGAGTTTCGTTCAAATACAATTTTGATAAGAATAGAGTGCGCTTCCGGGTTTTAGAATGTGGAACTAACTGAACGTGATTTTATTTAAATTAGGAAATCTAACAAGATGAGCTGTTTGAAACTTTAAGATAGTTTTTAACACAGAATGAAACATTTTAAAAGTAATGTCGCGAGAAATTTCGAGGGAGTGTGGGGGAAGCGGCGCTAAATGTTTTTTAACTTAGAGGTGTTTTTTGTCCGTTTTATGCGCGGTTTTTAAGGATTTAATAGTTATAAATTATCAATATGGGTTTATTAATTAAAAAATGAAGTGTCTTAAAAGTAATATTAAAAGAAACCATCTTTCGATCTGTGATCAAATTTATCCACTTGTTCAATATCTTTTTCTACAGCTAAAAGGTTATTCATCATTTTTTTATCAATTGCATGTTTTTCTAAAACAATTCTTATTTTCCCAATGCAATTTTTAACTTCATTAGATGTACTACGTGACTTTTCATCTTCTTGAGATCCGCTGTTTGATGAATTTAAATTTTGATTTTGATTGGCAACAATTTCTTAGATTGTCAAATCTTTAAATGTTGAAACACTTTTGTCTATATTAATGTACTCAATTTTCGATAGAGGGTGCTCAATATCTGTTAATTTGTGTATTTCGTTTTACACTTCTTCAAGTGCTGTACTGTTTTGTTTTTTAGTAGATCCTTCAGATTTAATCAATCCAGTATGTTTCCAGTTAACAATATTTTCTGATGAAATTTCATCCCATGCTTTTTTTTACTATGCAAATTGCATCATGTAAAAGGATCGGACAAAAATCCTCTTTACTGATTTTTTCACTGATATGGCGGCAAACTTTTGATAATGAGCTTTGAATGAGTTTATTATACCCGCATCCAAATGTTGTAAAAATCCGGTACAGTCAGGAGGTAAAAATTCCACGCAGATATTGCTCATTGGGGCATTGCACAAGGGGCATTATCCAAAATCATTAAAATATGGCGTTAACTTCTTTTCATTTCTAAGTTGAAATTCACTAACCATTTTTGAAATAATGCTGCAGTCACCGAAGCTTTCTGGTTATTCTCATAATCTACATAAAGAGCAGGATTAAAAATTTTAAATCATCTTGGCTTAGCTGATTTTCAAATAACTGTCATAATTCTTTTATCAGATCCATCACTATTCGCAAAGAACACAAGAGTCACACGATCTTTTTTTTTTTTTTTTCTTTGTATCGTTTAGCAGGCTCAGTCGAAATTGTTTTATCTGGCTGGCTGCAAGCGGTAAAAAAAGTTCGTCTTCATCTATATTGTAAACGTCCTCTGGTTTATACCCTGAAATCAGCGCTCTCAGTTATTTATGACAATTTAACACAATATCTTCATCAACACCTGCAGTCTCACCACTTCGTATAATACTGAGAGAATCCTCGTCGCTTTTTTAAAACTGTTTAACCAGCCACTACTGTATTCAAAATCTGTGATATTCATTTGCTGGTCAAGGACTTTTTCCTACTCTTTGATGATGTCTCCATTTATAATAGCATTTTTAGCACTTATTTGTTGTATCCATGTGCAAAGAGCATCCTTTAAGTCTTCGTGTTTCGCTGTTTTCAGGCTTTTTACATTTGACTGCATATCGTTGGTGTTAATCCATTTTTCTGTATTCATCAAATTGTCTCCGATGCAGCACCTACTAACAGGCTTTTTCCTGAGTGTGGAAAAATGATTGGAGATGTGTTGCTGCGATGCATTCACATTTTTTTCTTTATACTCACAAATTTCCCGTTTTTTCGAAATTAATAAAACTGCTCTTTTCGCCATAGAGTTAGAATAATGAGACAGGATATTTTACAGATTTAGCTGGTGAATTCTTCGGTGTTGCAATCAACGTCCGACCAAAACTTCGAATGAGAGATTTTGCATTGCACGCCGTTTTTTTGTTCTAGAAATCAACAAAAATTGCAGGCAGTCTTTCATCTATCCCTTTTGTCAGGACTCCCGACCGCTGGACGGAGAAGTTCTTTTCTGCATTGCTCTCACCTGAGAGAGGAGAGACCCTTTCGGCCAATGGCGTACCGCGCTTTGTTCCCACACCCGTTCCAGAAGCGAATCGGGTCACGTGACTCGCAAGTCGGAATCAGAACTTTCACTTGCTCGGCAGCTCAGCGCGTGGTATTTTTCTTCTCCCAATTACTGGAAGAATGGGTTGCAGGTGCATTTTGGAAAGTGTTGGGAACAATGCGAATTCCTTGCTATTTAGTAAAGTTTGAATTGAGCTTGAAAACTTCTAGATGCAGGAAAAGGAGTTTCTCTTTGAGATTAAAGCAAAAAAAAAAAAATTAAAAAGAAAGATATACAGAGAATATACAGTAATTTCTAGAATTTTTTTGGCGGTATATCGAGTTAGCGCTTTAACGGATGCATTACATTGAACGAAAATACTGTAATTCCTTGAATTTTTTGGGGGAGCGCTATATTCCCAATGGCAGACAGAATGGATGGCAGGTGCATTTTGGTACGTGTTGAGAACAATACGAATTCTTTGCTAATCAATAAAGTTTGAATTGAGCTTGAAAACATCTAGATGCAGGAAAAGGAGGTTCCCTTTGAGTTTGAGGCAAAAAAAAAAATTTAAAAAGAAAGATTTACCGAGAAAATACAGTAATTTCTAGAATTTTTTTTGGCGGTATATCGAGTTGGCGCTTTAACGAATGCATTACATATCTAAATAATCTTAATACTAATATATGATTTTTCCAGCGACAAAGATACTTTATCATCTTCAACAAGGAACAAAGGAGTTTACTACGCATTATTAATGGTTTTTTTCACACATATTTTCCTGTCAGCTATTCCGATCAAAGTACAATATTCCCCCCTTATATCGCTTATTCGTATATATCACTCTTTTTTTTTCTTTTTGTGCCATTCCTCGTCATTCCATCTATAAATATTTTCAACAGATTTTTAATCCACTTCCTGTTATGCTACAATTAAAAAAATTACCTACGGTGGCATATTATGTAAAATTATGTACAATTATCCCGCCACAAGTGATAAAACTCCAAATATCATTTGTAACTCATACAACTGCATGGTAGTTGGAACAACAATAGATTATGTGTCAATAAATGCTCGTCAAAATATGCCAAAGTGTTGTGAAACTGCAACAATGCAACATTTTAAAGACTTAAATGTAAAAAGTAAATTGTAAATAAAAAAATGAAGACTGGAATATTATAAAAATACGCTTTTATCAAATAATAGTTTAATATTAATTAATCTGAGATTATACGTTGATATATAAACTTAGAAATTCTGAAAAGATACGTTATATAATGCTTTTTTTTTTTTTTTTGCTGTTCCTTTTCTTTAAAAAAAAAACAAAAAAAAAAAAAAAAAACAGAGGAAAAATTCTATATTTTTTAATAAATTCACTTTCAACAAAGCGTTAAAAAAATCAATGAATTTTTCATAATCGAGTTCGTTGACTACACCAAATTAATGTATTGCAAGAGGCATTTTTATAGAGAAGACATGAATTTCAGTAAAATAATTCAAGATGACCTTTGAATGATTGGGATCTCAGAGATATATTGAAATTAATAATCGTATAAATGAGATAAAAAGCAATCAATCATAAAAGAAAAAAAAAGTTACTTTCTGACATATTATTTCAAAATGCATTTTCATTCGTAAATGCATAACATTCGCTAATCTAATGAAGAATCAAGAAAGCAAACAGTGCGTCTCAATTTCTAACAAATGCATGCAATCTTTCAGAAAATATAGCCATGTAAAAACATTTTAAATCATTTTTAACGATATGCTAATCACTGAAAGGTAATCATCAGAGAATAGACAATTATACTTCAAGAATGTATTATGACTAATAGTCCAGGCAATAGGGAATTTTATCTAGCAAAATTATTGGTAGTTCGGGAAATCGGTTTACTTTATGTTTTTTGGGTCGCTGAATCGGAATTTGTAACTTCCTACCAAAATTTCCCCCGGCACCCCCCCCCCAAATTTTGGTAAAAAGCCCCCCAAAAAAGATTTTTATTAAAAAAATTAATTTTTTTATTGTTTTAGGGAAAAAGTATCTAGAAATTCAGAAACTAGACAAAATTTTCAACAAATAGGATGCATGACATTATGACGTAGGATAAACGGGGAGAGAAGAGGGTGCCTCGGAACATTGTCCGCGCGCTTTTCTCAAAAATCAAATTTTTTTCAAAAAATCAAATTTTTGGGGTGTTGCCGGGTGAAATTTTGGTGGGAAGTTACAAATTCGGATTCAGCGACCCAAAAAAACATACAGTAAGCCTTTTTCCAGAACTACCATGAATTTTGCTAGGTAGAGCCCCTATACGGTCTCTATTGCCTGGACTATAAATGAAAATTTAAAATGTTCAATTCTTTGTACTTATAGGCTGAAAATTTCATGTTTCGCAGTTTGTAACTTCCAACACCTTCAGATAAAAATGATTTCAGAAATTTTTGAGAAAGAAGTGCATTATTGAAGGAGAAATTTTAAAATATGTGAACAAACACTCTTAATATAAAAGCTATGGAATATGCAAAATTGTTAAACTATTAAAATAACTATTTTAAAAAATGTACGCATTTATTTTTTTAAATAAATTATATTAAAATATTATATTAAAAGTTATAATATATTAAGATATTATATTAAATTATACCAAATATTTTTTGGGCCTTTGTCGGTTTCTTGAACCTGACAACTGGCGTCTCATAAATAGCTTCATTTTGCAGGGGTTTAGATTTTCCAGGTGCCGGGCCCTTTCCTGCACTTGACTAAGAATTCCTCGACAGTTTTGAACAAAACAATTTATTTCTTATAAACAAACTAATTTACGAAGTAGATTATTGAGTTATAATTTTATAACTAAGTAAAAAAAGTATCGAGACTAAAATTTGAATCAGGGACCTTAGGCTTAAGCTGCTAATTCTCTGCTAACTGAGGTATCCTGGACAAACCTGGAGGCCACAATTCACTCAGGTAACCTTTTGATAAGAGCAAAAACAGTGAACTCCAAATTAATCAAGTGTAATTATGTATCCGACATTTATTTAGAGCTCTATCACCTGGTATTAAGGTTGAGCTGTTTAAGATAACAAACAAGATGCTCTCATGATAAAGTTAAGCGAGTGAATTGTAGATGCCAGATTTGTCCATGATTCAGAACAGAGCACTAGCAGCTTAAGCCAAAAGTCACTAGTTCCAAGGCTGGCTTAGGCATTTTTTCACTCAATTGAAAAATTACAATTCATATAATTTATTTACCAATTAAAATAATAAATTAAAATTAATCAAAATACATTATTGTCTCGGCTTTAGATTACGATCACATCCAACTCAACTTTTAATTTTATAAAATTCGTTGCTTTCTAAGCAGCGGAATTATGATTGTTGAATCTTATAGAAACTTTTCAAAGCACTGGCATATTTTAAGTATATTAAATAAAATAAATTGTAAAGAAGTATAATGTTTTCAAAAGTAAAACAAAAATCAACTGAGCTACTTATATCACTGAAATATAATTATAAATATACCGAGATTTAACATAGTACATAAGAATTAATTATTTAACAGATAAAAATTTTAAAGCTACAGCACATTTTCAAATTATTGGGTTTGAAAATAAAAGATTGTCGAAAGAAGGAAAAAGAAATGGGCGATTTTGTTTTAGAACAGGATCTTTATATCTTAAATACATATCAATATTTATGCATGAAAATTATACACGGTCGTCATATACCTATTTTATTTATAATATAAAAATTTTAAAAGCTTTAGTCTTAAAATAAGTATTTTATTAATAAACGTGCAAAACGTTGATTAAAAATACTAAACGTGCTCAGTATTTACATCTGAGCATAACAGTTAAAAACGAAACTAAAGCAGTTTTAGTACACAGAATATATGCAAATTGATATTTATTCACCAAAAATTTCCCCGGGCAGCAGAATTACGATTGTAAAGTCTTATAAAAAGTTAAAAACACCGACATAATTTTAAGTCTATTAAATAAAATAATTTGTAACCAACTAATAATGTTTTCGAAAGTAAAAAATAAATAAACAAATGAAAATCAACCGAAGTCTTTGCACTCTAGAAATTTTAGTAAATACTAAATTTTATACAGACTTCTTCATAATGATTATTTTAACATATAATATTAAAATCGGTCCGTATTAATATCATTGGTATACTAATCTACTTATTGAATACTTAAAAATAACACATGCTTGAGGAAAACTTTGTTCCTATATTGCTTATATTAATAAGTGAACAACTTTTAGAATAAAGAGTGCAGGAAAGGACAAATTCATTTAAAATAAATAGTGTAGGAAAGGATAAATTCATTCAAAATAAATGCTATTTACGTATATTTAAAGCATACAAAACTTACACAATCATATCAATGCATAGGTCTAAAATGGAAAATTGTTTAATACTAATATTCAGTTGATGTCTTTAATACAGCCGGGATCACATCATGAATCCATGAAACGTTACTAAATAATATCAGTTTCACAAAAAAAAAACAATAAATTATGCTTTTATTCCTGTCATTTGATAAGAAGGTAATAAACACACTACAGTTAAAAAACAAAGTAATCGAATTGCTTTGTGTATAGCTGCGCGTCAGTGCGCATTGGGTAAGACCGCGACTGTCACGTGACTTTCAACCACGGTAGCCCACTACGTCAGCCCCGATTTAAAGTTTATGACGTTATCAAGCCACGATTCTAAACACTCTATCTACCGAACAAATTGATGCAATTTTGTATGTACTTAGGATGTAAAAGCGCGACAAAGCCTATTAAATTTCACTAACCTTACTTATCCCTGGATATGCATTTTATAAATAGTTTACACATGTTTTATTTTCATATTTTATATTATTCATATCCATGATGGGTAAATATTACAGTGGCCCCAAATGACTAGTTTTTACATTGAATCGTACCACAATTAACAAAAATGTTTCTGTCTAGTACATTTATTTCTCTTGAAAATATCCTTGTATAAATGTATGTTAGAGATATTATTATTCAAAACGTGCTACGAATAGAAAAAAAAATAATGCACACCAGGTATGTAACTGCTTTAAAGGGTTTAATAGTACACGTTAACAGTTTTGCCAGTCAACTGAAAATGCTTTGCCCTAAAAGAGTTACCAGTATTGCCGGGGGGCTTTTTTTTTAAATTCAGATTTCATGACTGGCACCAGCTTTTAAAAATAGTAAAATTCGCCATTTTTAATTACATATAAATTGTGGGGATAACAAGGGGAATTTTACCATTTCAAAAAGGTGTTGCGAATAAAGAAATATAAATTTTAAAAAAAGTAGCCCACTGGCAACACTGCACGTTAAACCAAAAATGTACTTAAAAAATGTCCTCTAAAGCATTAATTTATTTTCTAAAATATTACAACAATACATGGATCCCGGTTATTACAAATGTTCATATATTCCTTTTATTTTATAGTTTTTATCAAAGAGAAAAACACGTATTTCTACTGGCAGTTTTAAAAAAGTAAAATTTGTTAGATACGCATTAAATTTGTTTCACATTATACTTTCATTGTTATTAATCGTTCAAAAAAATGTTGTTTTACATGTAAGAATTAATGCATCTCTGTACTCAACAAATTCTGAAATATTTCTTAACACTACAATAACTAAACGTTATTTTGTAGGATAAATTATAGTTTTCTTCTGTCTTTTCCGAATTGTTAAAATTTTTACAAAATTGCTTTCACATAAAAGAGATAATATAACTTAACGATGTCAATGCAGCTTTTGTAACAGTTAAATAAAATAATGGATAATTTTCCTCAAAAGAAGACTAAAAAACATGAACAACAAATAACAGTTAAATTATTTAGAAAAGATAATCTAGAAAAACGGCATTTTCAAAACACAAGTATAATGCATGCGAAAAAAATATTTTTAGAAAGTTTTCAATTGAAAATTATATTTCTTTCTTAATGGGAGAAATGTTTACCATTTAATTCAAACTATTTATTTGTTCAAAAATCATTCATAAATAAAATAGAATTTTTTTTTTTTTAATGTTTAACAAAGAAGGAAAACAAACACTTAAAAGTTTCAAAACAAAAGCTCTGCACTTTTGCTTGTTCCAACAAAAATCAAACAAATTAGAATGCATTGAACCATATTTATGGTTAATGCATTTTAAAGCTGCTTTGTTTTTATACAAAAGTTTTCGTCTTTATAATTTATGCATTTCTTTTTTTAGATTTATATTAGTATTTTTATATAAATGAAACAGTAATGGAAAGTTTACGGATGCAGCATGCATTGGATCAGTTCGGGAAAAATATTCTTTGTGTTTTTGAATATGTTACATGTTATAATAAAAGTTTGTATTCAAGTGTTTCGTATCTATAACGTTTTTATTGAAATAGAAATTGCATTAATAAATTAACTCAATCCTTTATACAAAAAGTTATTTCATAATTTATTTCTAATTTTCGATGGAATAGTTTCATTTTAGATTTATATTCTTTAAATTTTACTAAATTTTTGTAGAATTAAAAAAGAACTACATACTAATGCCACAATATTCTCAAACATCAATTTTTATTGTCCAAATCTGTTGTTTCTAGTTACTATTGTAATTAATTTTTAGTGTCCAAATGTGTTGTTTCCAATTATTATTGTTTTGGCACAACATAGTTTGTATTGATTAATTGCTGAAATTTTGTGATTAGACAAGACAAAATTTCCTGTTATAAATACCGCTCTCCTACACGAAAAAGCACATTTTAACAATAAAAATATATTTCCGTGAATATGGAGGCCATTTTTCTTTTAAAGTCACCGGGTAAGCTCTAATTCGGCCTTGTTAAAATACAACAAATTTATGTATCTTTTTCTCAAATATAGTGAAAGAGAGAGATCTACACTACATTTTTTAGAGTAGTTTCAATAACATGCTTTACGTATTTTAACGGACCATTTTCTTTCAAAGTAAAACTGAAAATTAATTGCGGAAACGTCAGTGAAGGCTGACTGTGGAGACACGAAAAGTTTTGGTTTCTGTCTGTTAGTCTGTTTGTCTGTTTGTCAGTCTGTTCCGCGATAACTGCCGCAAAAAGCATCCGATGAACTTGAAATTAATTGGGCATGTTGATGAGTTACCCGGACTTAGCTGTATGGTTTTTGGTTAAATTTGGTTCATTCGTTCGGGAAATATAGAACATTTTATTTTGTTCTATAATGCTTTTCTATGGCAAGTCAAACGATTTTCAGATTTTCATTTATTGAAAGAAATAGTTCATATGAAAAATGGATTTAAATGGTAAATTTTTGATGCTGAAATTTTTAAATAAGATTATTAAATTATTCCAATTAGTTTGAAATTTTGTCGATATATTTGCGAGATTTTTTTAATTAGGTTTATAATTTTTGGAGGAATTTTATGCATGTTTTCCAATAATATAAAGCGTTTTGTTTTATCAATTTGACATAATACATGTTTCATTTTTTTCCTTTTCTTTCATCTTTTGACTAGCAACGTATTTGGTCCTAACAGTATTAGTATAATTGCGTGTATAATGTTTGAGTAAAGCCAACGTCAAAACGGATGAATTAATGCATTTGTATCTTTGCATATAGATGGATTTTAGACCAGAAATAAAAATAGGCAATGTTTCATTTATTTTATTTATTTTATTCAAATATTTTGCTTAAAAATACAAAAGTTCATTATTTTCATAGAGAATAATGTGACATTTTTCTATAACATTTACCAATATTTCTTTAATTGCTGCCAAGAAAATAAAACCCGGAATAATATTTTCTTTTAAACAATTTTCAATTGAAATATTTTGTCGTGAAACAGGAAAATGAAAAAAAAAAAATAAGAATAGAAAAACTAATATGGCGGCATATAGGAAATAAAAAGAAAACTCTCGAGTATTTCTTAATATAACAAGATGAAAAGTTTTGAGTAAGTACGCATAGCAGGTGAATCAGACGTAATTTATCGAAAACAAAGATGCTGGAATAAAAAGATCTTGGGTAAAATAAAATTAACTATTATTCACTGAGGAAAGAGATAGATGGAGATGCAGTATGCTGTAAAAACAGTTTGCAATATGATGTGCGTTATCGCTCAGATTTAAATGCCCTCATTCGGCCCAAACAAAACAAACACGTGGAACAGGGACTGAATTCTTCGACTTCATCCGTGCATCTTTTGTGTAAAATGAAAATGATCTGCTTATATTTAAGCATTGTAAGGTAGCATTTCATTGTATTATGAATTAAATCTATATCACTAAAAATATTATTATTATTATTATTATTATTATTTTTTAAGCACGTCGTTGTTTTGTGCCGAATGTAGCGGATTTTAGGGTTACATTTTTGGCGTCACTTCAAGATTTATTGTCTGCGTATGGTTAACATGAAGATTTTATTTTAAATTTAAATTTTATGAATTTATAAAAAAACAAAAAACTTATGCTTATCCTTATAAATCACAGCGTAAAAAAAAAAAAAAAAAAAAAAAAAAAAAAGATATACTATAACCATCCGCACAAGCAATAAAAAATTACGAATGTAAATTTAAATAGACTACGGGGGGTTCAGGGGGGCAGAGCCCCCCTGAATAAATGCAATTTTTGATTTAAAAAGCTACCAGAATAAGTAGCTCATCAGAATTTCAGAATGTATAACCACTTGTTTAACACTTTTAATTTCTGAAACTTTACAAATTATGTTGTATTCTTATAAATATTTATGTAATTTGAAAACTTTAAAAAGCGATTTGTAGGAAGTTGAATATTACGCAATGAGTGTTAAAAAACAATGACTTGCAAAGATGACGTTGAGGGTCCTGATCTGCAGATTTACTAGTTATTAATTATTTATTGAAAGACATTTTGAAATTAGCATTTTTGGTAAGATTCCACTGCCTAAAATAAATAATTCTGAACAAATCATTAAATCCTTGTGTTAAAGTATGCACTATAACATGATATAAGTATTTAGAAAAATCTGAGTTCTTAAGTTTAATAGATAAAAAAAAGGAACACAAACTGAAAAATCGAAGTTTTGAGAAAAAGTCAATTAAAGCAGTGAAGCAGCGTTGCCAGTTTATTACTTTTTTGAAAATTCTGATTTCTTTATTGGCATCACTTTTTTGAAATAGTAAAATTCATCTTATTTAATAACGTAATAATTAAGACGAAAACAATGGGAATTTTACCACTTTAGAAAAGTGTTGCTAATCAAGAAATCTGAATTTTAAAAAAGTATCTCACTGCTGTGAATTGCTCTTAGAAAAAATGAAAAAATCCAACTTTTTTAATATATAAACATGCGTAATACATCGTTGGAAAGATAAAAGTTCAAACTATTTAAGGACATACAAAAGTAAAAATTGATATTTTGGTTGAATTTCGCTTACCCGGTTCCCTTAAGGGATAGTAACGATTGTTCGGTTTTTCTTAAATCTGAACAGAAAATAATAAATGGTCACAGCTTCGAGGCTTACAGTCCACGTAATGATATATAACATTTCTTTAAGATATCAAGGTTACTATCCACTTATTCAGATAAAAATACAGGGTATCTCATATGTCTCAGGGTGTTAACTCAGATTTCGTTCATAACTTTGCTAGTAATGGAATATTTTGACTTATTCACTCAGTGTTGCCAGATTGGGGGCTTTTTTCTCCCCAGATTGTTGATTGTCACCGCTTTTTTGAAATAGAAATATTCGGCCTATTTCAAAATAGATTAAAAATGCTGAAAATTAAGGCGAAATATACTATTTAAAAACAGTGGTGACAGCCAAATAATATGAATTAAAAAAGTCTCCAATCTGGCAACACTGTATTCACTTAGCATTTTGCGAAATGTAATGACACCAAGCGAAGTAAAAACCCATATCATTCGGCCTATTGTAGATTATATTTGATGAGATTGCAAGATTTTCTTCCTTGTATAAAGTGGTAAATGGCATTGCTCGGCAATCACTGAGTTAATGAAGTGTTGAGTCTTGCCTGCGACTTTATATTTTCAGTCTTATCTTGAATTCATCACAAAGTTGGAGTTACTGCTATTTAATGGTTTGGAAGTTTAGACAATGTTGCGATCTTTGAGTTTCACATACAGTAGAACCCCGCTAATCCAAACTAATTCGGACCGGCGCCTGTTTGGATTACAAAAAATTATAGTTATAGGTATATTAAGTTATAAGTGCTCAGTAGTACAGTAAACATCCTCTAATCCGACATTCTAAGGTCCGGAATGCTAGATAATACGGCGCGATTAAAAAAAAATAGTAATCCTAGTTTAATCACTTCATATATTTATAATAATCCAATGGAACTTCAGAGTAAGGAATTACGTAACAACCCATTACAAAATGCTTGAATTTATATATAGGTCAATCACCAAGGAGAAGAGGTGGGGGGGGGGGAGGAGAAAACAACATTTCAGTAGATAATTTGCGAAATCAAACTGTTGAATGTAAAAATAAATGTTTATCATCTGAATTAAATACTTTTTGTATTTTAGAAAAGAATTTTATAGTGACAGGCAAACAAACTGATATTCTGGAATTTTTAAAGGTGGCTTCTACGAGTAGTCCTAAAGTGCACATTTTCATTTTATATTCGTCTGCATATGTTGTACGTTTATATTATCGAGTATTTTATTTAATTCTATTCAAGCTGTTTAAAAAAATAAAAAAAAACATACTTTACTGCAACTTTTTTTGTCTAATTCTAACTTCTATACGTTTTTCCCGATATTCATTCTGTAATCTGAAAAATTTCGCATTTTATCTCTTCGGTTAATTAAAATTATACTAATTAAGCATAATTTTCGAAAATAATATCGGTTCTGATTTACCGGAATTTCGAATTAGAGGAATTCTACTGTATTCATATGCGTTGTTTTGACATATTTCATGCTACAAATTTTGATTATTGCCGTATCTTTTCTATATTCTGTAAAGAAAGGGCATTTTTTAAAGGAAAATAGCTTCTTTATGCACAAACATTCGTTTTCAGTATCAAAACATAAAGATGAAAGTTTTTATAATGTTCAAAAGTGGCTCATAATTTATACGTAATGCAAGAGGTTTCTTTCTTGTGGTTTCATTGTTGGTTTAATTCAATTATTTTTTCTTTAATACCGTTACAATTATGGACCAATAGCAGATCAAACAGTAAGTTTTTAGAAAGAGTGACACAGCTAAAAAATCTTCATTTTTGAGGTAACACTAACAATGACTTTAAAGTTAATGTTCCTTTTTTCTGAGTAATTTTAATTCACTTTGATAGCACTAAACGGAAATATTATCACTCTTTTTATGTTACATTTTAAAAAACACGATTTCGCTTTAACATTTTATCTACTGACGGTACTTAAAGGTACCATTAAAATAACTTGTTATAAATTTCCTTTAACGCATCGATTACCTGTAATACAGTTTAGAAGGAGTTATAGATACATTATTTTATCTTGTTCCAAAAGCATTATGGGTTACACAAAACAAAAATATTTTTAAAAGTATGATTTATTTTGCTTTTGTATCTTTTCAGCTTTCTTGCCGTTGAGAAAAGGGGGGGGGGGGGGGTTCAATTCGGAAATATTTCTATATTTCCATTATAAAAACTTTATATTTGTACATTTCCTAATTCTAAAAAATACTAAGAAAATATTTAAAATAAAAGATTTTTGTGGGATTATAAATATTGCACAAAATCCCTATAAATTAAAAATTAATTAATCCTTCTAAATCCTTCAATCCTTATAAAATGCTTCTAAAATTTATTAAGTAATTATGTAAATCTTCTAATATAGTTTCACAAATTCATGAAAAATGCTTTAGAAGTTATAATTTTTATGAACTCATAATTTAGTACATAAAGGGTTAATCATTAGTTGCATTTTTTTTATAATTTAAAACACTCGTTGGTATTATTATTTTTTAAATATCTTGCATATTTACTGTTGTTTTGATAGTTTTTTATAGTGTATCTTTTATATTTTAATCATGTCTGCTAGTATGTTTCACAAATTAAAGAAAAAATTTGCACATTTATATTTTGTTTTATATTTTTTATTCTTACATTTAACATCTTAACCCTTTATCTACTGCAAGTTTTTTTCATGTAATATTTTTTTTCAGTTACTACAATGAAAATAAAAGGATACACGTAAAAAAAAAATACTCACCCGTGAGAAATTTAATTATTTAGCGGAAATTAATTAAAGTGGTTCTTTAAAGTACCGTCAGTACACTATGACTAAAATATGGTAACCGAAAACCCACAAAGAATTTCAAGTGGCACCTGAAACTATTTTCCACTTAATAAGTATGTAAAATACAGACCCCTTATTCTTATTTACAAATAAATCTTTTGGCAAACTCCAGTGCGAATCATTTATTTCAACACTTCAGAATCAAAAATGCTTTGCCCCTGAAGGGGTTTAACCCCCCCCCCCCTATTTTTTAGGTAGCTTTCATTACAAAAAGCTACCTATTGCAGCCGTTCGGAGGAAAGCGATTTCAAAAAATTTTGGTATATTTTCATCAATCATGACCCCCAGACCCCAAAACCACCCTCCGTTCAAAATTGATATATATATATATATATATATATATATATATATATATATATATATATATATATATATATATATATATATATATATCTGACCTATGTCACACTGTAACTCTCGTAATTATGAACCAATTTCGATGTAATTCGGTGTGTACATAGTACATACCAATGTCTCGACCGAGTTTGTTGGCCAGCTTCATCCGCCATTTTGTTTCAAAATGGCGGCCATTTAAAATTTAAAAAAAAAATAAATTTGAAATGTGGTACCAAAAAATTAAAAATTGAAAAATTGTTTTTCCTTATGTAATTGACCTTTAGACAAAGATTCTGAAGCAGTTTTTATTTCGTCTATATCTTAAAAAATGGCTGAGTTATAGCATTTTGAATTTCTAGCGTGGCTGACATTTTGAAACGTCCTGAATTTTGTCACGAGATAAAAGGCGTATTTATGAACCGATTTCGATGTAATTCGGTGTGTTCATAGTACATACCAATGTCTCGACCGAGTTCGTTGGCCAGCTTCATACGCCATTTTGTTTAAAAATGGCGGCCATTTAAAATTAAAAAAAAATTTAAAGTTTGAAATGTGGTACCAAAAAATTGAAAATGGGAAAATATTTTTTTTTTTATGTATTTGACTTTTATACAAAGATTTCGGAGCAGTTTTTGTTTCGTCTATATCTTTAAAAATGGCTGAGTTATAGCATTTTGAATTTCTATTGTGGCTGACATTTTAAAACGACCTGATTTTTGTCACGCGATAACAGGCGTATTTATGAACCGATTTGGATGTAACTTGGTCTGTACATAGTACATACCAATGTCTCGACCGAGTTCGTTAGCCAGCTTCATTCGCCATCTTGTTTTAAAAGGGTTGCCATTAAAAAAATTAAATTTAAAATTTAAAATGAGTTATTAAAAAATTGGAAAATGAAAAAGATTTTTTTTATTTGTTTGGCCTTGATACAAAGATTCCGGAGCAGTTTTTGTTTCTGAAAATTTGTTCTTTTGTTTATATCTTAAAAATTGGTTGAATTATAGCACTTTGAATTTGTAGCATGGCTAACATTTTGAAACGATCTTGTATTTGTCACGCGATAACACGCGTATTCGCCTATTTCGATGTAAGAAGGCATGTGGATAGTATACATCAATACCTCGACCAAGTTCGCTGGCCAGATTCATCAGCCATCTTGTTTCAAATTGGCGGCCATTAAATTAAATATATATATATATATATATATATTTAAAGTGAGGTGCAAAAAAATTAGAAATTGAAAAAGGTTTCTTTCTTAAGTATTTGACCTTGATATAAGGATTCAGGAGCATTTTTTGTTTGTCTTTACCTTAAAAAATGGCTCAGATATAGCAGTTTCAATTTCTATTGTGGGTGACATTTTGAAAAATCTGATATTTTGCCTGCGACAGCACTAGTATATATCAACCGATTCCGATGTGAGTGAGCAAGTGCACAGAAATTACTAAGGTCTCGACCAAGTTCACTGGTTGGCCTCATCCACCATGTTGTCTTAAAATGGCAGGCACTTTAAGAAATCGCCGAATTTGTCAGCCAAATATAAGTTACTTTAAAGAAAAGCTGCTTGGATAAAACTGACTAATTTCGCGAAATTCTCATTCATTATATTGATAAAAATTAGTATTGAATCTCCTATATTCGGTTTCTACTAAATTGAGCTTCGTGGGTTTGAATGATATAAGTCGGCTTTTTTAAAATAAGGAATTTGAAAGCTACCTCTTCCTCCCGGCACTGGCCGGAAGGACATTTTTAGGTTTCGATCATTTTAGCAGCCCTTTAGTTATGCGACGTTTGTATTCCAGGGACAACATGTTCTCTCGCATCTCCACATTTGCAATATATGAATTTATATATGCTATTTCTAGCATAGCAAAAACGAGCCGGCGCCGCAACGTTTTCAATTTCGTATAAAAAATAACAGTGAAACAGAAACGAAATACCAGGGAAATCATTACTACACTACATTTTAGTAATTACATTTTAAAACAGATAAAAACGATAGATAACTATACAGCCGAAATATAAGCAAGAAGTTTTTCTCCAACACCCAGTGTACTGACGGTATTTATAAGTGCCAACGAGAAATTTGTTAAAACAAACGCATACACAGTTCACCTAAAATAGCTAGTCAAACTGTATTCTACGATCATAATGAACACATAAAAAATCTAATACTTATCTTATATCTTTTAAGGTGCTTGCAGCAATAAATAGACGAGCGTGACAATCTGTACAAAATGTCGGCACAAAACCCATCGTCTGTGTCAAAGATAGCCTCCTTCCTCGCTAAAATAACAAATCTAGAACTACTGCTTCCATGTATCCGGATAAAGTGGAGTTAAAAGAGTGTTTTTGCAAAGTACCATTAGAATATTAGAGATATTCATAATAGGATGAAAGTTTAAAGTGAGCGGTACTTATACTAAGTACCGTCAGTAGATAAAGAGTTAAATGGTGGAGGGAGGTTATATATCTCACTCAGTTTTAATTTCCAAATGCCACAACGGCACCAGAATATTGGAATAAAGATATTCTTCTTTAATGTACGTAACGGTAAATTTTTACTAATTTTCAAATATATTTGTTAGTAAATCCTAGTACCATTAAATCCTTTGAACATTTTAGCAACAAAAGTAATTTGCACTGAAAGGATTAGAAAAAGTTGGCCGTATTTCTCAATAATGAAGTCAAAATTCGTTAATGAAGAATGTATTTAAAAATAATAAATAGAACATTTAAAAAGACTAGTTTCTTTGTAAAGTTTTCAAATAAATTATCAGGTCCAATAAATAAAACTCAAAAACCTAGACATTATTATTATTTTTTATTATGCCACTCTTCTAGAAAAGCGACGAAATGATAAAACGAAAAATAAATGTCAGCAATTGTTAATATAGATTTAATAAATTTTGTTTAAAAATGCAAATAAATTGCCATCGTTTTATGCATTTATTTTTATAAACAAATTTCAAACTTCTTAATTTTAACACAATAATTAATAACTTATCTAACAGAACACTTTTGACAACCAATTTTCCGAGCGATAGTTCGATAAAAACTTAAGCATTTAGAAATGTATCATGTTATAATATAGAATTTGCAAATTACGTTATTGGTTATTATTTCATTAAGAAAGTTTTTTTTTTTTTTGCCTATTGATTTATGTTCTTAAAAAATTGTCGATTATTTTGAACAATATTGATGAAAGGTGCATTAAGGCTATACAAATTTCAAAAGAAAATATTTTATTGGTGCAAAATAAACATCCATCATTTACATTTGAAAGTAGTAAATTAATCAGAATTTTTACTTAATTATCAACAAATTCATTAAACTTATTTTGTGTACAAATTTATTTTTTTTTTAATTTCAACGCTTCTTATTACATCATTTATCAAGTTATAAAATTGATTTTTCTAATTTGTTCTCGATAAAAAACGTTGATATATTTTATTTATTATGCTGAAAAGAATGAGAAACTCTTGCAGTGCTCGCACCGTTCCTAAAATTTTCGCACTTTGCTACCAGTATTTTAAATAAGAATTCTTAGTGGTGCATTCCTTTAACATCTATAATAGAATTATGCAAGATAAATTATCGTATTTATTTAGTGGTAGGAAAGTGCGAAAATTTTAGGAACGGTGCGAGCCCTGCTCTTGTCAAGAAAATAAATTTCTAGTCTAGTGATTTAATACTAAGATAATAACGGATTGTTAAAAATTTAAAAACTATTAGATATTTAAAATTCAGTTTATTTGGAAAATATTTTATCTGAGTAGATTGAATAATTAAAAATGCATTTTTCAAGCCCAATGAACTGTATCTTAAGGTTGAAATATCGAATTAATGTGTCTCTATTATATACAACACTTGCTGTGCTTTGATTTAACGTTCCCTGCATTTTATTGTTTAATATACAGAGTGATTAAACGCAAAAAGAATCTTTGACAGTATATGAAGTCCTCGCGAACATGCCGTTCAAAGAGAAATGGGATGCAATTTTGGGATGTGATTACTTTATGGCATGGGCTCGAGGATGAGGTAAAAAAACAGCAATCGGGAAATCACCGCTAATGTTTCAGTGACACAATTTTTAAAATTTTCAACTGGCATCACCCAGATAATTTCATCACAATATCAGCTTCACGTTGAATAACCCTAAATAACTTTAAAAAACTCATTTTTTATTACGTTGAGTATAATGGGACGCTTTTGGCAAGAAAAATAATAGTCTGCTGTGATATAACACTAAGATGATAACTGAATTTTAAAAGTTTAAATCTATTGAATATTTATAATTCAATTTAGTTTGTAAACAAGAAAGAAAAATCATGCGTTAAGCATAGATTATGAAACACTTTTCAACACTTACTGAATGCTTTAAAAAAAACTCCGTTACTTATTCGGGGAAATACGGTAAATAAAATAACTAAGTAAACATTTTAGAAAACGCATAAAACATTTGAAAATCTGATTTCAGCAGTTACCGTCCGATATACAAACATGTATTCCAATTCTTTTGAAGAGTAAGTTTTAAAGAGTAGTTAATGAACCCTGTATTGGATCTGTAGGTTGATATCTATGCTATATAATGGGAAAATTTAGTTTAGAAAGAAAACGCATAACACATCGAAATTTCTCTGTCGGCAATTTATATTAACTCATAGAAACATACTTGAATACTTTTATACAACCCTATAGTTTATCTAGAACCTTTATTGCATGCCACTATTTAGCTAAAATTTAATTCAAACTAAAACACTTTTAAAACTACTGAAATCACATTTCCAGAAAATATCACTTATAGACGGCCATGTATCCATCTTTCCGTGAACCTGTATATCATTTTATCTATATTCTATAACCATTTCTTGGTAATGAAACAGTTTAACATAATTCAAATACACCACAAACTACCTCTATACCATTATGAAACGGAATTATTTTGTGTGGCCCGGAAACGGAATTATTTTGTGTTTTGAATTAAATGGATAATAACCATTCTTTGTACCGCATATTCTACAGAATGCATATTTTAGTGGACTTCATTAATGCATATCAATATTATTATGTTTGAAAGAGAGTAACACAGTTAAAAATCATTTCAAACGATTTTTACCCATTGGCCGTAATGTAACGGAAAACTTTTGTCTGTCCCTTTAAATGAACTAAACATGCTACTAAGTTCATTTGAAATAGGGATCATCCTATGGAAGAGGTCACTAACATCCAAAAAATTCAGAACGATCCGAGTATACTTACAAGAGTTAGAGCGCGGATTAACGGACAGACAAACCGAAGTCATAAACACTTTTCAACTTTGTTGGAAAGTGGTTTAGTTGTCCTTTCTAAAATTTCGAAAAGAATTTTCAAGGCAAAAAATGTAAATTCTACTCGTATAATATTCAAAATAATCAAAATGTCACTACTGTCCCTTGTCCCCCCACTTCATGCACTGATCTTCATGAAAAAAAAAAAAAAAAAAAAATAAGTGTAATGACAAACTAGCAATTTTTTAGAAATGTTACTATACAAAATAAAAATGTACATTCTAAAGTATAAAATATTTTTCTATTTTCCATTATAAATAGTTTTATATTTATCCTGGCTAGAAAAATGTTTTTCCCTAGTTTGTATGTTTTTACTGTCCCTTCTATAAAACTGTTGATGTGACCATGGACAGGTGAGCTAAAATTTGACGGATAGTTACATTTAGTAGAAGCAGCAATCTTGATTGCTGAAAAAGTCACATATTTGAATTTTTTCTGGACTTCAAAAGCAAGTTGCAAAATAGATAAAAAGATAAGACTATGTTTATTACAAGTCACAATTTTTCTGATTATTATTTTTATTTATTTACTATTTTGTCAAAATGTAACATACCTTTGCTTAGTCCAAAATGTGATATTGTAGTCTTTCAAAGATTAACTTACTATGAATACGGAAACAATTTTTTGAATTTTGTCCCCTTTCAATGAAATGCCCGAACTGAGTTCGGCCGTCACCGGTAAGGGGTTAAATAAACTTCTGGTTTGATGTAAATTTTGTTTTATTTTTTAAAAAGACGAAAACTGTGATGTACGCATAAACGATTTATTCGCGTAATGTCGGAGGAAACAAAGACTCCAAGTATTGGACTAAAAGTACGATGGAAATTCAAAACTCTGGAGCGTTCAGACGAACTTCTCCATTTCTTGAACGTGATTTACGTTCCTACTTGAAATTAAAGAGAGAACTTATGTAATACCCCTTATGTTTTCTTTTTTAAAGAATTTCCGGTAAGAGAGGCTAATTTGTATGCATGTCTACATTGTTTAAAATATCGTGAAAAATGACCTCTGTTTTTAAAAGCTATGCATTTTTGGACCAATGAGAACGCTTCGTAGGGGTTTATGTAGCGTTCCCATTGGTCAGAAAATAGATAGCCTTTAAAAACAGAGGTAATTTTTCACGATATTTTTAACAGTGTACATAAAAAGTATTTTTACGTTTCCTGCCATGTGTTAATTTATTAACCCTATCGCTGCGGAATCCGAGATTTTTTCGGGGATGCCTTTTTCCGTCTAATTAAGCCTCCTTGATCATTCCCACCAGTTATTTTTTTATTGTAAATTTTGACTTATTTAATCGGAGCATTTTCCCGATTAAATTAGACAAAAATTTTTGTTTCGAAAAACCGGTGACAAAAGAATAAAAATTCTTAAATACACAATTTTTGAAGCTATTTTGATAAAATAATTACGCAGCGAGAGAGTTAACACATTATACCCCAACGGTACCGTAAAATACCATTAAAATAATTTGTTATAAAATTAATTTAATACATCTATTAGTAGTAATACAGTTTAGAATGAGCTATAGATACTTTACCTTATTTCGTTCCAACAGCATTATTGGCTGCACAAAACAAAACTATTTTTAAAAGGTTGATTTCTATTTCATTTCCAGATTTTCAGCTTTCTTGACGTTGAAAAATTAAGGGGGATAAGTTTCAGTTAGGAAAGATGTCCATATTTGTATTGTAATACCATTATATTTGTATATTTCCTAAATGCCATAGAGTGACGATTATCCGGACTGGTCGGGACGTAGGCCGATCCGGTTAATTAAAAATCCAGATAATTGGACAACTTAAAAAAACGGCTATGGCAATGTTTTTTGAGGTAACTTCACTTCATAATTTTTCTAGGCGTAAGACTGGCAATTGTGCACATTTTATCACATTGCATACCTCATGTTTCGAAGTTATTTTTTTTATTTTAAATTTCTGCAAAATTGGTACAAAGTTATACATAGAAATATAGAAGGTGGGATTTATTACATATGTATATACATAAACTGTACGGACAAACGCGAGCGGGGAGAGAAGGGGGTCCCTATTTCCGAAGACACCAAAGGACAAAAGAAACAATTTTTCGACCCTATTCAGCGAATCTTAAGATAAAGAGAGATTTTCCTAAGAAGAAATATATATACGTGGGACTCTCTCGTGTTAGAAGTGAAACTTCTTATGTTCTAGAAAAAGTTGTTTTATGCATTGCTCTCTTTGCTTTTGTTGGAGATTTTATTACTTCAGGGTTAGGAAAGGGTTATTTAACGGTTAACTTTCGTGACATCCAGCCGAATTTACCCTACTGCGCCTAGAGATGTTTTTTGGAAGAGGCGGGAAAAAAAGGAATGGTACTTGATCGATCCAGTTAATTGGACAATCCGGTTAATCAGCGTCCGGATAATCGGCGCTCCACTGTATATAAAATAATAGACAATCATTTCAAATAAAATATTTCAGTAGAGTTATAAATATTGCACAAAACTCGCTAAATTCAGATTGAATTAATTAGTTTTAATTGGCAAAATCCTTCTAAAATATGTTAAATGATTGTGTAAATCTTCTAATGTAGCTTCAAAAATTTACGAAAAATGCTTTAGAAGGTGAAATTTTTATGAATTCAAAATTTAGTATACAAAGTGTTAAATATAACCATAGCTTCAATTAGCACAATTGTATAATTAAAAGGCGAACAATTATTCATATGACTTATAAATCTAAAAAAAACAAGAATTACGACATAGTCTAAGAACAGAATATTAAAAAAGACGTCCTTGTGGTTTCATAAATACATGTAGAATGATTTGCCTGTTTTGTGGGACTGTCATCTACATCTATCATTTAAAAACAAAATACTAAACATCAAAGTAAAAACAACAACATGTCAAAGATTTACAAGTATTAGCAGCTTAATTAAGAATTATCCATCTGTTATTATTATTATTATTATTATTATTATTATTGAACACATTAAAATATCTTTCACAACTTCTCTGGCCACCTCATATTAAAAAATAATCTCCAAGTTTTCTCATTATATTGTTTCTGATTTTAATATGATAATTAGTATTGTTATTACATATTATATATTATATTGTTATAATTGAATTTTCTGTGTAGATTGTATTATTCACATGCTAAAATATGATCAGGATTGTCATGGTTGTATTTCAATTTATTAACTCTAGATGGCAGCATCAAAGTTTCTTTCCTCCCACAATTCTGTTTCAGAGATTCTGTTCTGTTTACTTGTGTTGTCACGTGATTGCCCTTTGAAAGTGATGTTTTTGTTTTGTGAAATGTTACAGTAAATGTTTATATGTTTACGATGCTTCCTCGTTAATTCATAGTTGTGTTTATTATTAGTTGGTTGGTTGATTGTGATTTTATGGCGCAAAGTCCCTTTAGGGACATGCTGCGCCAAGACAAAGTCAAAACGTAAAAATTATATATTACCCAAAATTGAGCAGCAAAAAAAAAAAAAAAAACTAACAAAAAAAAATGAGAAAAGCAGTAAATGAGAAAACTAATATATATATTTAAAACCATTTAAAAGAGGAAAGGTTGATAGTTAAAAGACCAATGTATTCTGATTAAAAACTGTGAAGTTAAAAAGCAATAACCGTTAAAATACCAACAAAGTCCAAGATGACGTACAAATACTACCTAAAAACAAATTTAGACTCTCAGAAATAAATAACAAACATAAAATTAATTAGGTGTAAATTGATCAAAAACTGATGTTTCTTAATCAGCATTTAATTCATATGAGTCAGATTCCATTTCTTCATCTAAGTTTTTCAGTTGTTTCCGATCCTTTAAATTACTAACTGATGGGTTTAGGCTTTTGTTATTGTTCTTTTTCTTCACAGTGGAAAACTGTGAAGAACCCCGGATTGTCTTTTTCTCTTTCTGTATACAAGATTTTTTGCTTGGTTTGTCAGTTTTATTAGTATCAGGTCTATGTGATGTTTTTGCAGATGTAACAGCCTTAGTCTGGAGTTCAGGTGACTTTTTGGATTGACATGGAGATTTTTGAGACTGATTGACTTGGTATACTATTTTAACATGTTCTGAGGAAGGTTGCCAGCGTTCTAATAGTGGGGTTGCATAGCATTTACTACCACAACTAACATCTCGGGTTTCTCTATTTGAAGTGGTTGTTGATTGTGCTTTAGCTGAGTTACTTAGTGGAAAGGAGGTGTCGGTCTGGGTGCTTATGTGCCTTACAGAATTTTGTTGTTGCTTGAGTGCACTCGAGTAGGAGACTCCGACTGACGGAGTTCTGGATTCAACAACTTTGCGGGCTTCAGGGTAGGAGAGATTTTGAGTTACTTTAACTGCAAGGATTTCCTTTTCACGTATCCAGTTTGGACAGGAGCGGGAATATGCCGTATGATCACCCTTGCAGTTTATGCAGCGTTCAGAGTTTTTACATGAATTACCGTCGTGGCCAACTTCTGCGCAGCGTGCACAGGTAACGGAACCACGACAGGTAGTTGTGGTGTGACCATAACGCTGGCATTTAAAGCAACGGAGAGGATTTGGGATATAAGGACGGACAGGACAGTTCAAGTAAGCAGCTTTAATTCTTGATGGTAAATTAGGGCTATTAAAAGTCAGAATGATGTGCTTCGTAGGAAGCACCTGCCCATTCCGACGGATAGTTATACGACGTACATCTATGATATCTTGGTCTTTTAAATTTTGTAAAAGTTCGTCTTTAGTAGAGAATAAAAGATCTGGCTCGGATATTACACCACGGCTTGTATTTAGAGTTTTATGTACTTGAACAGAAACTGAAAAAGAGCCTATTGTAGAGCAATTTGAGAGAAGATGTGATTGTTTGGCTGAAGAAACCTCAACAAGCAAATCCCCAGATTGTAATTTTTTGAGAGAATGACCATCCCCCAAGACAGACTGGAATGTTTTTGCAATGAGAAATGGTGAAGTTTTTTTGAAAGAGCTATCAGAGAGACTATCATTGACTATTAATGACAAAGAAACGAGTGTATGTGGAATTCTGTGCAATTTGTTGCTCTCCACGTGGGAGAGAAATGGAAGTAAGTGAAATATTTGCATCCATATTTGAAAAAAAATAAGAATTCAGACCCCGGCCGCACCACCCACTACCGAGCCCAACAAGGGGATGCACAGTCGTGCACCAGTGCTGACCAGGGCCTGTACGGTCACAAAACACTTCTATGCCAGTCTCCACCCTAAACAAGATGGCTAGTAAGTGTCCGATCACTTGATCCCCAGCCAGTGACAGAAGTCAGCTGACCAGCCGATTGATGCATACGGGACCAATATGCACCTCCCGTCTACCTGAAGCAGAGGCCAAAGCAGTGTGTTGGTTTCCCTCAACTGCCAGGATCCCCCTTTCCAGGGACACGGGTCGCCACGCACGGCAAACACGTGGGTGTTTTACAATTCTCCATGAGTCGATATACAGGATGATATCGGCCCATACAGAATTGCCCTCACCTCCGAAGAGGAAACCACAACGAGAGTGAAACATAGAGGAAAGAAAGAGAAGAGAAATAAGAGGAAAAGGAAAAAAGAAAGATCGCTCAGGAACCCGGGGTTGCGAAGTCCGTGAATACCTAAAGAAGGTATACCCTGCGGGGTGTGTTTATTATTAATTACTTACTAAATATACAATAAGTGGCGACGATGGATAGAAATGAAAAATTTGTACCAGAAAAAAGTTTACCGAAAATGAGAATTGTGCCGGTGAAAATGGCTATACTTCTGGTTTAAATGTTCTACGTTTCGGTGCAGTACGGCAATGCAATATTAATACTTCATTGGGTGATCCGGTGGCCTGGTGCTCATTCAAACAGACTCACAATTCCCAATAGTAATACTTCATAGTCTTCTACAGTACTTACGGCGGTGGTAAGTGATATCACATTTACTTTTACATTTTTACTATTTTGCTACATTTAAAATAAAATGTTCACTCATTTCAAGGAGTTTTATAAAAAACTGGAAAGTTTCACCGCTTACGTGAAACGACTGGAACAAAATTTCGTTCTGCGTGACATAACAGAACAAAAAAAATTCCTGCTAATCTATCATTATTAGAACCAAAATTATATGGTTTATTATGTGATTTATGTGTACCTAAGAATAGTGAAACTTTAAAATATAATGAAATTGTTGATATTCTGCTTAAACACTTAAGCCCCGCCCCCAATAAATTCATTGAGAGAATTAAATTTAGAAAATATTTTCAGAATGAAACTGAATCAATTCAGGATTTTGCTGCTAGATTAAAAAAGGGTATGACCTTTTCTTCATTTACTGGCGATACTCTAAATGAAAATTTGCTGGAACAGTTTTTGAGCGGTCTGAAAAATGAAAGCATTCAGAATCAATTGATTACACAAGTTGATGATTTTAACTTTGAAAAATCTGTTGAGAAAGCTTTACCTTTATATAATATAGATATTGAAATTGCTGAAATTAAGCATAAAAATTTCAATCTAAATAAAATTTCCAGTACCAAAAATGTACAAAATAAGAAATTCCAAAATTGTTCTCAAAAACAGAATGTCAACAATCAGGTAAATAATACACATTCTGACATGAATAAAAATAAGTTAAAGTGCTATCGATGTGAAAATGCCTCACAAATTAGCAAATGTTTGCAGATTTATTAATGTTACTTGATACCTTTGTAGAAAAAAAGGCCATTTAAGCACGGTATGCAGAAGTACAAATTCTCAGAATCAGGTTAATTCTTTAAATACTGTAAATGTTTTATCTGTTAAGTAAGATAAAGGTTCAAATCCAATTAAGTTATCTGTTTTCATTGAAAACAAGGCTAGATCTGATATGGAATTAGATACTGGATCTGGAATTTCTGCTTTTCCTTTAAAAAGATTTCGCAGAATTTTTCCTAATCATAAAATTTTTTCCTCCAGATGTTCAGTTGAAAACTGCAACTAGCGAAATTTTCAAACCTGTAGGTTATGTTGAAATAAATATTAGTTATGAAAATAAAACTAGAAAGGAAAAGTTGTATTTGATAAAATAAGTTAATTTTCCATTATTATTTGGTAGAGTTTGGGTATCTGAATTTGATATTTTCCCACATAATTTAAAATCAGTATATGTGAATGAAGTTGTAAATTATTCTGATAAATTTCGGGGTTTGTTACAGGAATTTTCTGATTTATTTATTGATAAGGCTGGGGAGATAAAAGATTTACAAGCAGAACTTTATCTTGAAAAAGATGCTACACCCATATTTTGCAAAGCTAGGACTGTCACTTATGCACTATATGCAGCAGTCAATGAAGAATTACAAAAATTACAAGACGCAAGTATTATTAAACCAGTTACAAATAGCAAGTGGGCGACTCCTATAGTTCCAGTGGTCAAGTCTACTGGGAAAATTCGGTTATGTGGTAATTTTAAAGTAACATTAACACGTCCACGCCGGCGCGGTGGGTCACACTCGACTGTCTCAGAGCTGCCAAGTCTCCGGCTTTTTGGATACCTGAATTTTAATACAGAAAATTTTGTTTTATTTAATTAGAACAATTGGGCGATTTAAAGGAACAACTTTTTCTCTAAAATAAGAGTGATATACAAAAAGCTGGAGACTTGACAACTCTGAGACAGTCGCGTGTGACTCACCGCACCGGCGTGAGCGTGTTAAATAAATGTCTGAGTGTTGAAAAATATCCTTTACTTAAAAAGAGTTAGCTACATTAGGTGGTGGTGTACATTTTACAAAAATTGATTTAAATCAAGCTTATCTTCAGTTACCAGTAGATGAACAATCACAAGAATTATTAACCATTAATACACCAAAAGGATTATTCTAATTCCTTAAGTTATCCATGGGTCTTGCTAGTTCTCCTGCTATATGGTAAAGAAAAATTGAGCACATTTTAAGTGGAATTGAGGGAGTTACAATTTTTATGGATGATATTGGGGTTACAGGTGAAACAGATGAAATTCATTTACAAAGATTAAAGTAAGTATTAGAAAGATTAAGGGATTATAACATTAGAATAAATAAAGAAAAATCATTCTTTATGGCAGATGAAATTACTTATTGTGGTTATAAAGTTGATAAACATGGTATTCATAAAACACAACATAAAATTGAAGCAATTTTAAATGCTCCAAGACCAGTAAATGTATCTCAGGTTAAAGCTTTTCTAGGCTTAGTTACATATTATGCTATGTTTTTACCAAACTTACCTATTATTGCAAATCCTTTTAATAATTTGCTTAAGAAGAATGTTAAATTTTATTGGACTTATAAGTGTGAACAAGCATTTAAAAGTATAAAAAAGAAATTACTTCTGACAGAGTTTTTACTCACTTTAATCCTAAATTACCTTTAGTTTTAGCTACTGATGCTCCTCCTTATAGTATCTCTGCAGTTCTTTCGCATATGATGCCGGATAACACTGGAAAACCTATTGGGTTTGTATCCAGAACTTTGAATAATGTAGAAAAACGGTATAGTCAAGTTGATAAAGAAGCACTAGCTATTATATTTGGTGTGAAGAAATTTTTTCAATATTTGTATGGCAACATGTTTACCTTATTTAGAGACATTAAACCTTTAGTGACCATTTTTTCTCCTTCTAAAAGTAATCTTGTTTTATCGGCTGCTAGAATACAAAGATACAGAATTTATTTACAAACTTTTCAATATGATATCCGTTATTAAAAAAACTACTGATCAAGGAATTGTTGATGCTCTTTCACGACTTCCTTCACGTAGTGAAGATTTACCTCAACAATTTAATTCAAATGAGGCAATTGACGAATCTGATATTCCTCAAATTAATCAACTCTCTATCTTACCATACATTTCTAAATCTATTCAGCAACACAATATGATACCGTTTTATGTCAAATTTTTCATCACCTCATTTCTGGTTCTGAAATTCTTAAAAATTTACTTTTTGGTGGTAAACAAGAAGAATTCATTCTTCAACATAGTTGTATTTTAAAAGGATGTAGGGTAGTTATCCGTGAAATTTATAGAAACCAAATCTTAAAAGAATTACACTTTGGTCATTTTGGTATAGTTAAAATGAAGTCTTTAGCCCGTAGTTTTGTATGGTGGCCAGGTATAGATGAAGATATTGAAGATCTTGCACTACTTGTATAAATTTGAAAAATAATCCTCCCAAATTTGATACACATCATTGGGAATGGCCTACAGCCTCATGGCAAAGAATTCATATTGATTATTTTAGTCCTGTTATGGGAAAAATGCTTCTTTTAGTGGTTGATACCCATAGCAAATGGCCAGAGGTTTTTATTATTCCTAGTACAACTTCAGAAAATACCATTACTTGTCTTTCTTCACTTTTTGCACGATACGGCTTTCTAATTTCTTTAGTATCAGATAGTGCTAAACTGTTTACATCTGAAGAATTTGAGACATTTTTGAGAAATCATGGTGTTAAACATAAGTTCAGTGCTCCTTACCATTCAGCTACAAATGGACAGGCGGAGAGATATGTGCAAAGTCTTAAACGTGGATTGAAAGCCTTAGCTTCCGAACCTGGTACCTTACAAATGAAATTAAATAGCTTCCTTTCACAATATAGGAATATGCCTCATGTCGCAACGGGGGAGAGTCCTGTATCTCTATATCTAAAACGACATATAAGAACAAAAATAGATTTGATAGTACCAAATGTTACAAATTTCGTTCAGGATAAACAAGATGCTAAAAAGTCGAAAGTTACAATAAAAGAATTTGAAATTAACCAGAAAGTAGCTGTAAGAAATTATACTCCAGAAGCAAAGTGGAAAATTGGTCGAATAATAGCAAGAGAAGAAAAATTACATTATAGAGTTAAAGTTGGTTCGAATATTTGGCAAAGGCATGTTGATCAAATGACACATGTAGGTTCAGAGATTTCTTTAGTTAATGATACAAATTCTGAAGAAAGTGTTACAGGAAATTTCAGAAGTGAAAATGCAATTGTGAAACAAGGTGATTTTTCACCAATACAGACTAGTATCACAGATCCACAACCAGTTGATTCCATGTTTTACAAGTCCTACACCATCTGACTTTTATCCTTATTCTCCAAAACCTTCTGTTCCCAATAGTTCAATAGTTGATTCTGCTAAACTTAAATCTAATACTTCTTCTCTTTCTCCGCAGGTACTGAGACGATCTGGTAGGTACAGAAGAGCTCCTGAAAGTCTACAATATTACGTGGGGGAGAGCTGTCATGGTTGTATTTCAATTTATTAACTCTAGATGGCAGCATCAAAGTTTCTTTCCTCCCACAATTCTTTTTCAGGGATTCTGTTCTGTTTACTTGTGTTGTCACGTGATTGACGTTTGTAGGTGATGTTTTTGTTTTGCGAAAAGTTACAGTAAATATTTATATGTTTACGATGCTTCCTCGTTAATTCATAGTTGTGTTTATTATTATTAATTACTTACTAAATATACAATAATGGTGTTAGTTGTTCTTTTAATACCAATAAAGAAGAAAATTCAAATGTTAATTTAGTAATATAATAAAGCCATTTCAAATGCTAACGTTACCTTTATTCCGGGTGATAAGGAAAAGTTTTGGATTTTTGATTTTACGAATCATCAGTTTAAAAAATAGGGAATCCCTGATGTAAAGCTAATATTTTTTGCATGTTATAAAGGTTTTAAGCACTTAAAATTTTATACATTTGCCTGTTAGCTAACAACTTATGTCACCGTCTAAATGAATCAGAAATTGGAAGAAAAACCATTCATTAGTTCTTGAGATGGAGCAATAGCGGAAATCGTGAATAATGCAACATATCAACGGCACCTGTTGCGAAATTGACAGCAAAACTAATCAGTAGTACAAATTTGTATCAAGGTCTAACTGAATCTAGAGTTTTATTTATTTCAGTGTATTAGTTCTTGAGATAGAGTGCCCACAAATATGCTGTCACACACAGACTGACAGACTTATATAGTAACTGTCAGTTCGCAGACGTATTCACATCCAGACATTTTCTAAAAACAATCAAATCGTGTTTAGAACCTTCTAAAACATATAACTCCGTCGAAAACCAGAAATCGAAATTTTTCACGAATCCAATATTTTTTCTTATAAAAGTAGATGACAGTAAAAAGGCATCTTTTTCTAATCTAATGAATTTTATCCTTCATTGTTAAAATAAAATGTAATTTTCAGTTTGAAATCGGATGTCGAATATTTTTAACGGTTTCTCAGAATTTGAATTAACAACTGCTCACTGTACAGCGTTAATAAAGATTTCGATTAGAATTTATTATTAAATAATTATTATCACATACATATAATTAAATTTTCATATATCAAATAACTTATGAATTCATCTCAGGTAAAATGTTAGCTTAGCAATTGGGTTTAGTTTCGTTCTATATAGACAGGTTTCCTACGTTTCAGGGGATTTTCCTGGTAAAATATCAGTACATCTTTTTATAGAAAAATAAATCTATTTTAAACGTGCGAAATTTCGCCATATTTAAGGAGAGGTTTTCTATAAGAAAATATTGGTACTGAATAATTTTGTGGTGCGGAAATTCCCTGATCCGTACGATGGCTGATCAATTAACGTGTACAAAATAAGATTCAATTTTAAAGAAGCTATTTACATCAGAATAGTTTAATTACAGTAAATCCGAAATATTTCCAAGCACATTTAGAATACGTGTTATAAAGTTTGAAACGTTATGTTTTTAGAGGTTCACACAGCCTTTAGTATGTTTAAAGATAATTGATGCGTATATGCAACTCACTAGGCTATTTTTGAACAGTGCTTTAAAATTAGCTATTTGTGCTTTTTTATAATGTCGCTATTTTTTATAAATTTAGATTGCTTGATTGGCGTCATTTTATTGAAGTAGAAATATCCCCTGTTTAAACAATGCGAAAATACTGTTAAAAAAATGGTTACAGACAAGGAATCTGAATCTTTTAAAACATAGCGGACTGGTAACACAATGTCTATATCACTTAATTTTAGACAAATTCGTTCATTAAATACTGTGCATCGGGTCAGGGAAATAAATATAGCATGAATTAGACTTGCTGTTCGGATTCGGGAAGTGGTTGACTTTACCATTTTTTTCATACGGCCCGTTGGGTTAATTTAATTTTTTTTTCTTCGGATCACGGAAGGATTCACTGGTTTTTTTTTTTAAGTTGACTCTTCTTGTGATATTGTTTTTTCCGCCTTTTAGTATATTCGATTTTTTATAAGTCAAAATACTAGAATATTGATAAGATAAAAAAAAATTATTTAAAGGAGCATAAAAATTCAAATTATTCAAAACACAACATGTTATAACATAACCATAATATTCAAAACATTCAATTTTTCGAAAAAGAATTTATATTAAAAAAAAAAAACTAATATATCCTGTGCATTCTAAAAAACGAACCACACACAGAAATTTCGATAATTACGCTACTTATGGCTAGTGTTGTTAGCGAAATAAACTGTAAAAAATTAGTGGTGTATAGAGCATTTGGAACCCTGACTTATGCGGGAGACCTGGCAACACTACTACTGTCAGCCTACTTTGGTCCTTGCGGGGTTACTTTGGCCCATCCCATAAAAAAAGGATTTATTCTATGTATTGAACAAACAGTACAAGATAATTCGGAGCTTTTGCCCTTGAAGAATATTTTAGGCCCTACTATAGGATATTTGAATAGTTTGGGGGTAATCAAAAATGTTTTAGTGACAACACTGGATGTGTTTGTAAACAACTGCTTTCGTGTGTAGATTTTACCTCCCCAAACTTTCTATGGTGAGACAAGCTGGATAAGAGATACAAATAAATTAAGAGTCAAAATATTACCATTAGTAACCTGTAATCCATGTGTGATCATAGTTTTTCCTGTAACTTTTCATTTTGACAGAATATGTTTGCATTTTCATAAAGTAAACATGAAAACTAGTTTTTCGGGGCTACTTTGTTCCAGGCCTTTTCTGGTCTGGAAGTAGCCTCAGTTACTCAGAATTGTCTTTTATACAACCAAATCTCTTTAAAAATGTATTATGTAACATTTTTTTTCAAATGTTACTTTAGCAAAATGTTACAGTAATTATTTTTGTTCCAGTTCCTAACGATAACATGATGAAAACTATTTCTGGTGTCTTTAATATTAACATTTGGTTTATTGTGTTTAAATGTAAACAAACAAAAAAAAACATTTGTTTATCAAGTTTACAGTTTTAATTCGTTAGCAAATCCTCTTGCAATCAATAGCCAATTGGTTTAAATATTCCAACATGTCAATTGTATTAATTTTATATGAGAATAAGTGAATGGACCAAAGAAACCCCCAGCAGGGGCTACTTTGTTCCAAAACTTTAAAAATAGTTAAAAAATAAAATAATAAAAAATCGCGCCTTTAAAACCATACAATTTGCTTCATTGTTTCATGTTAATTGCTTACAATTCAATTTCGACGTTAAAAAATCATATATAATATTTTTAAATAATGGAAATGTTAGTGGAACCAGAAAAAAGTGGCCCAAAAGTAGCCTCGGTTGACGGTATGTGTAGGGTTTAACAGTTCTCGTGAAAAAAATTATCCAAAATTTCGTAGAAATCCACGCGAAATTTTTGTGCGAGAAAAATACATTTATAAAATTCAAATATACTTGTTGCATGGGATGCAGCTTCCCTTTTTAATATACAGGGTGTTCCGTTAAAGGGGTCCAATATTAATAGGGGTAATAGAGGAGATCACACGGAGCATAAATCAGTATATAATGCCTGGCCGGATCTCAATAATTTTCAAGTTACAGCAAATAGAATGAAAAATCGGAAATTTGTAAAAAAACCCTCATTGCTAAACTATCGATAATGCTACATAAAAACGAAGCACATATTTAGAAAGAGCAGAAAAAATCCTACGAAATGACATAAGTTGTTTTAGAATATTGAGAATTAATGGCGAGTTACAAGCTCTGAAACAGTGAAAAAATACAAAATCAAATATTTAGCAAAATAGTTAATCGTTAATTCCAAAAATGCAACTCTACCTACATCAAGTAAAATGTTATAAAATTTGGTCCATTCCGAAAGCTTTCGAAGAAGCTGACAATAAACCATATCAGTTTAATTGTATGGGAGAAATCAAGCAGTTCCCTAGTTACAACTCTGTACTGTTGCACGCTCGGAAAGGGCGAAACTCCGCCCATGACGATTGTAAACACCCCGTTTTAATATCTTTCAATTATACATTTCTGATCAACCTCTATCAATACCCTTTCATTATTCAGTCTGGTCAAGTGAATGACATATTGTGCAGCTCTCGCCTTGTCTTAAAGCAAACTCCGTGACTGCTGCGTTTCCTCCATGAACTTTCAGGATGATGAAGAAGAAGTACTTTTTATGCAAATTTTCTATGTGTATAGGAAGAAAAGTGTAATAAAACAGCAGTCATCAGTGGGCGTTATGTTAAAGGGAGGCTGTTGTAAGTGGGATTGTAGTAAGTTGATGTATAATAATTATGCCGGAATACTCTAACGAAGAATATGCGGACATGCATCTGATGTACGGGCAAGCTCATGGAAATGCATGTCTAGCACAGCGCATGTACCGTGAGCAATTTCCAAGGAGACGTTGCCCAAGTTCGAAACTCTTCATAAAAATCGATAGACGATTACGGGAGACTGGATCGTTTAATACAGCAAGCATTGATGCAGGGAAACCTCGACATGTACGAACACCTGCAATGGAAGAAGATGTACTGAATATTTTTAAAGATAACCCCTCCACGAGTACACGAGCTGCTGCGTCTGAAGTCGGTGTTTCTCACCAAAGTGTGTGGCGTGTTCTGCGTGCAGAAAACATGCACCCCTTTCATGTGCAGCGGGTACAACTGTTATCAGTAACAGATTGTGCTCAGCGGACAGAATTCGTACGCTGGTTGCTTAATGTAACAGAAAATAATCCACAATTTCTGGAAAATATTTTATTTACTGATGAAGCAACATTTACGAGAGAGGGCGTGGTAAACACGCACAATATGCACACATGGTCATATACAAATCCGCACACTGTTTTCCCGTCGAACGCACAACAAAAGTTCAGTGTGAACATATGGGCAGGTGTCCTCGGCGATTATCTCATAGGACCATATTTACTCCCAGATGTACTCAATGGCAGTACGTACTTGGTTTTCCTACGGGATATCTTACCGCAGTTACTGCAAAATGTGCCAGCAACATTGCGCCACAATATGTGGTTTATGCACGATGGCGCACCGGCACATTTTTTCATAGGTGTTCGCAATCACCTCAATTCAACATATCCTGGGAAATGGATTGGACGCAGTGGACCTGTTGCTTGGCCTGCACGCTCTCCAGACCTCAATCCGTTAGACTTTTTTGTTTGGGGACATCTTAAATCGCTGGTGTATGAAACACCTGTGGATACACCGGAGGATTTACTAGCGCGAATCGTTGTCGCTGCAGGAGACATTCCCAACTCCGTCGGAGTTTTTCGGCGTGTTCGCCAATCTTTACGACGTCGCTGTCGGCTGTGCGATTCTGTTAATGGGCGCAACTTCGAACACCTATTATAATAATGTCCGTTCGTCTGCCTTCCGACATTGAACTGTGCAGCGCAGGCCAGAAGACTATGCTTCACATATGTCATAAAGTACGTGGAATGTAATTCTTTATTTGTCATTTTTCTTTTATTTTCAACACTTTTTGGCACAGTATTTTGTAAGTCACAGACTGTGGTGTACTCAAATTGTAAATTACAAAGTTTGTATGAATTAATTTAAAATTTAGTGTCTTTTTTAAATTTATAATTAATAAAATTATTATGCTATTTGTTATTATTATTTCCTATCATAAATTATGATGCACATATACATACAATAATTGTCCATGTAAAACATGTACTGAAACTTCTTGCATAGTTACAAATCGCAATATTTTTAATTATTTCCGAATTTTCACCACCAGTTTAATTTTAAAGAATTTAACTTAAGCTTTATATCAATAAAAGACCACTTTAAAATGTAGACTATTATTGTAAAGTTATTTTGGTTCATTCAACTCTTGAATGATTAAAAATGTTGCATCTCAGAAGAAGCATGATCGAAAATGTATAGTTGAGAGTAATTAAAAAGGCGGTGTTTCCAATCGTGATGGGCGGAGTTTAACCTTTGCTAGTGTCAAAGAAAGCGGAGTTGTAACTAAGAAACTGATTAATTTCTCTCACACAATTAAACCGATATGGTTCATTGTAAGCTTTTTCGAAAGTTTTCGGAATGGACCAAATTTTACTACATTTTCCTTGTTGTAGCTAGAGTTGTCTTTTTGGAATTAACGATTAACTATTTTGATGTATATTGGATTTCGTACTTTTTTCACTGTTTCAGGGCTTGTAACTCATCAATAAATATTGCTATTTTAATACAATTGATGTCATTTTGTAGGTTTTTTTCTGCTCTTTCTAAATATGTGCTTCGTTTTTATGTAGCATTATTGATAGTTTAGCAATGAGGGTTCTTTTACAATTTTCCGAATTTTCGTTCTATTTGCTGTAACTTGAAAACTATTGAGTTCCGACCAGGCTTTATATACTGATTTATGCTCCATGTGATCTCCTCTATTACCCCTATTAATATTGGACCCCTTTAACGGAACACCCTGTATACTTTTTACACATACATCTAATGCATTATATTCGTCGCACAGTTATATTGAGCACGTGTAATGGAAATGTAATTGAAAATAGTGGTAATAAATAATAAAAAAATCCTAAACTTGCGAATAAACGAAGTTCAGTCACATTTATACAAAACAGCCAAGGAAATTTTCAAAAATATAATGCGCATGTGTCAGCAAAGCCATGGATATCATTTACCCGATATGCTATTCCATACATAAAGCCTATACTGTATACTTTATGAATCAATAAAAAAAATTACAATTTTTAATTACAAATCTGCGTTTTCAAACAAAATTTCGTCTTTCATCAATTTTGGGACACTTTTTGGATATAATATAAATACCCTAATGTATCTAAAATTATCTTTGTATATGTTACATGTTATAGAATTATATTTGTATACACTTACAATTCAGTGAATAATCGTAAAAACAAAACAATATTATAGAAAGACGTATGTTAAAACAGTTAAAAAAACATGATACATAATCGATACTAGATATGATCATAGTCACATTCAAATTCTTTTTGTTATCTGCGTCGCTTGCAAGCAAATAAAAACTGAAATGATTACGGTAAAATGGTTGGTCATGAGAGCTGCGATAATCGCAAGAGTACTATAATTTACATAAATTTATTATTGCATTATTTCTACATTACTCTAGTAGTAATTCCAATATTATTGGAATAAAATGTCAATTCTGCAATACCTGTTACCACCGTTTATTTGTGACTTTTGTCAAAACCTTACAAGTACGAAAATCTTTTACTTACTATATTTTGCAAACTTTTAGTTATTGTTGGTGCTTATATAACATAATCCGGTGTATGTATAATGCAGATATTTGAATAACATAATCCTGAGAAATTTGCAAATAGCACTAATGTTGTCAAATTAGAGAATTTTTTTTCAAAGTTTCTACCACTTTTTCAACAATTATTCTTCGCTTTTGTAGTCAAGAAATGCTTGATTTTAAATAAAGAATTTTTTTTTTAAATTCTGAAATAGGGAGAGATATTTTAAATTAAAGGTTTCTCCAACTTCGCAATAACGCTTAATAAGATTAAAGTCGTTTTGTAAATGAATTATAAAATTTAGAAGTCAGACTGTAGCACTGAAATTAGTAAGAAATAAAGGATAATAAATAAAATACAGTAATGGAAGATAAGACACTCTAATTTTAAAATAAAATTAAAATTTAATTAAGAGTAAAATTAATAATTAAGATTAAAATTCTGAAATAGGGAGAGATATTTTAAATTAAAGGTTTCTCCAACTTCGCAATAACGCTTAATAAGATTAAAGTCGTTTTGTAAATGAATTATAAAATTTAGAAGTCAGACTGTAGCACTGAAATTAGTAAGAAATAAAGGAAAATAAATAAAATACAGTAATGGAGGATAAGACACTCTTTGTTTACGCATTCAACGATCACTTGATCAATTTTTATGCACGAATGTAAATAATTAGATATTCTTTTAAGAAAATGAATCCTAGAAAAACAAATTATTTTTTTCTGACAGTCTTTAATCAAAGTTAATAAAAAAAATAAAAATAAAAATAAAAACGAAAGTTCATATTGTGGTAAATTAATTGTATGCGACAAATATATTTTGCCCTTTTTAAGATAAAGTTTTGGTTTTTTAACCCCTTAATTCTCGCTCCCGAAATATTCCCGAGCTGTATCTTTTACTCAAATTGTTTGATTCCCACCAGTTTTATAAAACAGTGTAATTGGGTATATTTTAGTATCGTTTTACCTGTCATTAAATAAGGTGAATATTTCTTTTTCATAAAAGTGGTGTCAATAAGCAATTTGAATTATTCAACCGTAATTTAATTCGAGCGTTAAGGGGTTAAACCGATACGGCATGTGTTATTTTTAATTATCCATCTCAGTAATTCTATAATTGGTAGTAAATATCACACATAAATTTATTATTAAGGTCAACCTTTCATTTGACTTTTCACAGTGATTCTAATATTTTAAGGGGTCTCGGGACTGTTAAAATTGGAAAAATCGAAAAAAAAAGACCATTTTCAACATATGATATCTTAAAATGTAATTGATTTTAAGACAAAATTTTACATTGGGAATGAAAGATATAAGTATGTTCTTTCATTTCATGTATTTGAAAAATTACAAGATGCAGAATTAGAATTTACAGTGGGCTCCAAAATGTCAGACATTTGACGAGCGGAAAATCGGCATAACGGATTATGCGCACGATTACAAAATAAATTTTGCAAGTAGAAGGAAAATTTTGGGTCCTACTTATGCTTCACATTGTAATAATTACTGTAAACCTAAATAAATTTGTATTTAAAGCATTTTTCTATTTTTAATACAAAGTTGTATTTAGTTAATGCAAAATTTAGAAATTTTCAACAGTATAATCACCTATAAAGAATATATTTCTGAACAATGAGAAGGAAATTTTAGGTTAAGTTTATACAGACTGACATGAAACATATGTTTTGAAAATTTCATGAAAAAAATTCAGAAGTTTTTGAGATATCGTGCGTGTTATGCCCCAAAACGTCATTTGGAGAAAATTGACTTTAAAGTTTCTGAAACGCCGCTTCAGCTATTGAGCGTGTATAATTCTAAAAGCCATAACTTCTGTTCTAATAGGAATTTCAAGGACACATTTATACCAAAATGTTCAGAAAAGATGGTAGTTTAATATCTAAGAAAATTAAAATTTCGAGAATTTTAAAGCTTTAAGAGTCCTGAGACCCCTTAAACTACAATGTTTTAAGACTTTTTCTTACATAAAGAATCATTACATTGTACTAATTTGAAATTGGGGCAAAAACGAGAAATGTAAAAATATATGGTGACAGGAAGTGGAATAGAAAAATGAATTATCGATGAAACTTTAAAAAGATCTACAAAATATTTTTTTAGTTATTCATTTTTTATTGGTAACTCTATGACAAATTAAACAACAGAGATTGCATTGATTTCTTTGTGTAGAGGAATTTAATATTTATCCACATTTGTACCCGATGGAAAACTTAAATGGAAAAAATAATGATAAAATAGAAATAAAGAAGAATTGTTTTATGAATAGAACTTACAACAGATCTATTAAAGAATTTTTAGTTATTTCTAAAAGGAGACAAAAAAACACTTAAATCCCATAAAAATTTTATTATCTCGTTTGATTTGTTTTCGTGTAATCTGATGATCCGTCAGAAAATTGAGTATGATTGCTTACCGCCATAGAAAAAGAATTGAAGGTATTATTGGAAGTAAACGGGATTTCAAATCACTTAACCAAAAAAAAAAAAAAAAAAAAAAAAACTTGATAGATTTCTTTTTCTAAGGGACAACGTATAGGATAAAGCCTAAGGAATTTAATTAAAGGCTAATGCGTTTCTAACCCACATTTCATGTTGTATAATTTATCATACAGTGCGTCCCTAAAGTTTATAGACAACGGTTTTTTTTTTCTTTACATTTGAAAAGTGGAGTAACAATTTCAAAACAATTTATAATTAAAAATAATATCAAGACAATAAAAATACTATACGAAGATAACATTACGCAATCACAGACTTTGTGAGAAAAAACTTAAATTTTACTGTCCAAAAAGTTTAGAGACAACTCATGTTTTTCCTTTAACGTTCAAATTTACAAGTCGTTTTTTCTAATCACTTCAAAAACTCGACCAGACATACCGAAAACAAGAGAAGGCTTTAAAGAAAACAAACTCCATTCTATTTACATCTTTAGATCTTGAACTATTGCAAACTGACGCTCATTCACATACACGACTCTAGCTAATCTTCACCAGAGGTTTTCTATTGGGTTCAGGTAAAGACTTATTGCTGGTTAGTCCATAACAGTTACTTGGTTTTGTCTAAACCACTGCATTGTAAAGTTGGACACGCGAATGGATAAACTCTCTTGCTAGTAAATCCATTTGCCTTCAGTTAGTAACTTTGAAATATAAGTAACTTTACTTCAAGCATTTTCTGGTACACTTCGGAACATTGACGACCTTTCAAAAAAGCAATATCGGTTGTTCCATTATAAGAAAATTCTCCGCACTCCAAGAGTGAACATACTTGTTTTTGTCTGTCGAAAAGGCTCGTATTTCCTTGCAAATATCGTGCTCCAGTAATATGCCTAATCACAGGGGAAATTAAATTGCATTTCATCACTGAAAAGAACACTCAACAATTCATCCTTCCGATTAATGTGATTCCGGAGCCACTGAACCCAAACGTCTTTTCGCCGTTTTGTAAACTTTGGCGAACGGCGCATTTTGCTATAATCAAGAAATGTACTTGCCTGGAGCCGTTGATGGCGTAATAGTGATTTCATTTATCCTTTTAAAGAGAAATTGATTTAAATTTTAAATAGTCATTTTATCTCTATCAAATCAGCCGTATCAGTTTATAGTACTTTGCGTGAATGCAAAAACTCATGCACTACGAGAGATTCAGTAGAAGGTAGAAAATATGCATGTGACATTTTATTAAAGACAAGTGAGCAATAAATTACTCTCGCGGGGAAACACCCGGTATACAAGAGATAAATACTGCTACATCTTTACAGTTGTGCGGCCAGAGATAGAATGCCGTCCAACAGCCTTGATTGCAATTGCATCGAGCAACAAATCTTTAAACATTGCACAATTATAATCCCAAAGAATATGTCACCTAACGAACATTTTGAATTCAAAAGCAGATAACCGATTCATTATATTAAGTAACTGAAATTTTAACGAACAGTATGATATTACAATTCTGGGTAATGGGAAATATATTTTTAGAAGAAGCAACGCAGAGGCCAGGCACCGATTTTAATATTAACATGAATATTTTAGGACGAAAAGGTATTTGTATTGACTATCAAACGGCAAATTAACAACGGGTGTTTAAATTACTGCTGCAACAGGAGTATATGGTCAAAGAGTATCTTTTTTTATATATTAGTTAACAGAAGGAACGTATGCTCACACAGTAACGCTTTTAAGATGAGAAAGTAGCTTTGTTTTCAATTTATTTTATTGGCGTCTTTATGTGACCCTGAGAATATAAAGTGAATGTAATGTACTAAGCGCGAAAGAGAAGCAGAAACAGATATACTTTTTGAAAAAGAAAAGAAGTATCGATTAAATTTAGAATTGTAAAAAGGGAAATTTAATTTTAAAAGGGGGATAAATAACAATATGTGATGATATGTTAATTCCATCATCACATATCTCTTATGTAATGATCGAATTAACATATCACCACAGATTCATCTTGGATGTTGGTACTGGAACGGTTACTTCTTTAGACAATGACCGTACAGACAAGCTCTGGATACATACTAATCACAAAATCTGTCTGTCTGGCCGTTTAGTTGTTCTCTTTGGTCGTCCAGAATGAAATTGTGATCCAGAATTGTCACCTTTTGACTGAATTCGGTAAATGCCAACACTGCTACGTCCAATATTTCTTTCAATTTCCACAGCTTTCAGTCGTAAACGGGAAGACAGATACCCTTTTATCCCAGTAAACTAATGCGTCACAAGTACTTGATATTGGAATATAGTCCAGGCAATAGCGACTGTATAGGGGCTCTACCTAGCAAAATTCATGGTAGTTCTGGAAAAATGCTTACAATATGTTTTTTGGGTCGCTGAATCCGAATTTTTAACTTCCCACTAAAATTTCCTCCGGCAACCCCCCCCCCCCCCAAAGTTTGGTAAAATGCCCCCAAAAAAGGATTTTATTAAAAAAAATCTTTTTTTTTATTGTTTTAGGGAAAAAGTATCTAGAAATTTAGAAAGTAGACAAAATTTGCAACAAATTAGATATATAACATTATGACTTAGGATGAAGGAGAAGGGGGATCTGCCTCGGAACATGCGCGCGGTGCTGCGTGAAATAAGTTGCGCAATTCCACTTAACCACTCACACGTTTACATTCGCCCTCCCATCTCCCCTCCGAACTTTCTCTATAAGATTTACTTTAAGTTTTTTGGGTCGCTGAATCCGAATTTTTAACTCCCCCCCCCCTCAAATAGTTGTTTTTAACTTAAATTTCTTATTGTTTTAGGGGAAAAGCATTACGAAATTCAGAAACTAGACAAAATTTGCAAGAAATAGGATATATGACATTATGACGTAGGATGAATGAGGAGGGGCAGGGCTGCCTCTGAACATGCACTGCGGCGCTATGTGCACTAAGTTATGAAGTCCAGGCAATAGGAGATTTTACGTGGAAAAATTAATACTAATTCTGGACTTCGACTCACTTTATGTTTTTGGGGTCGGTGAATCAGAATCTGTAACTTCCCACCAAAATTTTACCCGGCAATCCCCCAAAAAATTGATTTTTTGAAAAAATTTGGTTTTTGAGAAAAGCGCGCGGGAAATGTTCCGAGGCAGCCGCTTCTCTCCCCGTTTATCCTACGTCATAATGTCATGTATCCTATTTGTTGCAAATTTTGTCTTGTTTCTGAATTTCGTAATGCTTTTCCCCTAAAACAATAAGAAATTTAAGTTAATAACAACTATTTGGGGGGGGGGGGGGTTGCGGGGGGAAATTTTGGGGGTAAGTTAAAAATTCGGATTCAGCGACCCAAAAAACTTAAAGTAAACCTTATAAGGAAAGTTCGGAGGGGAGATGGGAGGGCGAATGTAAACGTGTGCATGGTTGAGTGGAATTGCGCAACTTAGCCCACGCACCATCGCCCGCATGTTCCGAGGCAGATCGCCCCGTTCCCTTCATCCTAAGTCATAATGTCATGTATCTAATTTGTTGCAAATTTTGTCTACTTTCTGAATTTCTAGATACTTTTCCCCTAAAACAATAAAAAAATTGATTTTTTTAATAAAAACCTTTTTTTTTACCAAAATTTGGGGCGGGGTGGTGCCGGGGGGGGGGGGGATTTTGGTGTGAAGTTACAAAATTCAGTGACCCAAAAAACATAAAGGAAGCCGATTTCCAGATATACCATTAATTTTGCTAGGTAAAATTCCCTATTGCCTGGACTAATACGCAAATTTTGGATATCAGTACTTAAACTGACTTTTAATAGAGGTTGTCTATATATCTTTGGAACATAATGTTTTTTGGTTTTATATTTTTATATTATATCTACAACTGTTGAAAGTTGTTTGAGCATTTGAGTATTTTTAGTTCATCGTTATATATTTACATAATTTATTTCGTCTTTCTTACTCTTTTTGTTAGGTCTTACATAAAAAAACAAACAAATGGTTGTCTATAAACTTTTGGGACGCACTGTAATTGCCGCCGTTCAGTTTTTTTCCAGTCATTAAAAGCATAATTAGAACCAGAGAAAATATTTAAGGAAAAATTTCTGCTGTTTATGAAATTGAATTATCACTTCTTTTAATCAATAGAATTTCTGATATTTCATTTTAATAAAAGGGACGTTAGCAGCTATAAATGTTCTTAAAATAATTTCATTGGTAGAAATGATGTGGGAAAATTGAGACTTTCATTATCAGGTCTTCAAGTATGAAACTTGTAATTACAAAAGGGCTAGATTACCAACGGGGCAAACTTCCACCATTAAAAAAGAATAGACATTTTTGTGTTATTCATGACAGTAATTTTTTGTGAATATCTCGATTGTATAAGATGAAAATTACTATTAAAATTTACTGTTAAAACATTGCTTCGTCGGTAACTTGGCCCATTTGTAGTCACAAGTTCCATACATGGTGACCTAATATTATTCATAAAGCAATAGTTTCTTTGTCGTATAAATATACAAATGTTTGTTACCTATTTCATTGAAAAATGTTCTACAATATTTATCTTATTTTGCTAATGCTTATGTACTTTTAAAAAGACTCCTACTACGTGACTTTTAAATATTTTTTCAATGTTTAAATTTCTTCATATGCATTATATGCATTAAAATGCTACAGAAATGTAATTTTAGGATTAATATAATAGTTAAATAACCTAGGACTTTTGTATTATATTTCACATTATATGACAAATTTTCATTATTTCATTATTTTCCGCGCCAATGCTTTGCAACTAAGCTACCTGGATGGCGCCAAGGCTAGTTCTTCTCAATCAAATCTGATGACAAGGCTGCAAACGAAGCACAGGATGGAATAATCTGTTAGCAATACGCCTTTTAGGCAATTAAAAATTTGAAAATTACTAAATTTAACGCGTGTGAAATTTTCTACAAAATTTCTAAAAATTATATGCATATAGATTTATTCAGTTTCATCCATACTGGATTGCCTTTCGTTTCGTGCAGGAATTCGCCAGCAGTTGGTTGGCAAATTAGAACTCTGGTGTGTTCAAACGAACACCTCCATTTCCTGAACATCAACATACGAAGACATCTCTGACGACAAACGCGATAACGTTTAGATTTCGCCTTATGTTTTCTTCTATGCCATATTTCCGCTGTGAATACAAATTTCTACTAGCAGTCTGTATAAATTGTACTTTTACGTTTTCAGAAACTTCTATTTTTAGATCTCTCTACACGGGAGGAAAATAGCGCGTATATTGTGAGAACAAAATTTACAAAAAGTGAAGACGCAGTTCTTTGGTTTTTGACAACCAGCCGCAATAGAAGAAACTGGTGTTAGTAAGTGCTAAAAATTTTATCATATTATACACGGTCTCTAAGAATAACCACTGTGGATACACGGAATGTTAATCTGAAAACACAAGCGTCTAGCGATCACAGTTTTTCATTCTGATCCTGTGATCCTGCGGGATCAGCGTGCTCCGCGCATATCGTTCCGCGCATGGCGTAGCGATGTTTGTGTAAAATAATATTCTAAGCGAAATTCGTTAAGGAACTTTATGGTGTAGTGCTAGGATGTTCAACTTCAGATTAGATGGCATGGGTTCGAATCCTTACAGAGCCGAATGAAAATGAATGTCAAGACTGCTTTCAAAAATTAAATTTTTTTGAAGATAAAAATTGAAAATTTATATTTTTCAATATTTGTACCACTATTAACAATTTTTTTTATTGTGAATTTTCCAAATATTTGATATGGTGATCGTAATTTTAACAGATTTAATGCCTTTAGTATCGCCATCTAGTGGTGTAAAGATAAGCAAATCATAAAGAATGCTTTAAATTTAATAATAATTAAATATTTTTTCATAATTTTAAATTTAATAATTTTAATTTTTATCATCATTTTAAAAGAACTTTTAATTTTGAATAAATAATAATTGTTAATATTTTTTTCATAATTTTAAATTTTAGAATGATTTAGTAATTTATTTTTTTTTAATCAACTTTAAATGCCTTTTAAATTCTGAATATAATAAATTTTATAATGATTTAGTAATTTAATTTTTTTTTATCATTTAAAGGCACTTTAAATTCTGAATATAATAAATTTTTATATGTTTCTAGTAATTTTATGTTTAATAATTTAAATTTAATATTTTTTCATAATGTTTAAATTGTATTTTTCAAAATTTTGAATTTAATAATTTCGGTTTTTTTAATTTAAATTTAATATTTTTTTCACAATGTTTAAATTGTTTTGGTTTTTTTTTTTCTTCAAAATTTTGAATTTAATAATTTCTGTTTTTTAAATTACAATTTTATAATTTTTTCGTCCTTTTAAAATAATTTTAGAGTTTAATTAATTTGAGTGTTGGGTTGATTTTTGACGGCCAATTATCTACACGAGGGATATAGGCCCGGGTGGAGTGCCCTCCGTGGGGGTCTTTCTAAGGGAACCTAATCCGTATTAACGCATGGAAGATCCACGGCTCGAAGAAAACCACGAAAACTCCGAACGATTAGGCCGACGGGCGCGATTGGGATCGAACCCAGCACCTCCCGTCTACCAGCTTCGAGAGCAGAACCTCTCGGCCACTTAATTAATTTGAATCAAAATAAAATACTAATAACTGAAAAAACTAACTAAGTGGCATTAAATCTGAAAACTACGATCACCAATTAAGTATTTGGAAAATTCAATATAAAAAAAAAATTGTTAATAGTGGTACAAATATTAAAAAATATAAATTTTCAATTTTTCTCTTCAAAAAAATTTAGTTTTTAAAAACAACCTTGACATTCATTTTCATTCAGCTCCGTAAGGAATCGAACCCATGCCATCTAATCTGAAGTTGAACGTCATACCACTAAACCAGAATGTTCCTTAAAGTTGGTTGGTTGGTTGATTTTACGACGGCCGATTATCTACACTAGGGATATAGGCCCGAGGGGGAGTGCCCTTCGTGGGGGTCTTTCTAAGGGAACCTAACCCGTATTAACGCATGGAAATCCATGGTTCGAAGAAAACCACGAAAACTCCGAACGATTAGGCCGACGGGCGCGATTGGGATCGAACCCAGCACTTCCCGTCTACCAGTTTCGAGTGCAGAACCTTCTAGACCCCAAATTTCAAATCCTTTAAATGATAAGTTTTTGAATTATAAACATTCAAATTTTAGTGCTTCTAATGTTAAATTACATTTTCATATTGTTATTTATAACTTCCGAAATTATGATCCTAATGTTCTAATTTTTTGTGTAGCAATAATACTAATATACTCAAACATAAATACGTTGAATTTGCAATTTTTATAATTTTCTGATATCAATTATGAAATTAATATTCGAAAAAAAAATATGAATTACAACCTACAATTTTTTTGATGGATTCAAATTTATTAAGTCCTGTTTTATGGAAGTCTAAAATTTCCCATTTTTCTTCCGAGTAGTTTTTAAATTATGCTTAAAAAACGGCAAAATGGTGGTTTAAGGGACCGTCTATGATAGAAGTGACTAAATATTTTGAAATTTCTTATGCTCTTTTGTAATCTAACAGGCTTAATTGACTGCTTAACACTAAAACCGCTGTGGCGGTCATTTTGACCGGTACCAAATAAAAAAACTTCGGTTCGAACCAGAAATTTCTTTCTAAAATAAGTAAAATATGTACCACGGAGAAATAAGTTAAATAAATAAGTTAGATAGTTTTTAATAAAAATTCTGGTGTAAAATATTTTTTTAACACTTGAGTAAAATTTCCGGTGGTTCTAGTGTTAAAGTGCCTTGATCAAGAAGGGAGCTCTCTCAGTTAACAATGCAGCACCTAACTTCAATTTGGATACAGCCCATAAAATACGCTCGTTTTAAAATAAATAATTTCTCGGAAACTTATGGTACGAATTGCATATAAATTTGTTTTTAGACTAATTGAAGGGTGTAGAGTTCATTTAAGCTGTCAGAATTGTGTACTGCTATTGAAAAAAAAAAGTTATGGTTCGTTTTAATATGTAGGTGGTCCCTTAAACAAATTTTATATACATAATTTAAAAGTAGACTTTATTTCCAATCGTTCGGTACCAGTAACTTTCTTCTACGATATTTTGTTGAGGAGTTAGTAGGGGGTGTTTACTTTTTTTTCCACGAATGTACATTTATCTTTCCTAAAACTCCTGTTTTTAGAACTCTCCAAATGGGAAGAAAGTTGGATGTTTTTGTGAAAACAAAAATATACATACGCTGAAAAGGCAGTTCTTTGGTTTTTGACAATCAGCCGCAATAGAAGAAACCAGCGTTATTAAGCACTAAAAACGATATTGGATACTACGCGGGTTCTAAGAATAACCGCTGTGACTTTCACGGAATGTTAATCCGAAAACAAGGCTGGCAGGTGGTTGGCAAATTAGAACTCTGGTGTGTTCAAACGAACACCTCCATTTCCTGAACATTAGCATACGAAGACATCGCTGACGGCTGAAGTGATAACGTTTAAAGTTCAGCTTATGTCTTCTTCTTTGCAATATTTCCGCTGTGAATACAAATTTCTACTAGCAATCTGTATAAATTGTACTTTTACTGTTCTAGTACATACAAAGTGTGAAATAAAAGTAAACATAGCTTCAATTAGCACACTTGTGTATTTAAAAAATCAAACATTTATTCGATTAAAGAAATGTATTAGAACCATGGTATTCATTAAAATGTTTGTAAAAGCTGTAATCTGTTTTGAGAGGTGATTTCGAGTGTCTTACATTTTTGCTGTGAAACACCTGTATATTTTAATGTCTTATTATTCTATATAAAAATTATTAAATTTAAGTATATAATTTAAGTATAATCGCTCTGGTCACACAATGAAGTTACGAAAAAGGAGGAGGAGATATATAGTGTAATATCCACCAGTTGCCAGTGCAGCAATTGAGGAGGTTGTCACAAAGTGGCGGATGTTTTTTTTATTGGATCAACAGTTTCTGATTATCGCTGGGTCAAACTTCCATCAAATTTGAATAGAAAATTTCGTCTTATTTAAGAGCCTTATTAATGGAACATTTCTCGCAAAAATATGGCAAACATTTCTGTTTCATTTTACTGGTGGCATTTTGCCCAGGTATTATAATCTTCTTTCACTGAATCTGACATGAGGTTGTCTAAGTTGTCATAACATAGTGGAAACTCAGACCTCACTACCACCGAGTTAAACTTCTGCCAGTAAAATGAACAGATTATTTGTGGCTGAACATTTGTGTTTTTAAGGCGTTTAAATAAGGAGAAAATTTCTATTAAAATTTGCTGGTGGAACTTTGCCTCCCAGTAATTAACCCCTGCGAAAGCGGTTACAATCTGCGCTTCACTATTTTAAGGCTATGTCAGTTCCTCTTTATTACTACTTCCATGACGCGTTCCCTTCGGGATAGCACTTAACTTTAGCATAGCTGCCAACTTGTACGGATTTTTCTTACCACTAAAATTTATCGGAAAACATTGACTTATTTAAACGTTACAATTTTTTGAATTTCAGGGATTCAATAAGCTAAAATTCTCTATAAAATTTTAGTGGTATGAAAAATCCGTACAAGTTGGCAGCTATGCTCTAGAGCCAGGGTACGTACGGGGTCTTTGAATTTCTAGACTAAGAAATTCTTTGGTACCAGTATTTTCTTATGTAAAACCTGTCCTTAAATAAGGCGAAATTTCGACCGTTTAAACTATATTTATTTTTAGATTAAAGAAAACTTATATTTGACCTTGAAAATAACAGTACCCGTAAGAACCCTGTAAATAACTTGCTGAGTTCCCGAGGCGGTCATCCCTATCCTAGTCATACATGACATATCTTCAAAATGCAGAATATCCTATTTCTACGAAAATTAAATTTTATTGAGAACATAGATTACTATGGATATAGTGAGGCAGCTTCCTGTTACAAGTTTTTTGCAATTTTTAGAAATACTTTGAAAAATGCAAAAGGTGCGACCCTTGACTAAAATGCAAGCATTGAAGTATTTTCTATGTTATATAATGGATTGTCCATTTGTTTCTGCTGTAACGAATTCTATTTAGGATTATTAGCATTTTAAGCTCCTGATGAGAGCTAGGGGGAGGCTGTGTCACTTACATATATTATTGGATTTACAATTGGTTGGTAAGTTGCTTTGTTGGGTTAAATTGCACAAATTCCCGTTAATGACATGCTACACCAAAAGAAAAAAAAGAATAGCATAGAACATAAAAAAATCCCTGCCGGCTCGGACCTACAGGCGGAGGTAGATTTCGAAGTTAAGTACTAAATTAACCAACAAAATTTAAATCAAGATTAGAGATAAACCCAGTTTCTCCACTAAGAATGAGCTCTAGGGAGCTAAACATTTTGTGAAAATTATAATATACACGAATACACACACGCATGCATATGGAATAGGTTTAAAAAATAGCTAAAGCAAATTCAGAGAACCTCAAAGTGATAAATAAGTTAATATTTCCATAGTCGGGTTTTTATCATGTTTTAATACGTTTCTTCAAACTCACATGACGTTACATATTCACCTGCTGAGGTCCATTTTATTTCCAATATGACGCAATATTTTGTTGTTGTTTTTTAATTCGTCAAACTATTTATTTCATTTTGAGTTTTCATGCGGAAATCTTGCTCTAGAAAACTTATGACGTAATATTCAATTTGTTTTCAATTCGTCAAACTATTTATTTTATTTAATTTTTCACGTGAAATTCTCGCAAAAGAAAAGCAATTGTTGCGGTGAGAATTTTATTGCTATTTTTTTAATTGTTGGCAACTGTAATAACGAAAAATATTTATTTTTTTCTGTCATTGTTATGTAAGAGCTGATTTTATCGGAATCATGTTAAGACGGTATTCCAAATTTTGAACCCTCCCCATTTCCATTCCCTTGGTCCGATTTTACCTATTTTCAATCCCCCCGAGATATTAGCCATCTCAAAGTTGTTAGCGAGTTTGAAGACGATCCGTGCATAATTGCGACTTTTATTGTGCGGACAAAATTTAGTACATATATATATATATAAACTTTTTAGGTGGAGGTGGTTTTGGGTTCCTGGGGTCCTATAATGAAAAGTTATGAAGGAATTTTTCAAAAGTCGCACCATGGTAACGACTGCAATAGGTAGTATTTCTTACGAAATCTACCTAACAGAGAAATATTTTTTTAAAAGATGAATTTAAAGCTTACCACAAAAACAAGATTAGCAAAAACAGCGCAGTTTACTGAAAAAAGTAATGTGATAATATATATAACTAAAACCTTTTACTAAAGCCAAAAATACATAGTTAAAAGACGCAAAACAATTCTTTACGATTAAAATCTGTAAATTAGTGATTAATCAAAAAAAAAGTATGAAATATCGTAATAATACTGCATAAAAACAAGTTTATACACAGATTATTAAAAAACCTTGTAAAAGTATTTAGGCTCAAATTCTTCAAAAAATATATTTTCTTCATCTGCACTCGAGTCATAATTATATATATTTTTTTAGTATAAGTACAAGAGTATAAGAGTCTTATTCTATTGCATTTTTCACATAGTGGAGGATTTAGATTTAGCGAATATGTGGTTCACTTTAACAGCTGAATTCCTTCGCCCTCAAGATGCTTCTTGGTCAGTTTAGCGCGATGGATTCAAGCATTATCATCCATTAACCCCTTGAGAGGCGGTGGTATTTTTATGAAACCACATTATTTCAATTCCCAAATGCAATATGGCACCAGAATTTTGGTAAATAAAATTTCGGTTTATTATATATGCGAAATGTAGATCTTTTTTATTTAGAAATAAATTTGTTTTCAAATTCCGGTGTTTCTTTAATTTCAACACAGTAGCAATGGAATTGCTTTGACCCTGAAAGTGTTAAGAGGAAATTATTACAAATTGCATGTCTAAACAACTGAACACAAGGATAATGAAATTCATTTTTGTTCTTCAGAACTCACAACTTCAGTGATAAAAAGTATGTATGTCACGAGGGCATTTGAAATTATGCCTTCCAAATACATTATGGCCCCACATTTGTACTAAGGGCAATCATGGATTTTTAATACTAGATTATTATCTTTGTGAAAGTCCTGTAAGATTTAAAGTTTGTGCTTAATGTTACAATAAGTTTATTTTACAGAATGTTATTAAGTCAACTTTTATAATTATGTTCATAATTATTTTTAATTTTGGGGATAAAGCGGCAAAGAACGTACAGTACTAATTTTAATTCACAGATAAATAAAAATAAGATACCGTATGTGTTTTAGGGTGGAAAAAGAGTGTTAAAGATTTATCGTTTGTGCTGTGATCCTTTCAACTTGTAACTCGTAAGAAATAAATATCTAAACAAATACAAGACTCATAATTCATGAGAACACATTCCTGGTACACCAATCACGATGTTCTCTGCAGCACAGCAATCGAGATAACCCGAATGAGTTCCAACTAAATCTTGTATTTCCATTCAGTTAGTCGATTTTACTCAGTACGAGCTACATGAAGCACGTTTTCCAGATTCTAGCTAAAATGCATATCAGTCAAAACCATATTCTTCTTTACCAAGATAAAAGGAATTTTGCTTATCATCACGTTGAGCGAAAATGCAGTGTGCGATACAGGATTTAACTGCACGTGATAATGGCTGGAACTCATCACGCTATTCTCACAAATCCAAGCACAGATTGCATTTATAAAATTACTTTTTTGCTCCAAAAAGAAATAAATTATAACACTGGAAAGGCCGGAAATTTTACTCAAGCTTTATAAAAATATTTTTACACCAGACGTTTTATTTAAAACTGTAACAAAATGACTGCCTTCCCTTACTTTTTATAGCATATAGATGGCGCTGTTGCCACTTTCGGCAAAATATCCTGAGATATTTTGCCAAACATGAAGTGAAGAGAATTTGAGTAATTATGATTGCGCGTGGTTTGTAGACTTTAGGTGTGTGCAGACTTTTGATTTGCGATGTATCTCATCTAGAGAAGATGTAATATTTGATATTCCAGAAATTATGCCTGTTCAATTGTTTGTGTGTAAATGTAGTGTTTTGTGTTCTAGCTATTAAAATATTGCTTGTCTAACTACTATCCCGTCTTTGAGATAACTAACACCCTCAAACACACTGTTTAAATTAAATATTTAAATTTTTTCTTTCGCCCTTCGTATGTTATAAATAACAATAATAATAATAATAAAATGAATTTGATAATTTCCAATGTTATAGCATTTTTTCTGTTAGATTTAAACGTATGTTTTCTGTAAAGAGCCTTATTTAGATGGGTCTACCCCCGGTAGCTTTTTAACCTATCCTTTTTGAATCAATGGAATACTTCTATCTTTTTTCATTTTTCTGTTTCCTTTACACGATATTGTTATATTTCTTATATTTTATTATACCTTAAATTTTAATTTATCTTTTTCTACTTATTTTTTATTTTTATTAGTCATTTTTCTTTTTGTGGCTACCAGCCGCATTAAAACTTAGTGTTTTTAAGACTTCCCGCTGACATCGAAATATTCAACGCCAGAGGACACGAGTGTGACGTCATCACTAATCGACCGACTTCTCACTACCCAGCAAACACATACCTTTCGGCACACGATCGGACCGCAGGTGGCACTGTCGGTTAAGTGTCGGCATAGGCACAGTGGTTTCGGTGAAGCGTCGGCAGCATGTCGGCAATTGAAACATAAGAATCTGCTTTTTCGACTGCCGGTTACCGTAATCGGTCCCCTTATGGTTATATATCGGCAAGCGACTTACGTCGGCAAGTGACTCAGGACCGATATGTGATTTCTGATAGTAGCCCGATCAGATTTGCCAACATCGGTCCGAATTCGGAATTTTTAGTCTTAGCCGACACTTTTTTTTCTTTTTCTTAGTTTGGTTTGAGTTTCAATTCTGATTAGATATGTATATTTCATGTATTTCAAATAAAATTCTAACAGTTATAAACAAAATAAATGTCAAAAATATCCTATATTTATTTATTTCAAAAAACTTGTTGTTGAATTCATTTTAAAAAGGACTTACAATTATTTGAATCATCAAAAGAGTTTTTTTAAATCGCTCCTTAAAATTATTATTCATTATAAACTTAATCGTACAAAAAAAATATTCATAAATTAATTGAACTTATTTTCTAGCTATTACATTCATTTTAAAAACAGTAGCTATGTTTCTTATTTTATCTAAAAATCAAATTTTTAAAAAAGTGTTTAAAATTATTTTACAAGCTATAAAAATATAGAAAAAACTACCCAACTTTTTATCATTAAAATTTAAAAGAAAGATTCAGAAATCTCACGCTTCAAAAAAAGAAAAAAAAAAGATAAATTAATATTTCTATTTTATTTGATGATTAAGAAATGTTGATCATTATTGCTACATAATTACTAAAAATATATTCTACATTAAATTATCAAATTACAAAAAATGAACTCTTATTCTAATGAAAAGTAATTAATAACCAACTTATTCTTTTATTAAAATTAGTTTTTTGTATGTTACAAATATATAATTCTTGAATTAACACATTTAATTACATTATAATTCCTAAAGAGAAAATTGTATTAAGAGAAAAACCTCTAAAATGCACTTATTTTATTTATTAAGCATTCTTAAATTTATAAGAAAGATTCAGAGATATCCCCTAATAAAGTTGTCTTCCAAAAGAAAAAAAAATATAAATTAATATTTTTATTTTATTTTTTAATTAAAACTATTGATAAGTAACAAATTAATATTGCAACATACTCATTAAATATATGTTCTACTTTAAATCATCAAAACGACATAAAATGAATTCTTATTCTAATTAAAAGTTATTAATTACCAACTTTTTATTTATTAAAATAAATTTTTCCATGTTACAAATATATATTTTGTAAATTAACGCAACGCATTTAATTATATCATAAATCCTATAAAAAAAATTTGATTAACTGAACAAAACCTCTAAAAAATTTTTTTAATAGTTAATTATTCTTAAATATATATATATTCTTAATTATTCTTAATTATATCTATATCTTAATTATTCTTAATTATATCTATATCTTAATTATTCTTAAATTCGCTTGCTTTAACGAATTCACGAAGGTATTTATTTCATTCACTTAAATATTAAATTAACTTTTAAATACACGCGCATAAGACAATTACAAATAAATAAATAAAAAATAAAATAAAAACACTTCAAAATTCAAATTTTCCCATCTACCACTTACCTTCAACGACAACCAATACTTATCGATATGTCTTCCCCTTATGACCTCATATAATCCTCCCCTGATCAAGTCTCAGTGGCTCAGTGGTGAAGGCGTCAACTTCCTGTCCCTGGGTACGATGGATCAACGCTGAAACACGTTCCTTCCAAATATACATTCCACGATGGATTAAGATGGCGCTATCAAAACAGATTTTTTTTTCAATTTATGCTGGTGTCGGGCTGCGGCCGGTATTCATATGGATAGCTATCGGCGTGCTGTCGGCATAGTTTTCTGCCGATACCGGACCGGCTGCGTGCCGCATGAATCGGGCCGCATTCGCGCGGCGTATCAAAAAGATAAGGAACCGGTAGCGGCAACCGGTATCGTATCAATACCGCCGGTAGTGGCAAGCGGCTGTCGCCCGATTGCTTACCGATAGCTCTGTGTTTGCTGGGTAGTGTCGGAATTCACACCGGAAAATTTTTAATAGCAGTTTTCTTTCACTTTATTTATGGAAAATCTATCATCTTATAAAAAAATAATAATTATTTAAACTTACTACTGAAAATTTGGAATCCCCCAATAAAAAATCAGCCAGATGCGGTAACACTGTGGCACTCCGCATCTGTATGAGTTTTTATTTAATGATTCCAAATTCTCACCAGTAAGTTTAGCCCTTTATCGCGCAGCTTTACATACATGCAAACAAGACAGTTTTTGAATTTAATAGATTTTTTTAAATTCGCATATACCTAATTCACACCAGAAAATTAAACTAGCAATATTTGGTTTAAATAAAAAGCAGACATTCAGTATTCAATAAAGCGAAATTAACCATTGAAACATTCTGCTGCAAAGTCAGATTCTCTGACCTACGTAATTTTTGGAACGTATTTCATTATGGGAATAAGGGGTTAAAGATTAAGTTTTATAAAGTAAATAATTATCTAACAAAAACATAGCTGTGAAAAAGGGAGCCAAGTTATGTAAAGACAATGGCAAGAAAAGTAGTGATATCTAAGTGGGTGCCAAGTTCAAATAAAATTCACTCAAACTTACCTACTGAAGTATTATAGCATTTTTTAAATTGTTTAGAAATAAAAATTATTGATAGCATATTAATAATAAATCTAGAACTTGGCAAGTTTTTACCTACGAGTCATTTATTTTTATTAATGACATTATTATATCAAAACTTGTTATTTCATGTTTGGAAGCCTTCATTTGAGTGAGATCCTTCCCCTTGAAGGGTGGTGGTATAAAATATATCCCACCTAATTTTAACTGCAAAATGCCACATTGACACCAGAATTCAGGACTAAAAAGTTTAATTTTATTAAATACGTGAAAAGAAACTTATACCCATTTTGAAATAAAATTTGTTTTTAAATTCTGGTGTGATTCAATTATTTCAGCATATCACGAATAAAAGCTCTTTGCCCTTGAAGGGGTGCAGTCTCTAGAGGGATGACCAAGACCAAGCGTAAGGGCATCTGTCTCTTTCTCAGGCCTTTTAGTATGTTTTCATTGAGGTTTCTGAAGGATGGGTGCTAGAGTGATAACCAAAGACGAGCTGGAGTGTATTAGTGTATTTATTGGTTTATGAATTCTTTAACATGAGTCATTTGTTTATAATAATAACTATATTACTTTTTTTATAATGACATTGTTGTTAATATTGACATCATCATTTTATTAAGACATGAAATCGATAGGCATAACATTTATCAAAAACTTGCGAAGTTCTAGATTTATTATTAATATGCTATCAATAATTTTTATTTCTAAACAATTTAAAAAAAGCTATAATACTTCAGTAGGTAACTTTGAGTGAATTTTATTTGAACTTGGCACCCACTTAGATATCACTACTTTTCTTGCCATTGTCTTTACATAACTTGGCTCCCTTTTTCACAGCTATGTTTTTGTTAGATATCATTACTTTTTGTAAAGTTACAATATATTTAGACACTTTAATAATGATTTTTAATGTGCTTAAATGTGACTATTTTATTCACCAAGCAACATTCAATTTTAATTTAAATTTCCTACAACAAACTATTTGGCTGTCAATTTGCGGCAGAAATCTATATTTTAACACTGCTACAATGAATGCATGTTTTGAAACGAAATGTATTGATTCGAAATTTTTATTGTTTCTGAAACAACAATTCCTATTAAATTTGTATATTAAATTTTCCCATTAAATTTTCCAAATAATATACCATAACTGGGCCTGCTTTTTTGCACTAAATAAGTGAAAAATAAAGTTATGTGCTTAGGCCAAACTATGTATCATTCATCCATGGGTGCCGGCAAAGAGGCAGTGAAGAGGAAGGACGTTGCCCCTCCCTGAATTTTCAAATTTAATTAACTAAATATCTTTCTCTCTGATGATTTTGAAAATAACAAGTGTGTAAGTGTGATCACAGATCTTACAGAGGGTTTCGTTTAATATTCCTTTCAAAACACTTTATCCTTTTGAAAAATCTGTTAGTTCCACATTTCGCAACCAGGGGCGCACTTTATTCTAAACAAACCTCTATCCGAACGAAACTCCGTTTTACATACTATCCGTAGATATATTAGTCAAAGGGATTGAGCCCATAGCACCCGAGATAAGTAGGCGTCCCTGGCGGTAAAAACTGGAACTAAAATATGTAAGGCTATGGTGCATAATATGAAAGAATGGTCAAACGGGTGTCGGCAAAAGTTGGAAAATTGCTCCCTGGGTGTAAAGGGCGGAGGTTAGAAAAATTGCTTAAAATACACAAGTTAGAGCCCGGAGGAGTAAATAATATAAGACTTTTTGAAAATTTTATCATTTGTCGTGTGGTCTGAGGTATTCAGCTATATGTATGCAAAAAGTCATGTCTCCAACTTAATTAGGGTCTCCCTTAGAAAGAATTGCTTAAAATACATATGTGTTAGCTTAGAGGGTTAAGCGTAAGACTTTTTCAAGATTTTATAATTTGTCGTTTGGCACCAGGTATTCTGCTATAAGTATGCAAAATTTCAAATCTGCAATTTAATAAGGGGCTCAGTTAGAAAGAATTGCTTAAAATACGCATGTGGAAGCCCAAAGGGTTAAATATACGACCTTTTCAAAATTTTATGATTTGTCGCATGATGGTGTTCAGCAATAAGTATGCAAAATTTCACGACTCTAACCGAAATAGGGTCTCACTTAGAAAGAATTGTTTAAAATACACATGTGGGAGCCCAAAAGGTTAAATGTATGATTTTTTCAAAATTTTATGATTTTATCGTTTGATGTGAGGGCTCAGCTATAAGTATGCAAAATTTCAAGCCTCCAACCTAATTAGGGGCTCACTTAGAAAGAATTGTTTTAAATATACATGTGGGAGCCCAAAGAGTTAAATGTACGACTTTTTCAAAATTTTATGGTTTATCATTTGACGTGTGTTCAGCTATAAGTATGCAAATTTTCACGCCTCTAACTTAATTAGGGGCTCACTTAGAAAATATTGTTTAAAATACACATGTGAGAGCCCAAAGGGTTAAATGTACGACTTTTTCAAAATTTTATGGTTTGTCATTTGATGTGAGGTGTTCAGCTATAAGTATGCAAAGTTTCACGCCTCCAACCTAATTAGAGACTCACTTTGAAAGAATTGTTTAAAATACACATAGGAGAGCCCAAAGGGTTAAATGTACGACTTTTTCAAAATTTTATGATTTCTCATTTGATATGAGGTGTTCAGCTATAAGTATGCGAAATTTCACTCCTCCAACCTAATTAGGGGCTCACTTAGAAAGAATTGTTTAAAAAACACACGTGGGAACCCAAAGGATTAAATGTACGACTTTTTCAAAATTTTATAGATTGTCGTTTGATGTGAGGTTTTCAGCTATAACTATGTACAATTTCACACCTTCAACCTAATTAGGGGCTCACTTAGAAAGGATTGTTTAAAATACACATGTGCGACCCCAAATGGTTAAATTTACAACTTTTTCAAAATTTTATGATTTGTCATTTGATGTAATGTGTTCAGCTATAAGTATACAAAATTTCAGGCCTCCAACCTTGTTAGAGGCTCACATAGAAAGAATTGTTTAAAATACGCATGTGGGAGCCCAAAGGGTTAAATGTACCACTTTTTCAAAATTTTATGGTTTGTCGTATGATGTGTGGTGTTCAGCTATAAGTATGCAAAATTTCAATTCTCCAACATGTATAATTTCTGAGAACGGGCTCTGTGACGGACAGAATATCTCAATTTGTTGATTTTCTTTAAGCAAGTAAACCCAGATAAACACCCAGTAAGTGAATAGGTTTACAATGAAAGTCTATGGGAATTTGGCGAAATATTAGAGATATCACCAAGGTGGAGTCACTTTTGGCGACTAATTTTGGCCGACAAATTTGGCGACATATCGCCATGTTGGCGAGAAACTTGGCGGTATTTGGCGACTGAACAGCGTCCCCTCCTACGGCATATTAAAATTTCGCCTAATAGACGTAATGTTAAAGTAAAAATGGGCACCCCCAGGTGGGTAATTCATCGATTTTCACATTTTTTTTTTTCCTTAGTTTTATAGTGTAAACGAACTTCGCACCAAATTTGAAGTCTGTAGCTGCAGTAGATATACGAGATCTTTTTGATGAGTGAGTGAGTCAGTCAGTCAGTGGTAAAATTATCGATTATCAGACATTTTCAAATGTCATTATCTCGGAAACTAAATATGCGTTATTTATAAAATTTTGGATTTTAGGTAATTAGGGTGGCCTTACTACACATTTCGTATAACAAGTACGTAGGTCTCATAGATTTTCAGTAGTAGAGCATTGAAATTTGACGAAAACAGCTCGAAATGGTTCGTGTAAATAACACACGGCTATGTCAGGCGAACTTGGCTGACACACTGCCGTGTGTCTAGATATAAAATAAAATATTTGGAGACATACTTATTACAGTATTTAATAATTTGCATTATTTTAGAATAAAATAGCCATACGACAGTCGTTTTTAATTTATTGCAGATGTGCAACAGAAGAAAAGATTGCCGTATTATATGAACAATATACCTCTGATTTTTTTCATTTATTTTCCTGCGTAATAAACCTTTCAAAGAATCATGCATAATTTTTTCGAAACAAAATAAAAAATCACGCATTTACGGGTTAAATAGTTATTATTGTTATATAAGATGATAGATATTCCACAAATAAAATAAAAGAAAATTGCTATTCAGAATTTTACGTCATGAGCATCGACACTAGTGAGAAGTCTTTCAATGACGTCACACTCGTGATGACGTCACACTCGTGTCCTCTGGCCTGAAGTATTTCGATGGCAGCGGGCTCCCTAAAGACCTTGCAATACAACCCACCTCTACATTGGATGTAAAGTTGCCACACAAGTAGTTAGTCAATGAAGCTGCTTACATTGTTCCATTGTTCTTTGTGCCTTTTAAATATATTTTAATAAAAATAATTTCTGGTTTGAACCAAAATATGTTCATTTAGTAAGTGTCAAATTGACTGCTCACGTTTCTTCTAGTGTTAAAAGAAATATTTTGGTAAGTGTGCATTTTATTTTTTTTATGAATAATGTAATTTTTTACTTAATTAGTTAGTTAATTTTTCTTTATTTAAATTAATATTTATTGTAAATAATTAATTTTCGTAAATAATTAATTTTCCCAAAACAGATTTTTACGATAAATGGTGAAAAGATGTATGGATTTAGGTTCGTTTTCCCAGAAAATCTGCTTTCAATTACGTCTTAAAATCTCATTTATTAATAAAAATATATATGTTCCATTCGTTCGGAACAAATGAAAACGTTTTAATATATATAGATATTTCATCCAGTCGAAACATTACTATTATTTATTTAAATAAACTCGATTATAAGCGTAACTCAATTTAATTATGCTTGAATACAATGAACAAATCAGGCATGATTAAACATTCGCATACTTATATCGGAAGACATGGAAAAGAAAATTAAATTCGTACATATCCAGCTGTATTTCTGTTATAACAAATGTTTATAATCAAACAAGATAAAGAAAATACAAGATATATATTCTAATATAAAGGAAGGAATTAATTAAGTTCTGTGAGAAACAAAGAAACTTCATTAAATTATGAAATTACATTTCAAATTTCGCTTATAATCACTGAAACAAGTTACAAAGCACTACAGATTAGACAAAAAGAAATTTAATTGTAAATTATTTAATTAAAGGAACAATTCCATAAACTTAAATAACTCATTTTGGACTGTTAAGAAATAAAATATCCTCATTATAAAATTTATTATTAATGTACATTATTGTTTATAAATGTAATTTTATGTAATAGATATGAATATGTGAAATACTATTTAAGTATAAGAAAAAATAAATTAGAACAAAAATAAAGATTTATTTACCAAAATGTTTATCAATGTCTTAAAACTGTTGTGTCACGAATTTCCTACCACAAAGATAAATAAATAAATTTATCTCCGTGTTTGTTGCATATGTGTCTTTGTGGTACAAGCCGCCATTTTCATCTTGTAAGTTTAGAACTAAGCATGTTTGAACCAACATGTGACTCTCTCTACCTTCCTCCCACCGATATCAATTTTTCCCTAACCGCAGTTGATCACGAACCAGCTAATACATTCAAAACTTTCAAGACGAATACAGTGGTTGTGTATCACTGAATTACACATGTGACAAACACAGGGTTAAATGTATTGGGCAAGCGTGAAACTAGCCAAAGAGACCTAGGCAGACCTAGTATATTTTGAATAAAAAAAGGTTCTTGATCTCAAAGCTGACGATCCATGTCATTATTTATATCGTAAGTGGCACAAATATCCTGTGAGTTAGGAGATCAGAAAAGCCACTAGAACTTTTCAACGTGTTCCATGAACCCTTTAATGCGCAGGTTTACATATATAAAAACAACAGTTTTTTAAAAATTTAATAGATAATTTTATTCGTATATACCTAATTCACACCAGAAAATTAAAATAACAATACTTGCTTTAATTAATAACAGACATTCCGTATTTAAATAAAGCGAAATTAACCATTCAATAACTTTCAGGTGTAAGGTCAGATTCTCTGAACTACGTAATTTCTAGAACGTATTTTGTCATGGGAATTAAAGGGTTCAAGGTTAAGTTTTATAAAAATAAATAATTATATAAAATAAGGTATGTGGAGACATACTTATTAAAATATTTACTAATTTGCAATATTTTAGCGTAAAACAGCAACACGACAGTAGTTTTACTTGTATTGCAGATGTGCAACAACAGAAGAAAAGAATGATGTATTACATGATAAACGTATCTCCGCTTTTTTTCATTATTTTTCCTGTGTAATAAAATTTTAAGAGAATCATGTACAGTAGAACCTCTTTTATAGTAAAATCTTTTAAGCGAAATTCTCGATTACCAAAATTCAATTTTAAAGATTTTTTTTTTTTTTTTTTTTTTTATGTCGCTCACATTGTGTGCAAAATTCATTTTGAAAGCTTTTTTTTTTAACTATCAAATTCCTTGCAGGCAAGAGGTACTTTCCGAACTACGGGTACATATACATATTTTTTGGATCCCCTTTCTTCGTGTTCTTTTGGATTTTACTTGAACTCCGATAAGCTGAGTAGTGGAACGAAGAAAACGAACAAATTAGCAATTCTGAAGCTTTTGAATGCTTTGCAAAAGGTTTGGCATTGCTGAAGCAGCAGAAAGACTGATACTGGTGAACTAATATTATTAAAAAACTTCGTAATAGAGCTTCAAAACAAAAGCAATCGAAACTGAGACAAAAAAAAAAAAAAAAAAAAAAAAAAAAAAACATTTTTTCAAACCTTTGTGATCTATGTAAAAGATACTTAATTTCAAAATTAAAATTCAGGTAATTTATTCTTGTTTTAACTTTGCTATTGCTTTAATTTTATTAGGCACTTGTTACCATAATAAGAAATATTGCATATATTTCTCCATAATCTTATAATTGAAGCATTCTCGATTATCTGAAAATTTCGATTTTGCGAAAGATGGCCGGTCCAATTACTTCGGATAATCGAGGTTCTAGTGTATAATATTTTTGAAACTAAATAAAAAATCGCGCATTTCAGGTGAAACCCTTGACGTAGGGTAAGGTGGTTCAAGAGTACGCGTTGTACAAAGAGTACGCGTTGTTGCATGCAGATTACCTAATCCCCAAAAAAGTTTTTCATTTAGCTACAGTTGTAAACAATGTAATGTCATAATAAGTTTATAGCGAAACAAAGTTGCGTATTTTTGTAAATTTTTTATCTATTTGTAAATTAAAAGTGATTTGGACCTTCTCGTTCTAATATTTATAGTTTTTAAAAACAGGATCATAATAAAGATTTACAAAAGCTAATTTACTTTGTTTAGTTTATATGGATTACGTTATTATTGGACTACCTGTCAATTGAGTAATTTGGAATTGCTTATCAATAGATGGAATTACGGACGCTTCAAAGATATTTAGTGACGGTACTGAAAGAGTGTGCAGTGCCAAAATGTGAATAGTGGCCACCTGCTTTGGGAAAAACAGCTACCGTTGCTAATACAGGATCGATTCATAACGGTATACGTCCATTCAAAATTGACTTTTTTATGCTGACTTTTTAGCAAGCAGCTTGACTGAAAGACCATTAGAATCTGGACTTGTTGAACCACATGTGTCATTAGAACCACATGACACTGAAAATGAGAAGGAAAGAGAGTTAATTTCAATAGAAAATGATATTTCGGAAAAGGCAGTAAAGCTATGTAAAGAAAAGACGCATGCTCAATGTGAAAACCAGCCAACACCTATTTCGCAACGTATAACATCGAATTAAAAAAGTCCTTCCGGCCAGTGCTGGGAGGAAGAAATAGCTTTCATATTTCTTATTTTTAAAAAGCCAGCTTATATTATTCAAACACACGAAGCTCAATTTAGTGGAAACCGATTAAAGAAGATTCAATACTAATTTTTATCACAAGTAAATCATTATGAATGAGAATCTCGCGAAATTAGTCAGCTTTATCCAAGCTGCTTTTATTTAAAGCAACTTATATTTGGTTGCCAAATTCTGCGATATCTTGTAGTGCCTGCCATTGTAAGACAACATGGTGGGTGAAGCTAACCAATGAACTTGATCGAGACCTTAGTAATTCCTGTGCACATGCTCACTCAAATCGGAATCGGTTGATACATACGAATGCTGTCGGAGGCAGAAAATCTGATTTTTCAAAATGTCACCCACATTAGAAATTCAAACTGCTATATTTGAGCCATTTTTTATGATAAAGACAAAACAAAAAAATGCTCCGGAATCCTTATATCAATGTCAAATACTTAAGAAAGAAACCCTTTTCAATTTCTAATTTTTTTTGCACCTCACTTTAAATATAATTTTTTTTTAATTTAATGGCCGACATTTTGAAACAAGATGGCTGATGAAGCTGGTCAGCGAACGTGGTCGAGACATTGCTATATGCTATCTACTACATGCCTTCTTACATCTAAATAGGTTAATAAATACGCGTGTCATCGCGTGGCAAATATCAGATCGTTTCAAAATGTCAGCCATGCTAGAAATTCAAAGTGCTATAATTCAACCATTTTTTTAAGATATAGACGAAACAAAAACTGCTTCGGAATCTTTGTATCAAGGTCAAACACATACAAAAATCTTTTTCATTTTCCAATTTTTTGATACCTCATTTTAAATTTTAAATTATTTTTTTAAAAAAACGGCAGCTTTTTTTAAACAAAATGGCTGATGAAGCTGGCCAACGAACTAGGTCGACACAATAATATGTACTATGTACACACCAAGTTACAACCGAATCGGTTCATAAATACACTTGTTATCGCGTGACAAAAATCAGGTCTTTCAAAATGTCAGCCACAATCGAAATTCAAAATGCTATAACTCAGCCATTTTTTTTAGATACAGACGAAACAGAAACTGTTCCGGAATATTTGTATTAAGGTCAAATACATACAAGAAAAATCTTTTTGATTTTTTAGTTTTTTGGTACCTCATTTTAAATTTATTTTTTTTTAAATTTATTTAAATGGCCGCCCTTTTGAAACAAGATGGCGGATGAAGTTGGCGAACGTACTCGGTCGAGACATTGGTAATTATTATGTATACACCTAGGTATATCCAAATCGGTTCATAAATACACCTGTTATCGCGTGACAAAAATCAGGTCGTTTCAAAATTTTAGCCACGCTAGAAATTCAAAGTGCTATAACTCAGCCATTTTGTAAGATATAGGCGAAACAAAAACTGCTCCTGAATCTTTGTATCAAGGTCAAACACATAAGGAAAAAATATTTTTCAGTTTCTAATATTTTGGCACCACATTTCAAATTTTATTTTTTTTAAATAAATGTAAATGGCCGCCATTTTAAAACAAGATGGTGGATGAAACTGGCCAACGAACTCGGTGGAGACATTGGTATGTACTATGTACACACTGAGTTATATCCAAATCAGTTCATAAATACGAGAGTTACAGTGTGACAAAGATCATATATATATATATCAACATTTGAACGAAGGGTGGTTTCGTGGTCTGGGGGTCATGATCGATGAAAATATACAAAAATTTTTGAAATCGCTTTCCTCCGAGCGACTGCAATAGGTAGCTTTTTGTAATGAAAGCTACCTAAAACTTAATCTTGCGTCAAATTAACAGAGGGGTTAGCGTGCCCGTAGTCATCTGTGATGCGATCGTATAGTAAGAGGAGCAGAAGTTTTGAAATTTTAAGAAGGTCACCACGTGAAAGGCACCTTAAAGATGCCGCGGCGGGAAAAGCCAAAAAACTTTACCAAAAGAAGAGTAAAAGTAAACCCTGAAGCCAAATACTGCAATAAAGAAAAATGTGTGGATATGTGCAAGGTGCTAAGGAATCTATAGAGAACCAATCTTAGAAGACTGGATCGAGTGCATTTTTTACAGAGACTGGTGGCACCGAAAATGTACAGACTACGCATGTCGTGGACACTACAAATGTGACGTTTGTAAGTAAATCGCATCCATTTATCTAATCGCATCCTTTTATGTGCGCACTCTTGCACACTTGACTGTGCACTCTTGCCACCATTTGGTTGTACAAGAGAGCGCATTCACGAGGATAACCTTTTTTCAAATAATGCTATAAGTGTTTCTTATAAATTCCTTAACGCTTTTTTAGCTCACAAACTATCAAAGCCTGAGAGCTTATGTGCCCGCCGGTTCTGTATGTACGTACGTATGTGCGTAACGCGATAACTCTTGATAGAAACATCCTGTTTGCTTCAAATTTTTTTTCTAGTTTCGTTCTGATAAGGCGCTTCCTTGATTAGTTTTGGGAGTTCATTGGTTAAGGATAAAGGGGGAAAAGGGGGGTTAGTCCACCACCCCCTTAATTCAGATAAATGGGTTTTCATACAGAACTATTCGATTTGCTCCGAAGTTGGTATACCGGTTTATTATGTTAAGGAACTTCCCTGATTAGTTTTAGGGGTTCATTGGTTAAAGATAAAGGGGGAAAAGGGGGTTAGTCCACCCCACTTAATTCAGATAAATGGGTTTTTCATGCAGAATTATTCAATTTGCTCCGAAGTTGGTATACCGGTTTATTATGTTAAGGAACTTCCCTGATTAGTTTTGGGGGTTCATTGGTTAAGGATAAAGGGGGAAAAGGGGGGTTAGTCCACGACCCTTAATTCAGATAAATGGGTTTTTCATGCAGAATTATTCGATTTCCGAATTTGGTATACCGGTTTATTATGTTAAGGAATTTCCCTGATTAGATTTAGAGGTTCATTGGTTAAGTATAAAGGGGGAAATGGGGGCTAATCCCCTTTCACTTATTTTTTGAGGGGCATTATTCATTAAAATAAGAGTATAATATACAATTAGTGTGAATAGCCTGTGAGCTCAATGCCATCAGTTTAGCTGGGCACTTTTCTTTTTATTTTGTTAGCTTAATAATCTAAGAGTATAAATAAAGTATAACATCATACCTGAAATCTCTTTACTTATTGTTATTTAATCAAACTAGGAGATAGTACCACCCGAGCTTCCCGGGTTAAAGAATATAGGTGAAAATATTTTATTTTTAAATTGAAAACTAATATATTTTTTTTTATATGTAATACATTTTTTAGATTGCCCACTTACATTAAAAAAAGCATTTTTCAAATGGAAAATACGAATTATACAATCAAATAAATTTTTGAATTTATCAAAAGCGATGCGATCTTATTAGCCGCATGCTAAGAGTTATTTGACCAAGGTTTTGCTACTTATGGCATCCTTTTATATTCTGATAATTTCAGAGCTTATACATGCCTGTTAAATTTGTGTTTTATTTATATAATTTTATTTATTTATTCTTAGGGAAGTTTTTTTTAACAGATATTAGCCATAAGAAAATGATAAACTCATTATTTTGTTTTAAGGGCAAACGGATTAATCTTTCGTAATCGAGCTCCGCGTGATATAGATAAATAAATAAAAAAATATTTCATGCTTTAAAATTGTTTTTAAAACCAGAGACAATCAGTAAACTGAGATGAATTTTGCAAACAAATTCCACTTGAAAAAAAAATCCTATTTGATGATCTAAAAATTTAAATTGTACGATTACAAATATGTTAGATTTGTGTTTTTTCAATATTATTCTTTTATTTGTTTATAAAAGAAGTATTAATTTCGTTAATTTGTTTTTCACAAATATGATAGATTTTTGTTTTTTTTTTAAATATTATTCTGTTATTTGTTTATAAAGGAAGTATTAATTTCGTTATACAAAAATAGTCCGAAACAAATACTGAAAATGTTTTGTTAAAAAGGAAAAGGGATTGCTAAGAAAGAAAATCGCCCAAAATACGCATTTAAATAAGCCTGAAATTATGAAAATTTTGTGATAACAAGTAAAGTGGAACGCTGTCATTCATGTTTAGTGTGTCATTTTATTTACCGTGTAATGAAATATTTAAATTTTTTTTTATTCAAACGTAGCGCAAAATGTAAAATGAAATACAGTATGAAAAGTGCAAAAATATCCATTACGATTAGAACTTAAAACGAAAAAGAAATACAACATCTAAACATTTTTTAGACAACTCTAAAATAAGAAAATATAATGTTGCTCATTTTTAGATAATAATCCCCTTGAAATTTTTATTCTCCATTTCAGTTTTTTTTTTCCCACGTAATCAGAAGATCCGTCAGAAAATTGAATGTGATGGCTTACCACGATAAAAAGGAAATAAATAGCAGAGCGATAAAAAAAATAAATAATTGAAAGAGCAACAAAAAATCCAAATAAGTGATTGTAGGGCGAAAGTGGTATTTTAAATTAGTTAACGAAGAAGTGGTTTTCATGTAAAGTTGTGAAAAAAAAATAAATAAACCGCACACCTTATGGTACTTTATAACCAAATAGTCGCAGAGATACGTGACAGGCAGTGTTTTAGTGGGAATTGCGTTTACTTTCTGAATATAACTTGTGATATGGGGGTCATCTACGTATTAAAAATGGTATTAAATTTTCAGTTTTAAGTAGTAAACACTCATAGTCATATGTATAACTTCTTTATATTTTCTTAAACCTTCATGTAGTTTTAAATAAAAATATGTAACGTATGATTTCGAAAAAAATTAAATATTTATTAAATACTACTATTAAAAATATATTTAACTTTATCCCTTGAGCTTTGCGCAATAATTATGTTTAATGTTAGATTTGATCATTTAAACATTTAATTATGTCAGATTTTTTTTTTATGTAATTACAAATTGCTTTCCAATAAATAAGGCAAAAGTTTTCGTTTGAAATTTCTGGTAAGAATCCAGAATTTAATAATAAATGAAGAGCCAAATTGGAAACACTGATCATGAGTCACCGTTGTGATAGATTTACAAGGCAAAGTTTACTTTATAGGTGTCACATTTTTGGTTAATTCACAATGGGTTAAGGTCCTACACTAGTCACGCGAAAAGACTCGGAAGCTAATGCTAATCCTATGGGGATATTATTTTCAAATTTCTCACTTGGATTTTATTATTATTATTATTATTATTTGCGTAGGATATCTAAGTAGTCTAGGATTTTCGATTTTGTTGTCAGATTAAAAAAAATATATACTTTTACTTCCGGAACCGGTTATGAAATTGAAACTATCCTAATATAAGAAAAACTTTAACCAAAATTGAAAAATTGAAATTAAACCAGGTTAAATACAGACCTCAGCAATGCTATGCAAAAAAAAAAAAAAAAAAAAAAAAAAAAAAAAAAAAAATCATTCAAAAGTATTAAAATAGAAGCGAGTTATTTCAAAATACGTCCCCATAGACTTAACTCCCCGTGATATTTAAGTGCCTACTATATACTCCATGTAATTTCAATTGACTTCTTAAGGTCAGGTCCCCGGTACTTTTCTTAGGCAGTAACTATGGTAACACCAGATTTGCTTGACTGATCACTCTACTTTTTCCCAGTGGCAACGAAGGGTTGAAGTGGGGTGGACGGATAACATTGAGAATCCAATTGAAATTACATGGAGTATAGTCACGCGTAAAAACGAAAAGGGGAATGTTAAACCTATGGGAGAAATCTTTACATATTTCCCCAAAATGTTTACAGATTTCCCGCTTGTATTTTAATATTTTTAGATGAATTTCTGCATAGGATACTTGTCTTATATTCGACGTAGTATTTTTTCGACTTTGGTGACAGTTTTTTTTTTTTTCATATGAAGCTGTTTTTCACTTTCAGAACCGGTTCCAAAAGTGCGTATTATTTTTCTATAATTTAATAAAATACAATCTTATATACACTGTAGAATTGGTATGTTGCGCTTTACAAATTTCATATTTTTTTACGAATATTTTCTCGAACAGGCAACTCTCAGTAGGTAAACATTAATTATTTACACATACGGTGCTACGCATCGGCCAATTTTGGCAATATTGCTAATAGATAAATAACTTCAGAAAGGACTTTTAAAGGGAAAGTGAACTGAATAGACGTTCACGTGCAATGAAAACCCTGAAAATCTTGCACAGGCATGTCGCCCCGTCCAGGCTCACTGTTTTCTAAGAATCGAGCGTTTGCCAAGCTTCTCATTTTGTGGGCAATATGCTAACCACTGAACTTAGCTGCCCTAAGCGCAAATAAGGACGGTATATCAGCGAATCCTGTTAAGTGATGAGAATGCCAAAATTAAATCCCTATAATTTTTATAACAAGCGTTTTCCGTGATAAATTTTGTGTAATTCTGCCCTATAGATACGAACTATAACTATGACGAAAATCATGAAAACTAAGCATAATCGCGCACCATGTTAAGCAATATACACCCAAATCTAATAATCAGCAGTTTACATTAGTGATGGGCGATTCTCGAGATTTTACCAATCGAGAAAAATCGTCATCATAAAAAAAATACAATCGATACAGTCATCGACTACTTCCCAGAATCTACAATCGAGACCATCGAGAAGTTCTACATCGATTATTGATTATTATTTTACAGGCTTATACAGTAATTTTTAAGTTTTTAGTAAATACGTGGCAACTAAAGATAGATGGAGTAAAAAAACATACCAAGAAATCGATGTAAATTTAACACTGAGATGCTCTGTAAAAATATCCTTATCTACTATCTTTATTTGAAGCTAAATGAAAGGTTGTAAAAAAAACAGAGGCAGTAATGTAGTTTGCTGCTATCGTTTTCATTATCTCTTTCATTCAACTCCAATTGATGGAGGGGAACCTGATATGAAGCCTTTAGAAAGCTGTATTCTAAAATTTGTTAATAATCTTAATACAACTTGTTATGTAATGCATGTTATCAGTTTTTAAGCCTTCTGAAAGAAATGTTAATCCCTGAACCTACCCCCTTTTTTGTACTAATGGTTTATGACAATTAACAAACTGTAAGAAATTAACTTTAATGTTACAACATCTCCGCTATAGTATTTATCTTTCGAATATTATGTGCCATTCTATATTTTAATACAGGCCAATAAACTCTAAATGATTAATATCTTTAAGATATGTTCCGTATAAATTTCTTTAATGAAGTGTGCATACTAATGTTTCGATAAAACACTGTAAAATATTTTAAGTTTGTAATGTTTGAGCATATTAATAATAAGTATCATTGATTTTCATATCAAATTTTATTTTATGTATGGCAATGTGTATTATGTATGCAAGTCTAGTAAATTGAGAGTACTACAGATGAACCAGATGCGGGCAAAATGAGTTGAACACGGTAACCCCAACCCCTCAGAATTTTTCAAAACACTCTTTTCAAACAACTTTTTCAAATATAAGATCAATATGTTATCAAGAAATATGTTCAAAGTAATAACAAGAACAACGCTATTTTGGAACGCTAAATAACTTAAGAAAATACTTTCAGTTCATTTACCTACTTTTAAAAACATTATTTAAATTTTTCAAGGATTGTAATATCTTTTTGCTAATTTTGTTTTGGAATAAGTTCCCTTTTATTTTTTTATGAAAGTGCGATGTCTAAATCGTGTAATTATGGCGCATTCGATAGAATTGAATAGCTTTTCCACATTTTCGATAAAGGCAAAAATTTAAACAAGTTAAAGTTCCCCTAAATATCTAATGCTGTAAGATTTCCTGTTGATCGAAAAAAAGAGCTTTATCGAAAAAGGGGAAGGAAAACCAGACAAATATACTTGCTAAAAAGGGAACCTGTCTAAACCGGAAATTGCTTATCACTCCCTATCGATTCCAAAATGATTCTTTAATTTTGAATTCCAATTAAAAATAGTTACTTTCTGACACATTAACGAACTTATTTTTATTCTCAAGCGTATTAGCTAGAATCGAGTTTTTCCTTTTTCGTTAAAGGCAAATGTTTGATAATTTTCGTAATTTCGTTCAAATTTTCGTAAATGCGAGCCTAATATTGGGGAATTTTACCATTAATCGAAAACAAAAGAACTTTACCGAAAAACAGAAGGATAACCGGACTCATATATCAGCTAAGTGGGAACCTATCTAAAACGGAAACCGGTTTCCACTCCCTAATGATTCCAAAATGATTTTTTCTGTTTGTACTTGTACTCAAATCCAAAGTAGTTACTTTTTGATTCATTTAAAAACTCAATTTTATTTTCAAGTGCATTGTATCCAAAAATGGAAGGATAACCGCATAAAGATACCAGCTAAGAGGGAAACTGTCTAAAACGGAATTGGTCTTTGGACCCTAGCGATTGAAACATAATTCTTCGTTGTCTGCACCCGAATCTAAAGTAGCGCCTTTCTAACTCATTTTTATTCTTAGGTGCATTAGCTAGAATCGATTTGCATTTTCACATTTTAGAAGTTCACATTTTCACAATTTCACATTTAGTAAAAGGTTTGATAGAGGAAAAGTTCCTAAATGTTGAATGCGAGTCTAATTCTGTGGAATTTTCTGGTTGGTCAAAAGAAAAAGAGCTTTATCAAAAAAATGGGAGGATAACTAGACAAACCACCTAAGACGGAATCTGTCTAAAACGGAATTGATTTCCAGTCCCTAAATGGGCCCCTAACATGACTGTTGCCCATCTGTACCTAAATTTAAAGTAGCTACTTTGTGAGACATTCACGAACTCATTAGAATCGAACAGCATTTTTCCTTTTTTCGGTAAAGGCAAACGATTTAATACAGATCAAAGTTCCCCTAAATGTTTAATGCTGTAGAATTTCAAAGTTGATTGAAAACAAAAGAGCTTTATCGGAAATGGAACCAGACAAATATATTTGCTAAGAGTGAACCTGTCTAACAAGGAATTGGTTCCCATTTCTAGCAATACCTAATGAAGTTTGATTAAATTCCGTGCATTAGTTTTTGAAATATAGCAGCGTTACCTGTTGGGCTATTTGCACAACAAACAAATGAACACCAATTTACATCTAGGTCTAACTGAATATGAAGTATTATTAAATTTTGCGTATTACTTCTTGAGATAGAGCGTTATCAAAATTTTTGTCACATAAAAGACAATATTTTCTAAAAACTGACAAAATTTCATGAATCCAATACTTCCTTCTTGTAAAGATAGATGAAAGTAAAAATGGAAAAATGCCCCACACAAACTGAATTAAACCCTTTTCAACTTAAGTATATGTAACAAAATCACACGCCTCCTAATCTGTATCCTTCTTTGAGAAACTATGACTTAAACCAAAAACGCACCAAGTGTCAATCTGACTGTGAAAGCTAAATAAATATCCAAAGAACTTCTAACTCATAAGAAATTGCTCCATTACTGTTTTTCTAGCTGGGATTTACATCACATTCATTTCTCTCCCGCTCTCTCTCTCTCGCACGACGACAAAAGTCTGCTCGATGCAAATCTTTCGTTTACCCCGAGAGATACCTCTCCTCGATGAAAACCTCTCGCTTACCTCGAGATATGTCTTCTCGGTTCTAACTAAGGCCGAGAATGATAAATCAATTTTCTTCCGTTCTCGACATGTTACTCTCGATGATTGTCAAGAAAACTGATTTCTCGTTCTCGGTCAAGAAGGGCCGAGAAGAGTTATCGAGAGGAGAGCTGGAAAGAGAGATAGGTATGACAATGAGCAGTGAAATGATGGAGCCTTCCGATAAATATTATGTATTAAATAAAAAAATTCAAAGACAGAGATTGGTGAGATTCGAGGGGCGCAAGAGTGGACCCACGGGGGGGGGGGGTGTCAAATTTTTACCGAACACGTCATGTGATACATCATCGGAATTTGACAACCCTTTCATATTATGAACCTTTCTCCCATCCACAGTTGAATTTCAGGATGCGGGGGGTGGGGGTGCGCACGGACAAATCTTTAAAACTGTAGCGATATCTAGAATAATTAACATTTAAATGGGTTTTTTGTCGGAGCCCTCAGAAAAATAATACTTATTAAATATAAAAAAATTAAGAGTTGGGGAATTCCGGGAGTATTCAAGGGGCTTGAGAGTGGACCCACAGGGGTGCAATTTTCAAACTTTTATGAAACTTCTCATGTGATATATCTTCGGAAATTTTTCTGACTACTCTTTCATATTATGAACCTTTCTTCCCCCAAAATTGAATTTTGCGGGTGGGGAGGGGCGAACAAATTTTTAAAACCGTAGCGATTTCTATAATAAATAGCATTTTTGATGTGGATTTTTTTATGGAGTCTTCCGGTATTTATTATTTATTAAACATAAAAATTTTGAAAGTGGGGGCTGCGTGAATTCCGGGGCGAAAGAGTGGACCCACTGGGGAGAGGGGTCGGGGAAGCAATTTTCAAACAGTTTTTGAACCCGTCATGTGACATATCATCGGAAAGCTCTAGGGTAACTCTTTCATATTATGAGACTTTCGTCTCCCCCTCCCCAATTTTGCTCCCACTGTGGGGGGGGGTAGTTTTCAAACTTTTTTGCATTTTCATCATTTTAGATCGGATTTTTTTTACGGAGCTACCCGGTATTAATTATAATATATGAAATTTAAAAAAAATTGAGTTGTATTCCGGGGAGTGCGGTAGCTGGCCCCTTGGGGGGGGGGGGGAGCACTTTCCTAACTTTTATCGACACTCTTCATGTGATATATCATTAGAAAATCCACTTATTCCTATTAAGTACCTACCTGCCCCTTTCCCCACTTCGCCACCGGGCATTTTTACAAATTTTGCTGACACCCCTCATGTTACATATTGGAAAGGCCTGTGACCACTTATTCATGTTATGCACCCCTCACTTTGCCCCACACGGGGATACTTTTCTAAATTTAGCCAAGACCTCTCATGTGACATATCGTTGGAAAGGTCTGTGACTACTTATTGATATTATGCACCTCCTGATTCCGCCCCTCCACTTTGCCCCCACGGGGGTACTTTTATATATTTAGCCAAGACCCCTCATGTGACATATCGTTCAAAAGGTCTGTGACTATTTATTGATGATATGCACCTCCGGTGTCCGCCCCCCCCCCCACTTTGCCCCCACGGGGGTACTTTTCTAAATTTAGCCGAGACCCTTCATGTGACATATTGTTGGAAAGGTCTGTGACCACTTACTCATTTTATGCACCTCCCGCGGCCCTCGCCCCACCAACTTTGTCCCACGGGGGCCATTTTTATAAATTTAGCCGGGAACTTTCAAATGACTTTCCTAAATTTACCCGATATCCCCTTGTGATATATTGTCGTAAAGTCCTGCGACCACTTGTACACGTTATGCACCTCTCACGCCCCTCCCCCCACTTTGCCCCCACTGGGAGAGCATTTTTGTAACTTTTGATCGAGATCCCTCATGTGACATGTGGCATATAGTTGGAAAGGCCTAATGCACCATGACGACTTATTCCTATTCTGCAGCTGCTGTGCTCCTCCCCTCACCTTGACCCCCCCCCCCCCTCCCAGGGATCCGGTCCGAGGTTCGTCCGGTTCGAGATTATTTTTTTACAATATTTTATAGTGCGTGCACACCAGGCCTGCTATAAGGTGCCTTATATAGCGGGAAGCCAGTTCGAGATGTCATATTAGAAGATTACGTATAAATTAGAGGCCCCGACTGAAGGAAGGGCCCGCTAGCGGGCGAAGCCACTAAGTCCTTATTAACGCCGACTCATTCCAGTTCACCTGCAGACGATTCTTGATAAAATTATGAAGTGTAAAAGCAATTGGCAAACTGGAATCATCGAGAAAATATTTACACAATCGAAAACTATCGAGATGTCCATACAATCGAGAAAATTGAGAAAAACATCTCGTTATCGCCCATCACTAGTTTACATCAGGATTTAATCAAATAAGCAGTTTTGCAGAATTCCTTCCCTTGAAATTCCTTGTTTTTGAATTTGAGAAAACGTAAAATTTATGTCACACTTTCAGAAGTCAGAGTGGTTGCAGACAGACAGTGGAGCTATGAATTAAAACAAAGAGACATATACGTAGTTTCTATTAGTTCCGTGTGAAGTAACTAAGAATATAGTCACATGATGGGGGCTGTTTGTTTTATATACATCAGATCAACATGGCCTAATTACTGTATGTTTAAACTTCCACCCGTAAATATAAATAGAAATTTATCACTTACGTAAACGCCTTAGTAATGCAAAATGTCTGTCATAATTAACGTAAATTTTATATTTGTTCTTTCTAGTGGAAGTTTGCACCCGTGATATTGTAATCTCTTTCACTGATGTTGTAAGGAATGTTTGTTTATGTTGTCATAATATGGCGGAACCACAGAGCCTACTGCACCGGTGCACACTTCCACCAGTTAAGCCGAATAAGTATTTTTTCCTTAATTATGACAGTAATTCTGCATGAATCAGGCATTTAACACTAGAACCGCCCTAGCGGTCATTTTGATCGCTACCAAATAAAAATATTTCGATTATCACCAGAAATTTCTTTCTAAAATAAGTTTAAAATGTACCACGGATAAATAAGTTAAATAAATAAGTTAAGTAGTTTCAATTAAAATTTCTGGTGTAAAATATTTTTATAACACTTCAGTAAATTTTTCGGCGGTTCTAGTGTTAAATAAGGTGAAATTTTCAATTCAAATTCATTGGTGGAAGTTTGTCCTGGTGGTAATTATCCCTACTGAACCGGTTGCAGTTGAAGCTTCACAATTGTAAGGGTATGTCAATCTCTCTTTATTCATATTTCCACATGACAACAAAAAGTAAATAATCAAATAATCTTATCGTAATAAAAATAATGTAATAGTATTCAGGACATCCGAAAACATGTGAATCCACAAAAAACGGAAATAAAAAATTTTAGGAATCCAATAATTTTTTCTTCTGTATATAAAAAAAGTAATAAAGGAAAAATGAACAGAAATCATGATTAGAACTTAATAAAAAACCACACATATTCTTATAAACGAAAGTGCTTCTGTCCAATAGAAATGAAAATTAAAAATAATAAACTGTGATACCACTAAAACCTCTTTTTCACATTTTATTTATCTTCATATAATAAGAAGATATAATAGAAAATTGTTTTTCTACCGAGATAACAGTGGAATTAAAGGCATTATTGGATACGAATAGGATTTAAAATCCCTTAAGAAAGAAAATATTTTCGATAAACTCTTTCTTCAAAGAACGTACTCACAATGAGTACATCAAATACCCAGTAAATATTATTTAACAGTTGATATAAAATAATATTATTTGTCTTGTATTCATCAGAGTTAAAAGCTTTTACCAAACTGTGGACTGTATTTTTTTTTAAATTAGTGTTATGATGTCTGATTTTTAGTATAAATTCGTATTTTAAAATATTCAACCTTTAAAACGAATTAAGTTGCATTTTAAATAACATGATTGTATAAAAAGAAAATATGCATAGTGCGTTCACCACACATTAAGCCTGTAGTTGTAAATAATCGAAATATTATCTGCGACAGAAAAAAGTGTTAGGCATCTGGCAACAGAAAAAGTTGTTGTAAAAATAGATAGTTTCATTTGTGTTCGACGCAAAATGTCAATAAAAGTTTTCTGATATTAAATTAGTAAATGTTATTTAAATTAGCAAAATGTAGTAGTAGTTTAAATGTGTTAAATATTATTTAAATTAGTAGATTTAGAAATATTATTAGTATTTTAAGAACACGCTAAAAGCCTTAAAAAAACCTACTACCTACAATTGGTGACCCGGACGTGCACAGACCCACCAGTGGCCGAGAGGCTCTGTTCGTTCTCGAAGCTGGTAGACGGGAGGTGCTGGGTTCGAACCCAATCGTGTCCGTCGGCCTAATCGTTCGGTAGTTTTCGTGGTTTTCATCGAACCACGGATTTCCATGCGTAAATACGGGTTAGGTTCCCTTAGAAAGACCCCCACGAAGGGCACTCTCCCATGGGTCTATATCCCTCGAGTAGATAATTGGCCGTCAAAAATCCACCCAACCCAACTCAACGCGGACGTACATAATGCCGGACACTGTAGAACAATCGTCATCTAAAGATGAAGTAGCCAAAGTGAGTGCTAAAATACCTCCGTTTTGGGCTGAAAAACCTGAAATTTGGTTCTATCAAGTTGAAGCACAATTTTCTATTTGTGGAATTACTGAATAGGAAACGAAATTTAATTATTTAGTTTCGCAGTTAGAGCCAAAATTTTCGGAAAGTTTGTGCAATATAATAAGTGATGTTAGTGCAACTAAATATACTGTTGCTAAAGAGCAACTTTTTGACACTTTCAAAGAAAGTGAAAATAAACGACTACAAAGATTGCTGACGGGTACTGGTTTATAAGATATGAAACCTAGCCACCTTTTACAAAACATGCGAACTTTGGCTACCGATGGAGTTTCGGACAAAGTCCTTAAAACTCTATTTCTGCAAAAAATGCCTGACTTCGTACGCAATATTCTATTGGTTAGTGATGAAGACATAGCAAAGCTGGCACTAATGGCTGATATTATTGTAGAAATGCAACCAAAACAAGAACTGTATTGCGCAAGCAATTTTTTTTCATCAGGTGCAGATCCCATCACTAAATTACAACAAACTGTAGCTTTAAATACTAAGCTAAAAAAACTTAGTGTCACTAGAAATTCTCGCCCTCGATCAAGAAGTAAGTCTCGATTTTCTTATGATCGCAGTAAATCTCGCAAACTTTTTAATCCTTCAGGTAAGTACTGCTATTTTCATTTTATGTTTTGTGAAAAGTCTTTCCCTGATAAACGTAAAGCACCATGTGCTTGGAAAAATAAGCCTTCGGAAAACCTCACTCGGCAGTACATTTAGCGGCAGGCTCTGTTGCTGTAAATAATGAAGATTGCCGTAGATCCCGCCTATTTGTCAGAGCCAAAAAAAAACGGGTTTGCGCTTTTTAGTTGACAGTGAAGCAGATGTAAGCCTTATTCCACGTACTGCCAAACAAAAATGCCTAAGTGATTATAAATTATACGCAGGAAATGGCTCTAAAATTGAAACTTTCGGTACAGAAATTTTAGTTCTAGATCTAGGATTGTTTCGTGGTTTTCAATTTCCATTTGTTGTCGCAAAAATTAGCAAAGCTATTTTAGGAGCAAATTTTTGAACAAATTCCAGTTATTAATTGGTATTAAGCATAGAAAATTAATTAATGGTATAACTAACGTTGCAGTTTAGGGTGACGTTGACATCCATCTCTGAGGATGAAAGTGTAAATACGACGAGTAGCTTGTATAAATATTCAGATTTATTTTATATGTATCCCAGTATCACTAAACCTAATTTTCTTATTTCAACCGTAAAGCGTAATGTAAAACATCATATTGTAACTAAAGGACAGCCTGAATATTCTAAAGCTAGACAATTAGATCCTCATCGGTTCGAAATCGCAAAAGAGAATTTCAATATATGCTAGAAAATAACATCATTAGTCCCTACAATTCAGAATAGGCAAGTCATCTGCATATAGTGACAAAGAAAGATGGTATACCCGATAGGTATCCAATCCCTAGAATTCAAGATTTTCAACATATTTTAACTCATAAATCTATATATTTTTAAATTGATCGTTCAAAGGGTTATTTTCATATTCCTGTGGCGACGAAGACAAATCAAAAACTGCAATTATCACATCTTTTGGCTTGTACTAGTTCAATGTGATGAGGTTTGGTCTTAAAAATGACCCTGCAACTTTTCAGAGATTTATCAATGAAGTCTTCTATGGATTAGATTTTATATTTCCATATTTAGATGATGTGCTTATTGCTTCTTCTTGTGAGGAAGAACATCGCTCACATCTTAACCCTTGGGGACGAGCGACCGGTATTTGTCCGCTTAAGGTGCTCAGAATCGGGGTTTATTTTCAACAGTATTTTTTATTGTAAATTTTGCCTTATTTAATCTGAGCATTTTCCCGATTCAATTAGGCAAAAATTTCTGATTTTAAAAACCGGTGATTAAAGATTAAAAATTCTGTAAAAGACGCTCGTCCCCAAGGGGTTAAAATAGTTTTCCAACGCAGATAGGGTCTCAGAATTAATATCAGTAATTCAGTTTTGGGAGTATCTGAAATAGACTTTTTAGGTTATCAAGTATCTGCTGAAGAGTCGAAAACACTACCTGAAAATGAAAAAACAATTTTAGAATACCCATTACCAGAAACTGTTCATGAAATCCGTTCGTTCTTAGGGATGCTAAATTTCTATCGTTATTAAAGATGCCGAAAAAACCTCAAGCTCCTTTTCAAGAGCTTTTAAAAGCAGCTAAAAAGAAGAATCGTCGCAATATCCCATGGACCGATGCGACCAAATAATATTTTGAAAAATGTAAACTAGATATTGCTCAAGTAGCATTTCTGGCCTATCCCAATTCAGAATACCCTCTGACACTTCACAGAGATGCTTCTGATTGGGCTATTAGATCAGTTCTCCAACAATATGAAACAATGGATGGAAACCCATCGCATTTTTACTTTTTTCTATCTTTACGAGAAGAAAGTATTGGATTCGTGAAAATTTTGAATTTCGGTTTTCGACTTTCGCTTTCGATGGATTTACACGTTTTAGGGGTCAGTGATTCAAAAAAAACATGTTTTTACAAAATGTCTGTCTGTGAGTTTGTGACTCTGTGACTCTGTCTATATGTCTGTGACACAAATTTTGTGGATGCTCTATCTCAAGAACTAATGCACGGAATTTCACAAAACTCTAGATTTAGTTAGAACTTGATATAAACTGGTGCTGATTAGTTTTTGGTGAAAATTGCCCAACAGTTGGCGCTGCTATGCACCATTTTTCACGATTTCTGCAATAGCTAAATCTCAGGAACTACTTCACGGATTTTCATAATGCACGAAATTTAATAAAAATTTATATTCAGTTATTCTTTGATATAAATTGGTGCTGATTAGATTTTGGTGTAATCGGTCAACAGGTGGCGCTGCTATGCAGAATTTTTCGCGGTTTCCCCAATAGCTCAGTCTCCACTACTAATGTGCACGGATTTTCATAAAACTTTAGATTCAGTGAGTCCTTGACATGAATTGACGTTTTAGACATTTTGGTGTAAATTGCTGAACAGATGGCGCTGCTTTGCAGCATTTTTTGCGATTTCCGCAATAGCTCAATCTCCTGAACTGATGCACGGATTTTCATCAAACTTAAGATTCAGTTAGTCCTTGACATGAATTGACGTTTTATATATTTTGGTGTAAATCGCTCAACAGATGGCGCTGCTATTCAGCATTTTTCTCAAAATCTTAATCTGCAGAACTAATGCACGGATTTTCATCAAACTTCAGATTCAGTTAGTCCTTGACATGAATTGACGTTTTAGACATTTTGGTGTAAATCGCTCAACGTGTGGCGCTGCTATCCTGAATTTATTGTGATTTTCGCAATAGTTCTATCTCAAGAACTAATGCTTGGATTTTCAACAAATTTCACCCTTATATGAATTAGTGATGTTTATGTTTTGGTGCAAATCGCTCAACAGGTGGCGCTGATATGCTGCATTTTTCGGAATTTCCACTATAGCTCTATCTCACGAACTAATGCACGAATTTTCATCAAACTTCAGATTCAGGTATACCTTGATATGAACTAGTGCTGTTCATGTGATTTATATAGAAGAAAGTTTTGTGATGGCCACAACATACTAGTTTTTAAAAAGCTTCACGATGCTCAAAGAAATTTTAACACTTATAATAGAGAAAGTTTAGGAATATACTTATCTGTCAAACGTTTCAAGCACTTACTTGAATTTCGTAATTTTACTATTTTCACTGACCACAAGCCACTAATATTTGCTTTTAAACAAAAAAAATGATAAAGCTTCTCTCAGATAGATGAGACATCCACACTATATCTTCCAATTTACAACTAACATACAGCATATAAGCGGTCAAGAAAATGTGGTTTCAGACATGTTATCTAGAATGGCAATCATCGAATCTTCTTTCATTGATTATGAACAAATATCAGATGAACAAATAAATGACGATGAGCTGCATCAGCTTAAATTACATACCAAACCATTATGTTTAAACAGCATCAACTTCCATCAGGAAAATCTTTGTGGTGTGATACCTCCACTTCGAATATTAGACCGTTCATACCAAAAAACTTTTGGGTGAGATTGTTTGATACAATTCGTAGTTTAGCTCACCCTGGAATCGAAACCACTGTAAAGGAAATGGCTAAAAGATTTATTTGGCCAGAAACGAGAAAAGATGTTAGCTAGTGGACTCGACCTTGCCTTAACTGTCAGAGAAATAAAATCACTAAACATACAAAAAGAGAATATGCATAATTTCAAGCTCCAGATGAAACATTTAGTGTAGAGCACATTGACTTAATATGGCCCAATTCACCTTCTAATGGATATATCTATTATTTGACATATATTGACCGATTTACCTCTTGTATGGACGTAGTACTCTTACAAAACATCACTGCTGAAAGTGTTGCAAGAGCTTCTTACGAAAATTGGATTTCCTGTTTTGGAGTACACTCTTCTGTTGTTACTGTTAGAGGAAAGCAGTTTAAGTCTGAATTAGTTCTAAATTTAACGTTATTATGTGGTGTAAGGTTTAGACACACGACATCTTACCATCCCCAATGTAATGGTAAAGTTAAACGTCTTTACCATACTTTAAAATCAGCTATTAGATGTCATAAATCTATCCGTTGGACAGAGACATTACCAACAGCTCTTATGGGTTTACGAGCTGTTCTACATGAGAACTGCAAGTATAGAATTTCTGAAATAGTTTATGGTAAAACTATCAAATCATCTTGTGAATTTTTTGAAGAATCGAAATCGCCAAATCTGCTGATGATTTTTAAATAACCTTCGAAAAGAGATGGTTCTCTTGAATCCCTATACGTCCAAACACATATGTAAGCAAAACATATCCATACCAAAAGATTTGTATACGTGATCTCGTGTTATTCTACGTATTGACAGAGTCAAAAAACCATTAGAGTTCCCATATGAAGGACCGTTTCTTGTGTTGCAAAGAACTCTAAAATATTTTCCATTATTATGCAAAGGGAACCAAATTAATATCTCCGTAGACAGAATAAAACCTGATTATATGTTGCAACCTTCGGATAATGAAATACTGCCTCCTACTTCAAAGCCTGATGAAGGTCATATATCAGTTCCCATAAGCAGTCACACTCCGCAACTAACGGCGATACACAGCGATTTGCCAAATCAACAATTAAACCAACCAGAGAAACGGACGCGCTGTGGAAGACAAGTGAAACTTCCAGTTCGCTTTAATGACGTTGTTGACGGTTCCTGAAGAATTTAATATGCTATACTACTTTATTATTATATTTTAATTATTGTTTAATGTTCACTTAAGAATTTCACTATGTTTTCTGTTTATTTTTTAATATAATTTGTATTTATATGTATAATTTCATCAGTATATATTAATATATTACAAACAACCATGTTTTCAAAGTAACGTATTTTCGTTACTGGTAGGGTAGTAATGTAGGTGTAAATAATCGAAATATTATTTGCAACAAAAAAAGTGTTAGGCATCTGGTAATAGCGTAAGTTGTATAAAAAGATAGTTTTATTTGTGTTCGACGAAAAATGTCAATAAAAGTTTTCTGATATGAAATTAGTAAAGGTTATTTAAATTAGTAAAATGTAGTAGTAATTTAAATGTTAAATATTATTTAAAATAGTAGATTTGGAAATATTATTAGTATATGAAGAACACGTTAACTTCTTTCAAAGAAATAGCTACCTGCAGGCCTAATCAGGAAACAAGTTTTGCTAGCGTAGTTTTTAACCACTTTAACATTTGCACGAGATAAAGTCGGGTGTAAAAGCACTGTTCCCCATACCTGCTGTCGGTAAAGTGGTGGGGTTAGAATGCACTATACTTACCTTGTTAAATTAGTGTACTTTTTCTTAGAAAATACGAAAGATATTAACTTGAAAATTTTTATATGCGTACTATAAAGAATTCCTAATAATGTGAAGATAAATTTCTAATGAGATATTCTTTATAAAAATATGTATGATAATCATGTATAATGAAACAAACTAAGATAAAAGTGGCTATAAAAGTGATAAAATACCTTTATTAAGATTAACGTATGTTTTATTGCACAAACAGTGACATTTCCAAAATCATTCTTGATAAAAATACTTTCCAAAATTATTTAAAAACAAGAACATTTTCAAATGTATTGATTTTAAAAGTAAGACATGTGCACTTTTAATAGAATAATGTTTCACGTCGCATAATAATAACAAGCACAATCATAATTTCATCTTGAATACTATAACAGGGTGGCGAGTGGTCAGGGAAAAGCACAGTCAAAAAAGGTGTTAAGTAGCAGTATTTTGTTAAAGAGAAGTTCGCCCTTTTTAATCCCTTTATATTATTCCAAGTATTCTCTAGCAGAAAATACTGGTAGTTTCTACTTTTTTTTGTACTGTGTTTTTCCCTGACCACTCGTCACCCTGTATAACTTTACTATCTAAATTAATAAATACAATTATATGTATATAAGTCATTACTGAATATTTGTTCTTATATTTTTCTATTTATTTTATTAAACTTTTTTGGGTGTTATTGTAACTTTTCTAAAGAAGAATAAAACATTGAAACAAAATAAATAAGTAAATAGAATAAAATTATTAATTTTTTGTTATTATAATTATGTTCTTTTCAAAGAAAATCCATGTTTGCAATAAATAAATGCTTTTGAAATAGAGGCAATTCCATTGGCACATATCAAAACCATGATTATTTTCAACTAACACGGATTACTATTTTTTCACATTCAATTTTTATGAAATATAAAAGAAATACAAATATAATATAAGTTTATTACGGCTTACGAATATTTTTAAACACATTCAAATGCAACGCTTTAAATACAGTGTGACCAGAAATAAGGTCCCCAATTTGAAATATCATTGATTATAATAAATATGAATATGAATTGAGTAACAATTGCATCTGGTGGCTCTTAAGTTCCATGTACTATAATTCAGAAAATGATTCAAATTTGCGTCAATAGATGTCACTACACACATTAAGAATGCTGAAAAAAATGTTAAAAAATCAATTGTCGTTTCGTGTTTCAATCAATAAATATTTGGTCTACCGGAAAATTCTGTTCTTTAATATTCTTTCGCGCCTTTTTTTTTTTTTTTTTTTTTTTTTTTTTTTTTTATTATGATTTTTTTTATTAGCACTACTTTTTTGAAAACAATGGGAATTTTACCATTTCAAAAATGTGGTGCCAATGAAAAAATCAGAATTGAAAAAAAAAATAGGTGCGAAAGAACATTAACTCGTTAAGCGCTATGTCAGTCACCGGTGACTGAACTTTCCGTTTAGAACGCGTCATTCACCTATGACTGACGGTCTAAAATATGATATGAAACTAAGTATATATATATATAGTGAATTAGTAATTACTGACAATTTATTTAAAATTTACTTGCTTTTATTTATTTCAGGATTATACTTTTTTTAAAAATTACTTAAATCATTGTAAATTTTCAGCTTCAGTGTCAGTCACCTTGGCACTCAGCGTGTTAAATGACAGAATTTTCCGGTAGACTTAATAGAATAAATAATAGAACTTGAAGAATATTTTTATGAAGTTTTACATACAAGTTCGAGCATTATTGTAGCTTGAGACGGTGAAGCGCTATCTGTTGACGAAAATATGAACTGATTTAAAAATTACAGTATATAAAATTTAAGAACAACTTATACAAATGTCACTTTTTTCTCTTCAAATTTATTGTAGTTAATGAATAATTGAATTTTCAAACTGAGGCAATTATTTCCAGTCACCCTGTATCTAGCAGTGACTTATAGTGCACTTGTCCCACTTTCAAGATCAACCGTTTATATAATAAAATGCACCCCTCCTACTTTCACAAACAACGGTTCATATAATAAAATAATCAAAAATGAAATCAAGACTGTATATCTTATATTTTCTTTTATATAATTAGTTGATATAATAGGCAATTGATTTTACACCTCGAAAAAGGAGGATTTGTAGGATTATATGAACAAGGTTTCAAATCACTAAAGCAAGTAAAATAGTATTTTTTATATATTTTTTTTTAAAGAATACATCCATATTGTGGATAGAATATTACATAAAAGCAGATGCTAATATAATGATACTCTGTTTAAAGTACAGGTGTCCATAACTAAACGACCCTACTATAACGTTGTCTACAGACAAAGCTATTGTTCATACAGTTGTGAAATTTTGTGAAAGACATAATAAAGGGATGGGAATTTGTTTAAGGAAAGAAAAAAAGTTTAAAATTTCTTCACCAGAGGGCGACTTTTAATAAATTACACATTTAGCATTACCATAGTTTAGAAATTTTATTTACAAGGTGTCCATTACTAAACGACCCTATTTTAAAGTGTTCTATAGACGAAACTATTGTTATGAATAGTGTGGCATTTTGTGGAGGATATAATAAAGGTATGGGAATTTGTTTGAGCGAAAAAAAAATTAGGAGGACGCTTTTAACGAATTACACGTTTAGCATACTTTTACTATAGTTTAACAAATTTTGTTATAACCAAATATGTTGCGTATGGCGGTCATCATTTTCAGATACCATCTGAAATCGTAAGATAGAATGTTCCACAGTTCACCGCGGTGTGTTCTGGGAAATAATAGGAACATGTTGTGAAATGCTGTCTTTAGAATCAGGTTAAGTTAATAAATAAAATTTCTAAAATATCGTAATACCATATGTGTAATTTATTTAAAAAAGCTCCTTGGTGGCGAAATTTTGAAAAAAAAATTCTTAATCGAATTACCACCCCTTTATTATGTCTTTCACCAAATTTCACAATTTCATGAATAATAGTTTTGTTTGTAGACAACTTTAAAGTAGGGTTGTTTAATTATGAACAACCTGTATATTTAGAAGATATAATAGATATAAGATATAACAGATAGAAGATATTATAGATAAAAGCTACAAGTGCCAACCAATTGGAAATGAACTAAACTAAACTCTGTGGCTATACAATCCAAGTAGGATCTGGGCCTACAGTGCCCATCACTGTTTTCTTGACCCTGGTCCCCGAGGTGCTATGCAGAAGCGTCCCGGCCAGGTGGTCAACCTAACCCGAGACCCCCGGTGTTTAGTTCGCAAGCAAGTTTGGTACTCATTTTATCGACCGCAAAGGGATGAAAGGCTGAGTGAACCTTGCCCAGTCGGTAGTCGAACTCTTGACCTGCGGTGCAGCAGTCAGATCAATTGAAAATAAAGCCTACTTTTAAATGATGTGTATATAATTTGCTTAGGGGCCATCTACAAATCAAAATCAGACCTAAGTTTTTTTAATGGCAACACCCAATTTTGACAATATATTTTAAATCTTCGGCTCAAACTATGTGGAAAAACGAAATTTCTAGTCTTTTGAACGACAAGTCTGTGAATTATAAATATTCAAAATTTAGAGCTTCAAATGTTAAATTACATTCTCATATTTTTATTAATTTCTCCTGAAATTAAAATCCTAATGTGATAATTCTATGTGTGGTTATAATACTAAAAAACCCAAACATAAATACATTGAATTTGTAATTTAAAAAATGTTATAATATGAATTATGAAATTAATATTCGGAAAGATATGAATTGCAACTCACAATTTTTTTGATAGATTTATATTTATTATGTCCTTCTTTATCCAAATTTTCAATTTCATACTTGGCAACTTTAACTTAAACATTCGTAAAATGTGAATTAAATTGACTCAGGTTAAACACGTTTCGAACCAGAAATTTAGTAAAGAAATTAATTCGAATACATTTCATTGAGAAACAAGATTTTAAATGTATAATGATAAATCAAATAAATTTTCTGGTTAGCAATGCGCATAACCTGGGTCAATTTAACTCACATTTTACGGAAGTTTAGTTGAATGTTGGCAAGTATGCAATTTCAAAATTTAAAATTCAAGTAGTTTTTGAATTATCATTAAAAACGTCAAAATGATGGTCTATGATGTGCAGAAATCCATAATTTGAAAAAAAATATTTTACTCATTTTATTGAAATATATAGGCTGTCAATAGTCGAAACATATTAAGCGAGTGAAATGGTGATATTGGCAAGAAATAATACACTAATAGAAGTGATATAGTCATTCTGTAGCATTTCATCAATCGAGTAACAAACTTCCATTTGGATACAGCCCCTAAAATATGCTAATTTTAAAATAACTAATTTCAGGGAAACATATCGTACGAATTTCATTAAAATTTGGATTTAGGCTAATTGACAGGTGTATAATTTATTTATAATGTCAAACTTGGGTATTGCTTCGGTAAAAAACTAAGTTTGGGTTCGTTTTTATATATAGATGGCCCCTTAAGCAAATTTTATATACATAATTTAAAAGTAGACTTTATTTCCAATCGTTTCGTACCTGTAACTTTCTTCTACGATAATTTGCTGCAGAGTTACCAGGGGGTGTTTACTTATCACGACTGTACAATATTGTTTTGCTACTAAGAATGTTGTCGGTGAAATCTATATTATCGGTGTATTATCTATTTTGTTGTATTGTTGAAATAATTGAGTCTAAGTTAGAAATCATGCATTGCGATCACATGAAAAGACTCAAAAGATTACTTATTTATTTATTTTATTGCATATTGACTATTATTGTTTTGCAAGAAGGAATATTAATGTTCGAATAATTGTGCCTAGGTTGGAATTAGTAAAAGGTGGCAATTTGAATGATACTTGAATAAATGCGATTATTGCTATTATTGTTAGTTTAATATCGACCGTAAATTGTTTTGTTAGAAGTGGAATGATTGAATTCAACTAGGAAATTATGAATGGCGGTAATTTAAACAAAACTCAGATTTAATGAACATTTGCTCGATATTATTTTGCTACAAAGAATATTAACAGCGGAATGAGTGTGTCTAAGATAGAAATCATGAATGCCGATAATTAAACACGACTCAAATGAATACCATTTTTTTTATAATCATTCATAGCAGTTGAATTTTATAGTCTTGTGACATTTTCATTATGTGTTTCTGTTGCTCTAAATACATTAAAATATTGTTACGTTTTAGTGAAACTTTTAATTGTGATTTCCAATTTTAAAAATAAAAGTATTTGTTGAAAAGCTATTGTAAATCTAGAATTATCTGTGATTTTTTATTAAGATAAAGGCATGAAGCTGTTGGTTGAAATTTCATAGGGAAAATTACGAAATTTCTCTCTTGTCAGATAAAATTATAAACATTTCGTCTTAGATTTATAGAATCAGTTGTAAACCATTAGAAAATGTTAAAACAAACTGATTCCTTATGAAATATTATTACATAATTTAACATTTTTTCAATTAAAATTAGTCAGACTACAGCGAATACATTAAGCACATTGATGTGTGAAAAAAATTAAAATATAATTTAAGAAAGTTTAATCTCTTCACGTCCTTGGCCCTTGACATATGTGGACGCTTAGATTTTTACAATTATAATTACTGTCAATAATTTAAAAGAACAAAAATTTGATAGTAATTTTGATAATAATTCACTACAGAATCCCTCAACCAGTGGAGTAAAAATTTTATGGCTGGGATGTACTGATAATGTTATATCCGATGTACAGTTAGGGATAGAGCGTGAAGTAATTTTTCGGCAGTCAGTGTTGTTGGGATTTTTGAACAAATTGTTAACATTTTATCAAAATAATATTAGATATAATAGGCATACCAGAAAATTTTGTCCGATAATGTTCTTTCACTCCTACTTTTTTTAAAAATTCAGATTTCTTCATTGGTACCACTTTTTTGAAATGGTAAAATTCCCGGTGTTAAAGTAAGTGGTGCCAATGAAGAAATCTGAATTAAAAAAAATAGGCGTAAAATAACATTATTGGACAGAAATTTCAGCTAGACATAATATTAACTTGTTAAAGCCGGTTGGCAAGAAAATTTGACATGCAAGGCGAACAAAATTTTTAAATTTCAATACCAGTATTTTAGTTTGGAAATTTTCACATTATTTAATCTCAGATTTTGAGCGATTAAATAATTCAAAATTTCAAAGGCGCAAAAATTGGTGTCAAAGAATTAAAAGAAGTGTAAAGACGGTTCGTCGTTGATTGGTTAAGTTTTAGTAATTTGTAGAAATATAAAAATGAAATTTTCTTTTAGTTTTTTTTTTATTTTATAAGAAATCATTTCTCTCATAAATTACCATTAACCTTCAGCGGCCACAAATGTGGATGATATTTTTGTTTGTGAATTTTTATTGTTTTTCCCATTTTTTTTTCTTTTTGAATTTCTAATAATATAAAAAGAATAAATCGTATTTTTCTTTCTTTCTCACCATGAAAAAATCATCCGGGAATTTTTATTGTTTTCCCCATTTATTTTGTTTTTTGAATTTCTAATAATAAAAAATGAATAAATCGTAAAAAATGTCTTTTCTTTCTCACCATAAAAAAATCATCCGTGAATTTTTATTGATTTTCCCATTTATTTTGTTTTTGAATTTCTATTAATATAAAATAAATAAATCGTTAGAAAAAAGGCTTTTCTTTCTCACCCAAGAAATGCATTAAATGAAGAGATTAATACAAATTTAAAAAAATTATGTCAGAATAAGATCACATAAAAATAAAAAATAAAAATCATTTCCCGTTCTGATATGCTTCATACAGGAGGCAAAAGAATTAAAATAAATTTAAGATACATTCTTGTAATTTCAATTAATGTATTTTTGAGTGATGTACATTTTCAACAAGAATTTAAAAATATCCAATAATTAATTTCTCTTAAAAAATTTAATCTCTTATTTACTACATGTTTAATAGGTTTTTTTTAAATGTTTGAAAGAAGAAGCCAATTTCATATCCAAGTACTTTTTATATGATAAAAATGGATAGCATGTTCTTTTTTATAAATTTTATAAAATATCCAGAATAATTTATGAATAAAAACAAATGTTGTTTTTATTAATTTTTTTTCATCATAATTTTTCAATTAGCAACTAATTAGCATGTAATTATACTTATTACTTATAATAATAACCATATTTTCCAATTTTGCAAAAAAAAAGTTATTTGAGGAAAACTAAATTAAACACAGAAAAGCCTAATTTGGTATATTAAAGATTTAGAAAAATGTAATGATAAAAAAACACAGTTTAATAAAGATTAAATTCAAAAATCTTAAAATATCCCGCAAGTAAGCTTCTATCATCAAAGGATAATTAAAGGCTGCATTTTAATTAAATATTATTTTGGATCATTTGAGTACATGTTAACAAATTATTACAATGGGGGAAGCATTAAACCGTTTTTAAATTAGAAACTGAAATTAATTACAATAAAGAAATTCCTTTGAGTTATTGTGAGTTAAAAAGAAATACATAAAAAAAGCAACAGTAAAGATGTAATGCTAAAAATCTTGTTACGAAAAAATCGATAGTATAAAAGATTACCTTATTACGAATATGCCGTGCTTTTTTTATTAAGCGCCTCAGAAATATTAGTAAATAATAATTAATATTACCCTTTATATTGATCTAAGTTGCAGTAGTTTTACTAAGACTATTAGAAAAAAAAGATTGAGTGACGAGTGAAAAATATTTTTTTTTCCTTTTCCCAATATTTTTTTTCTAAGTATTCAGTTTTCACCAAATATAATTTTTTTCTGTGTTTATACGTGTACAACCTATATACAATCAGTTTCAGAATAGAAAAATTCATAGTTAGGATCAGTCACCTGAAAATGCCTTTACCCCTTCGGGCCGAGCGTCGTTTACAGAATTTTTAATCTTTTAATACTGGTTTTTCAAAACAGAAATTTTTACCTAATTGAATCGGGAAAATGTTCGGATTAAAAAAGGCAAAATTTACAGTAAAAATTTACTAGTGAGATTTACAGGTGAGATTGCTTAATAGAAATTTTTAACTGTGCCAGTAGTTTTACTGAACTAACTCTTAGCATACTATGTAGTATACATACAAATCCATATATGATATACAAAGTTGCACAAAAAAATATATTTGTGGGATTATTGACTGTAATAGCAGAAATTGGATTTTCAAATACCTTATGAGTTTTTCAAATTGTTTACTTAGGCATCATATTTCACATTAATGAACTATGTTGTCTTGTTACGGTATTCTAAATATGTTGGAAAGTGTTACACAATGTATGCTGGAAGCATGATTTTTAGTTTTTGTATATAAATGCTCTCTTTATATCTCGAAAATATATTGGTTTCTGAGTTTTTCAAGGATAAAGAAAGCTTTTCGGACTTGTAGGTAATTCAAAAGTGGATATTCTATATTTTCCTTCGTGTTTATATGATATTTTCGAAAAAGGAATAGTTATCATTTTTACAGTGTAATTGAGAATTGATTAAACCCTGATTATTTTCTTGCTTCAGACAATAACTATTTTTTTTTCAATTCCAAAATTAAATTATTTGCTATAAATTCAATTCAATTATGATATTCTAACTGTGTTGGAAAGTGTTACATAATGTATGCTGGAAGCATGATTTTTAGTTTTTGTTTATAAATGCTCTCTTTATATCTCGAAAATATATTGGTTTCTGAGGTTTTCAAAAATAAAGAAAGCTTTTCGGACTTGTAGGTTATTCAAAAGTGGATATTCTATATTTTCCTACGTATTTATATTATTTTCGAATAAGGAATAGTTATCTTTTTTTACAATGTAATTGAGAATTGATTAAACCGTGATCATTTTCTTGCTTCAGACAATAACTATTTTTTTTTCAATTCCAAAAGTAAATTATTTGCTGTAAATACACTTCAATTATAAAGTACCATGTTTATTTACATTAAGTCGAATAACGTTTGATAAAGGTTATTAGAAACAACTAAAAATATAAATTTCATTTCTAAGGTACACTTATCAGAAGATAATTAAATACTGTCTGTAAATTTCCGATTACTTTGAGGCCATTTTTGAAAGTCTAAACCAATAATTATATTATGACAAACTGCTATCGTATTTCAAAATAGAAACCAAAATTAATTGAAAAAAAAATAGGTTTTTTCTTAATTGAAAATGCATTAAAATAATTAAGTTAGAAATAATAGCGATGAAAGACAATTTAATTAAAGAATGTGGAAAAAATATTACATTGAAATGAAAGATCAGTTAATTTAAAAAAAAAGCTCTCTGTTTTACCCACGTACTTAATTCTTTAAAAAACTAACAGATACAGTTATAGTTAACAGATATAGTTCATCCGCTGTAGACTCATTACTTTGTTTATGGCTGTTTCAGATTTGCAAAGGGTATTTGGGAAAAATAACTATTAATTAATTCATTTTAAGGTCTGATATTTATATATTTTTTTCATTTTATAGTATTTTTTATGTTTTTTTATAGGAGAAACATCTATTTCTAAACAAACATTTAAGTTTGGTATGAATGAGAAGAATCTTGTTATTATTAAACTTAGAAAAGGAATAATGATTTTTTATTAGAAAAAGTTAGAGTTATTTTTAATTAAGGAATTTTTACTATTCTGAAAAATTATAAATTAAGGGGACAAGGGATCTTAAAATCCTTAAAAATATTTTTTTTTATTTTTTGTGAATTGGCATGTTATGGCATGCATTTATCACAAAAAAAATTAAAAAAAAAATTATTTTTGAGAAAAAAAGGGAATTTTACGCGTCGTCTTACAAATCTTCGAAATGCCCCCTGCGTCTTCGAAATCAATGAAAATCCCCAATATTTTTTATAAAAGTTTGTTATATATATATATAAATAAAATAGAGCATCGAATTTTATATATTTGAATTTAAAGGTTAAAAAAAAAAAAAAAAAAAAAAAAAATTGAAATTTTTTCGATAAAATTTCAAAAATTTTCAATTTTTTAGTTTTTTTAACTTTTAAATTCAAATTTATAAAATTTGATGCTCTATTTTATTTATATATAAAAAACAAACTTAAAAAATATATATATTGGGGATTTTCATTGATATGGGATGCACAGGGTGCATTTCGAATATTTTTAAGACGACACGTAAAATTCAATTTTTTTCTCAAAAATAAATATATATTTTATATTTTTTGTGATAAATGCATGCTATAATGCATATAATGTACCTCTAAATAATATTTAAGATGAAATTTACAAAAAAATAAAGAAAAATTTGAAAAAATATGTAATTTGAAATTTTTTTGAAATAATTTCAAAATTTTTCAATTTTTTTTTTACCTTTAAATTCAAAGATATAAAATTCGATGCTCTATTTTGTTTATATATATATAAAACAAATTTTTAAAAACATATTGGGGATTTTCATTGATATGGAAGACGCAGAGGACATTTTGAAGACTTCTAAGACGACGCGTAAAATTCCATTTTTTTCTCAAAAATAATTTTTTTTAATATTTTTTTGTGATAAATGCATGCCATAATGCATATAATGTACCCTTGAATAATATTTAAGGTGAAATTTACAATATATATATATATATATATATATATATATATATATTAAGGTCCCTTGTCCCCTTAAATCAAAATTATTATCATTGAAAGATACTTTTATTTATTTATTCATTTTTTTGTATATGAAAAGCGAAATAATACATAATTTCAAAAGAAAAATATTTTGGAATTTTTCTAATGTTTTTGTTTTTTAAAGATTTTGATCAATTTACTTTTAAGAAATATATTGTAGAAATTATTAAAGCTCTTTCCGCATTTTTCAAATATATAAATTTAAGTTAGAAAGTTACACATCAACAGTTTTGAGTATGAAGGACAGTGAATACGAAAAACTAGTTTTATATAAACTTATAAAGTTTATACGAGAAAAAAAAAATAATATAGAAGATATATAATACCAGCCAAAAGTTTTTGACAATTTGTACGATTTTCCTCTTAAATTTAATTCAGGTTTAACTTCAGTATGCATAATTTTTTTGTTTAACACAATACTTCTTTTAAACTGTAAAGACATGTTTTGATGAAACAAAATATTTTTTTATTGAAAATTTTTGTAGGCAGAAATTTCATTCCAATGATAGCCAAAACAATTTTAAATTAGTACTTACGATATTGAAACAAACTATAGTGCAATAACTATTTTTTTTTTCGATTTCAAAAATAAACTATTTACTGAAACGTAAATTCAATTAAAAAGTACCATATTTATTTATACTAAAGAAAAGTAAAAAATCTTTGATAATGATTATTCGAAACAAATAAAATGCATATGTATATTATTTGTAAGGTACAGTTATAAGAAGATAAACAAATACTGTCTTTAGATTATACATTATTTTGAGACCATTTTGAACGTATAATTATATTACGATAAACTGTTATCTTATTTCAAAATAGAAACCAAAATTTATCTAAAAAAATTATTTTCTTAATTGAAAATGTAATAACGTAATTACTTTAAAAATAAAAGCAATGAAAGGTAATATAATTAAAGAATGTATAAGAAAAATATCACATGAAAATAAAAAATCGGTTAATTAAAAGAAAAGCTGACAATTTAATACTTTTCAACAAAGTTGAAAAGTGTTTATGACTTCGCTTTGTCTGTCCGTCAGTCCGCGCTCTAACTCTCGTAAATATACTTGGACCGTTCTGAAATTTTTGGACGTTAGTGACCTCTACCATAGCAGGATCCCTATTTCAAATAAAGTTTCTAGCATGTTTAGTTCATTTACAGGGACAGTCAAAAGTTTTCCGTTACATTACGGCCTAGGGGAAAAAATCGTTTAAAATGGTTTTTAATGATGTTACATGCTTTCAAATGTAATAAAATTGATATGCATATATCCAGTGCATTAAAATACGCATTCTGTAGAATACACGGGGCAAAGAATAGTTATTATTCATTTACAGGGCCACACAAAATAATTCCGTTACAGAACGATATAGGGCTGGAGGGAATTGTTTGCGGCGTATTTTAATTATGTTCAATTATTTCATGTAGAATGAAATTGATATACGTCGTTGAGGTTTACTATAACTTATTTCATTTATAATACGAAGTGCATAGCATTTACAGGGACACGCAAAACATTTCAGATACTATATATATTGTATCCGAAGTACTGTACAGTAGCGATGATTGCTGGAAATGCATTTTTAATTATGTTATGTGCTTTTAAGTTTCACTATATTTATGCATAGTATATGGTGTGTATAAATGTTGTAATTCATATGCAGGGCAACCAAAAATTTCGTAATGGTTACTGGGTAATGATTACTGGGCAAATTTCTTAAAGGTGGTTTTTAAATGAGTTCTGCATTTTTAAGCGGAACTGCATTTGATTTACTAAGAAATGTTTGTAGAACACAGATAAAAGGATATACAGGGTCACGCAAAGAATTGGATACATGGGTGTCTATAATTGAAAATTTCTGGAAATGTGATTTTAGTTGTTTTAAAAGTGATTTATTTTGAATTAAACTTTAGCTAAATAGTGGCGTGTAATAAAGATACTAGGTTAACTACAGGGCTGTACAAATGTATACAAGTATGTTTTGATCTATTAGTATAAATTGCTGAAAGAGAAATTTCAACCTGTTATACGTTTTCTTGCTAAACAAAATTTTCCCATTATATAGTATGTACATTATCCTACAGATCAAATACAGGGCTATTCAGAAGAATTGGAATACATATTTTTCTATATACGGTAACTGCAGAAATCAGTTTTTTAAATGTTTCATAGGTTTTCTGAAATTTATACTTAGTTCTCTTATATAACTTATTTCTCTAAATAACGAAGTTTTGTTAAAGCATTCAGGAAGTGTTGGAAATTGTTTCATAATCCATGTTTAACGCGTGATTTTTCTTACTTGTTTTACCTCGTACTTAATTCTTTAAAAATCTAATAGATATAATTCAGTCCATCCTCTGTAGCACTCATTACTTTGTTTAAGGCTGTCGTAGATTTTCAAAGGGTATTTGTGGAAAATAACTATTAAGGGGCCTCATGACTCTTAAAATTTGAAAAAAAATGAAAAAAGAGACCATTATCAACATTTAATATCCTAAAATGTATATAATTTTAAGACACAATTTTTATTGGTAGAAAAGATATAAGTATGTTTTTTCATTTCATGCATTTGAAAATTTGCAAGATGCAGAATTATCATTTACAGGGAGCTGCAAACTGCCAGGCATTTAATGAGCAGAAAATTGCCAAAACATATTACGCGCAGGATTACAAAACAATTTCTGCAACTAGAATAAAAATTTTGGTGCCTACTTATACTTCAGACTACAATAATTACCCTGAACCTAAATAAATTTGTATTTAAAGCATTTTTTAATTTTTAATACAAAGTTGCATTTAGCTCATGCAAAATTTTGAAAATTTCAACGGTATAATCATCTAAAAAATATTTTTTTGAACAATAAAAATAAAATTTTAGGTTCAATTTATACAGACTAACAAGAAACATATGTTTTGAAAATTTCATGAAAAAATATTCAGAAGTTTTTGAGATATCGCGCGCGTTATGCCCCAAAACGACATTTGGAGAAAAATGACTTAAAAGATTCGGCAACGCTGGCGTCAGCTATTCTACGGGTGTCATTCTAAAAACCACAACTTCTGTTCTAATGGGAATTTCAAGGAAACAATTATATCAAAAGGTTCAGAAAAGATAGGGGTTCAACATCTAGAAAAATTTAAATTTCGAAAATTTTAAAGCTTTAAGAGTCCTGAGACCCCTTAATTAATTCGTTTTAAGGTCAAATAAACATATATTTTTTACATTTTATAGTATTTTTTATGTTTCTTATCGAAGAAACATCTATCTCTAAATAAACATTTAAGTTTGGTATGAATGAGGAAATTCATGTTATCATTAAACTTAGAAAAAAAATGATTTATTATTAGAAAATGTTAGAGTTATTTTTATTTAAGGAATTTTTATTATTATTATAGATTCTAAAATTTGAAAGTTAAACCAAAATTAATATTATTATGATTGAAAGATATTTTTATTTCTTTATTCATTAATTCATTTTTGTCAAAAAAAAAAAGAAAAATACATATAATTTCATAACAAAAATTCACAAAAATTAAAAAAAATATTTCGAAATTTTTTTCCTTTTTTTTTAATTTAATTTTTTTTTTTTTTTTTTTTTTTTTTTTTTTACAATTTTAACAATTGTTTTTAGGAATATATTGTAGAAATTATTAAAGCTCTGTTTCCTCATTTTCAAAATATATAAATTTAAGTTGCGAAGTTACGCATCAACAGTTTTGAATATGAAGAACAATGAATACGAAGAACTAGTTTTACATTAACATTTAAAGTTTATATCAGAAAAAAATTAGAAATATACAATACCAGCCAAACGTTTTTGAAAATTTGTACGGTTTTCCTCTTAAATATAATCCGGGTTTAAATTCACCATGTATAATCATTTTTGTTTAAAACAATATTTCGTTTAAACTGTAAAGATATGTTTTGGTGAAACGAAATATTTTTTTTTTTTTATTGAAAATTGTTTTGTAGGCAGGAAAACCCATTCCAATGATAGCCGAAAAAAAATTTAAATTAGCATTTACGTTATTGAAACAAACTATAGTGCAATAACTTTGTTTTTTTTCCGATTCAAAAAGTAAACTATCTGCTAAAAAGTAAATTCAATTAAAAAGTACCATATTTGTATACACTAAAGAAAAATAGAAAATCTTTTGGTAAAGGATATTAGAAACAAATATATATATATATATATATATATATATATAGGTACAGTTATGAGAAGATAATTAAATACTGTCTTTAGATTACATATTGTTTTGAGACCATTTTTGAACGTCTAATCAAATAATTATATTACGACAAACTGTTATCTTATTTTGAAATAGAAACCAAAATTTATCTAAAACAGAATTATTTTCTTAATTGAAAATGCAATAACGTAATTACTTTAAAAATAAAAGCGATGGAAGACAATAGAATAGAATGTATAACAAAAATATCGCATGCACGTAAAAAAATGGTTAATTAAAAAAATGCTGTCTGTTTTTACCTCGTACTTAAGTCTTTAAAAAACTAACAGGTTCAATTACTTTCTTTAAGGCAGTCGCAGATTTTCAAAGGGTATTCTGGAAAAAATAACTATTAATTAATTCGTTTTAAGGTCTTGGGATTTTTTTTTTTACATTTTTTTTACTAGTTTTTATGTGTTTTATAGAAGAAACATCTATCTCTAAACAAACATTCAAGTTTCACATGAATGACGAAACTTGTTTATTGTTAAACTTAGAAAAGGGATAAAAATTTATAATTAATGAAAAGGTTAAAGTTTTATTATTATTCTAGAAAAAAATGTTTTATTGTTAATTCGGAAAAGATTGTAAAGTTAATTTAAATTTATTATTATCATGCATGAAATATATATATATTTATTTATTTATTCATCTTTTCTTGTATAAAAAGAGGGAAAAAAAAACATAATTTCAAAACACAAATTGAGAAACACATTATTTTGGATTTTTTGTTTTTTGTTTTCCCTCTTTTTATGGATTTTGAACAATTTACTTTTAAGGAATATGTTGTGGAAATGTTGTAGTTAATGTTGTAGAAATCATAAAAGTTGTTTCCGAGTTATTCAATTATCATACATAAATTTATATTGCGAAGTTACACATCAACAGTTTTGAATATGAAGAACACTGAATACAAAGAACTAGTTCTATATAAAATTATACAGTTTATGTGAGAAAAAATTTAGAAAATATACAGAGCCAGCCAAAAGTTTTTGAAAATTTGTACGATTGTCCTCGTAAATTTATTTCAGATTTAACTTCATCATGAATAATCTTTTTTGTTTAACAATACTTCTTTTAAACTGTAAAGAAATATTTTGGTGAAACGAAATATGTTTTATTGAACATTGTTTATAGACAGAAATTTCATTCCCATGACAGCCGAAAAAATTTTTAATTACTCACTATTTTGAAACAAACTATGGTGAAATAACTATTTTTTTTCGATTACAAAAGTAAACTATTGTAAATTCAATTAAATAGTACCCTATTTATTTACATTAAAGAAAAGTCAAATAAATTTTGATGAAGGTTAATATAAACAACTAAAAGATATAAATCTGATTTGTAAGGTAGACTTATAAGAAGATAATTAAATTCTATCTTTAGATTACATATTATTTTGAGACCAATTTTGAACAACTAAACAAATAATTATACGACAAACTGTTATCTTATTTCAAAATAGAAACCAAAATTAATCTTAAAAAATAAATTTAATTGAAAATACGTTAAAGTAATTACATAAAAAAGCGATGAAAGACAATATAATTAAAGAATGTGTACAAAGGTATCACATGAAAATAAAAGATCGTTTACTTAAAAAATATATATATATCTCTTTTTCCCGCGTTCTATAAAAATCTAACACCTACAATTCAGTGCATCCTTTGTAATATTCATTACTTTGTTTAAGGTTGTTACAGATTTTCAAAGGGTATTTGAGAGAAAATAACTATTAATTAATTTCTTTTAAGGGTTTTTTTTTTTTTTTTTTTTTTTTTTTTTTTTTTTACTAGTTTTTTATGCTTTTAATAGAAGAAATCTCGAACTCGAAATAAACGTTTAAGTTTGGTATGAATAAAAATAAATCGTGTTATATATAAGCTTAGAAATAGAATGAAGATTTATTATAAAAAAAGGTTATAGATTTATTATTAGAAAAGGTTAAAGATTTATTATTAGAAAAGGTTAAAGATTTATTATTATTTAAAGGGTTTTTTTTATTAATTCGGAAAAATAGTAAAGTAAATCAAAATCAATATTATTATGCAGGAAAGATAATTTTATTTATTTATTTATTTATTCATGTTTTTTAAGAAACAAGTTGGATGTGCCAATATCAAAAGTTTCTTCGATCTCATACATGGTAATATCGTAATATTTCAAAAAGTAGTTACAAATGTTTAATCTTTCATATTATTAGTTCAATACTATACCAACTTTGATTTTAATCTTAAATTTCTACTTGAGTCAATTAATCGTAGTAAAAACTAGTTAATCACGATCATCATACTTATTGAAATCAATATTTTTCGTTATTCTGTTGTACATCAGCTGTTCGCAAATAGCCAAATTACAATCACTAATACTGTGCTCCTCGCAGGCTGAATATTTCCAAATTTAAATAGGAGCTGCTTCTCATACCCAAAAACAATAACATGAAATTTGGTTCAATTCTATCAATAAATTCATACACTTTACGATTGTAGAATCAGGAAAATGGCTCAAAAATTGCTATCCTCCTATTAACGCCTCCTTCTGGCGGAATATTTCCAAATCAAGGAATACCTCCTGGCCATAGACAAAAAGATACACAAAAGATTTCGTTCAAATTACGCATAATTTCATACACTTTTTGTGGTAAAATGGCGACAAAAATACGCACGGACCAAGAGACATTTTGTATAAATATATTTTTTGGAATCTCTGACACCTAAAACGTGTAAAACCATAGAAAACCGAAACTCAAAAAATCTTTCGATTACAATAATTTCGTCTATTCAAGGTAGAAGAAAGTAAAATATACTTAATTTCAAAAGAAAAATTCACAAAGAATGTACATTATTTTGTAATTTTTCTATTTTTTTCCTTTTTATAGATTTTGAACACTACTTTTAAGGTATATATTGCAAAAATTGCAATTGTTTCTTCCACATTATTCAAATATATACATTTAAGTTGTGAAGTTACACAACAACAATTTTCGATATCAAGAACAGTGAATACGAACAACTGGTTTTACATAAACTTACAAACTTTATATGAGAAAAAAATGTAGTAAAAATAGAGAAAATATACAACACCAGCCAAACTGTTTTCGAAACATTCTACGAATTTCCTTGCAAATTTAATTCAGGTTGAACTTCAGCATTTATATTTTTTTTTTGTTGAACACAATACTTCTTTTAAACTCAAAAAAATATTTTGGTGAAGTGAAATGTTTTTTACTAAACATTGTTTGTACACAGAAACTATATCCCCATGATAGCCGAAACAATTTTAAATTACTCACGATATTGGAAAAAACTACTGTAGTTTCGAAATCTTGTTTCTTTTGCTAAATTTGATTTGTTAAATGTAAAGAATAGATTTTATTTTAAAGTACAGGGGAGACCGAGGCTAGTAGGAGCAGTTTTTAGTTATTGATTTTTATTAAATTTTTGTTTAAGTTGTTTAACAAAATTTCACTGCACTTTTAAGATTTTCAGAGGCATGGTACCTGCATTAGTAAAATTTGAAATATTTGACTGGCACCGGTGTTTACAAGAAAATTTATTTGTAAACAAGTAAAAGTATATTTTCGTGTGTTTTTAAAAAAGTTGAATTTTCATTAAAAAATTCGGGTGCCAATGCGGCAATTAAGGATTAAGATTATGTGATGCCATAGAAGCATCACCGCCCTTCAAGGGGTTAAAGCACAGACATTTGGCTATAAACACCCGGAGTTCTATATTTGTAGCTTTTGTTGTTTATGTTTAGAGGAAGCCTGAAGGGAAAGAAAAAATGTGTGCCAACCAACCCATTCGCGGGCAAGTTGCCTATACCTATGGGGTAAGTTGACTCACGCTTCATAAAAAGTTAATTTATGCTCAAATAAGACACGTAGTTAAGAGAAATCAATTTTATTATTACTAGCAAGTTGAAACAAATGAATTAGCCCCGTACAATGTAGATTCTAAATTACACAGACATAAAAGTAATGAATAGAACTTTAACATTGAGTAGCTTCTATCGTACTAGATATCATCAGCAGAGTTATGGTTATCACAAATGTAAAAATGAGTGTCTCCGTTTGGACAGACCACATGTGCTTAAACACTGCAACGCACACACTTTTATCTGTGTTTGCTGTTTCTAAAGTACCAACACACACCAGATATTAACCTTCCTCGTCATCTGAGATAATGTCAAGATTCGGGCTTCTCTCAATAACAAGTTCCCTTTTATTATAAATGGAAACAAAGTTTTCTTTATTATCTGTTTACCTTTGCCCAACTTTTTCTGTTGCCTTTATTTATTTATTTTTTATTTATTTATTTTTTTTTTTTTTTGTATTTCATTTTTTCTGTCTCTAAAGTTTACTTTTCCTCTTTCAATGGCTTCAGATTTGGTGATTCTGTCAATATTCATGAGGCGGCCTTTTACCTACGCCTATTTTTATTTGTTTTATTTTTTGATTCTGTCTTTTTTATTGGTCTAACATTCTCAGATTATATTTATCCAACATCCTAAGCCGAAATCAGAGGAGCTCCAGTCACTGCTGGAGATAAAACCAAAAAAGTGTTTCTGAATCTTTTGAACGACCAGCTTCCAGACTGTCATAGCTGAATTATGAACATCATCATTCGTTTAAGCTTTGTTCTTCATAATTTTGAAATATCTGGCCAGACTACTCCAAGGAATATTAAAAAGTTTTAACAGTTTCCCCAATATAGTGTCCGTTAATTATTGCGACTTCCACATCATTTCTCATAATAGTCTTCGGTTTTTTATCCTGTTCGGTTTTTCTATGTTAATTACGCATGTTTTTTGTAAAAAAAAAAATAGTAATTTATTTATTAAACGGGATAAAATAGTAGAAAATATTTTGAAACAGTGTAACAGGGTTGGTTGGCGCACCGAGCCAACTTGCCCAGTTTCAATGCGCCTACTAGCCCCATAACAAATTTCTTCACAAAACTGGAGATGTAACCTTCTAAACATAAAGAATCCAAGTAAATCACATATGGAATAGGTAGAGTTAATCATACACTGTGAAAAACTACAAAAGTTAAATGGAAATTCTTAAAATAAGTATTAGAAATCAGAAAAAAAAAAATGAAGCAACAAAAAAATACTTATGAATTCAAAAAGAAGAAAAATCGTAATAGCTGTCCACTACACGTGGGTAACGATACAAAACTACAATGGTTATTGTAGAAAGCAAGAAGAAAAGTACTCTGTGACTGGGTGCGGCATCTATCCATAAACAGACAAATTATGAGGACTGCGCCTACTTACCCCTGTGGCCAACTAGCCCCGTTCTCCCCTACTTGCTAAAGTATTCTGTAAAAGAACTCTTTTAAAAATACGTTTAATTTAGTGATTAACAGAATGAATAAATTTGATGTTCGAATAAATTATTCGCGCATGCGCAAAAGCATAACTCTCAAATTAATTTTTTAGGTTGATTTCGTATGAAATACTACCTATTGGGATCGTTCCTATGTTGGAATTTCTAAAAAAATTTTGCAGATCTACACCGATCATGATCCCTAGAACCCAAAACCACCCTCAGTAAAAAACTTTATCTATCTATCTATCTATCTATCTATCTATCTGTCTGTCTGTCTGTCTATCTATATATATCACTTTCTTCTGGACACGATAACTTTCGTAATTCTGCACCAATCTCTTCCAAACTGATACATAAAATCAATGGGCATGAAATCTCGGTCAAGTTCGTCAATGGGCAAAATCGGACAAAGGGGATGGAAATAGGGAGGGGTTATGTGAAAACCGAAAACTCCCCATAACTTCTTCATTTTTGTACATATCAAACCAGTGTAAAGTTTTTATTACTTCTAAAAATAGGGCAAAAATTTTATGTATCACAGATATTTGATAAAGTTAAAAATGGGCTCAAGAGGCGCAAAAATAGGGTTTTTGGGAGAAAAAAATTCATAACCTCGTCAATTCTCAAGATATCAATTCCAATTAATTTTATTATAAATCTCCTTAATATTATCTACAACTTTTATATTCACAAGTTTTTGATAGGACCAATTTCTACCGCAAAAATTAAAAACGAAAACAAAAAGGGGGTTTGAAGAAGTAAAAAATCAATAACTCCGTCAATTCAAAAGATATAAAATCCCCATGAATTTATCATATATCTTCTTAATATTGTCTACAACATCTATATAGACAAGTTTTGGATTGGACCAATTCTTACAGCAAAAACAGATTAAAAATACATGGTGGTTCACGAAAAAAATTATCTAAGTAAGGGTGTATTCAAATCCAAACTGCTTATTTTCTGACTCATTTTACAATTCATTTTTGCTCTTAAAGGCTTCCAATTGGTACGTTTTCTTACTCAGAAACTATATAACATACCGTAATGGTCGATTTTTTTTATAGAGGCAGAATATATTTTAAAAAATGCTGTTAAAGTGGGGATTTTGAACCGAATTTCCCGAAGCGGATCGTGTTGGAAAAATCATTGCATTAAGGATGCACTCAAATCCAAACTGCTTATTTTCTGACTCATTTTTAAATTCATTTTTGCTCTCAAACACATTTAATTGGTAGATTCGCTTATTTAGAAAATATCAATTGTACCGCAATGATCGATTTTTGCAGAATATACTTCAAAAAATGATCTCAAAGTGGGCATTTTGAACGGAATTTCCCGAAGCAATTCTGTTATCACTTTTTTCTGGACACGATAACTTCCGCAATTCTGCACAAATCTCTTCCAAATTGATACATAAAATTAAGGGACATAAAATCTCGGTCAAGTTCGTTAATGGGCAAAAGCAGGCAAAGGGGATGGAAATAGGGAGGGGTTTTGTGAAATCCGAAAAAACCCCATAACTTCCTAACTTTTGTACATATCAAATCAGTTTAAAGTTTTTATTACTTCTAAAAATAGCGCCAAAAATTCATGCATCACAGAATTTTGATAAAATTTAAAATAGGCTCAAGTTGCGCAAAAAATAGGGTTTTTGGGAGAAAAAAATTCCTTACTTCGTCAATTCTCAAGATATCAAATCCAATTAATTTTATTATACATCTCCTTAATATTATCTACAACTTTTATGTTCACAAGTTTTTGATAGGACCAATTCGTACCGCAAAAAAAAAAAAAAATTAAAAACGAAAACAAAAAATTGTTCAAGAAGAAAAATTTTCATAACTCCGTCAATTCACAAGATATAAAATCTCCATGAATTTATCATATATCTTCTTAATATTGTCTTCAACATTTATATAGACAGGTTTTTGATAGGGGCAATTCTTACAGCAAAATCAAATTAAAAATACATAGCGGTTGAAGAAAAAAATCATCTTATTAAGGGTGCATTCAAATCCAAACTGTCTATTTTCTTACCCATTTTTAATTTCATTTTTGCACTCAAACGCATCCAATTGCTAGATTCTCTTATTCAGAAACTATATAATGTACAGTAATGATCGATTTTTTGATAGAGGGAGAATATATTTCAAAAAATGATGTCAAAGTGGGCATTTTGAACAGAATTTCCCGAAGCGATTCTGTTAGAAACAAAAAATATTGCCCTACTGAGAAAATAATTGTTTATTAATCAAGTTTTAATTAATTGAAAGAAAAATAAAAACACAGGTCGCTTATAAATCTTTTAAAAAGTCACGTCAGAATTTTCATTTTTTTTTTTTTTTAATGAATCTGAAAATGTGCCAGAAAATTTCGAGTTGTTGAGCATGGAAAAGTATTTTTTTTACTACCGCCTTAACATGGTTGTGATAAAACCAGATATTATATAAAAAGGAAATAAAAACTCGTCAAAAGCAGACAGACAAAACTGTTAAAGTGGATTTATATCTAATAATGATTTAGTTTTTGTTTGTGAAATTAGTATACTTAACTTCGAAATCTACCTCTGCCTGTAGGCCGGGCCGGCAGGGATTTTTTTTTAATCAATTACTATCATAAACTTTTTAAGAAAAAAATAAGCTTTCAATTTTACTAGAAATAAATTAAAACCATAACAAAATAAGAAGTTATTATTATCATTCGTTGTTTTTTTTTTAGAATTTCTGGCAATATTTCATTATTAATCTTGACGAATGTTTTTTAGTTGTGTTTTGTTTCCTTTTATTTCGCAAAATTTCTGGTTGTAATTGATTAAAAAGGTCCTTTGAGGAGAGTCCAAATGATTCAATTGAATGACTAAATCATTCAATATACCTATAACTACGTTAGTAAAACGGATCAAAATCCATTATTTAAGGAGAAAGATCGTCTTCGGGGGTCCGGGGCTAAAAATTCTCAAAAAAAAAAAATGCAATTTTTCTTATTGGCTTAAAAAAATAGAGAATCTTTAGCGTTAAATACCGCAAACCGCATGGTTTTAGCTTCATTAGATTCAGAGATATAACACCTTTTGCCTTCAGAAGCTATGTACTTAAACTTCACTTTAACTGACTTTAACTTCATTTATCTCGGAATGAATATTTTCAAGATTTGTCAACTTTAAAAGAATATATCTAAAGATCCTTGCAAAATATATGTATGAAATTTTCGAAAGAGATTTTATGCTATCTTTCCACCAAATTGTCTTCGGGATTTTTAATTTTGAGTGATAATTATAAAAATAGGCTAATTAACGCAAATCTCGTCCATAAGAATTTCATTTTTTTGCTTATTTTTTTTTTATAAAATTCATAATCAATATTGTAAGAAATCCTGAAGGGTAATTAAAATGACACATTATCTGACCACAAAAGTGTAAAAAATTTGTAAATTGAGTAAGTCAAAAATTAAATATGTTTAAATTTTTAAAATTTATTTTTTTTTTAAATATTTAAATATTTTGAGATTTTTTTACACGCAATGTTCTTATTATAATAAAACATATTTCAGAAAAAAAATTCAAAACAAAATCTCTATAAATGAAAAAAAAATAGAATTTTTAAACCCGAACCTCCTTAAAACTTTTTACAAAGTAAAAAAAAAAAAAAAAAGTCTATTTCTAAAGAATAACGACTAATTCCATGCGAACTTTTTAATGTCTGTCACACAGCTTAAAATCGCTAAGCTTGTTCGCCACCGTTATTTTCGAAAAGTTGGCTTCGCCTTTTCAATTGATGAGATATCTCCGATAAAATAAGTCACATTTTTCCGTTCTAAAATACTGGTAGCCAAAAATCGTAGTGTGTGACAGACATGACAAGTTTGCATGGAATTGGCCTAACATATTACCAAACTTTAAAAAAATTAACCCAAATAGAACAGGTTTTATGGTAAAATATGTGGAGCAATTAATATTCCATTTTCTCATCTGACATGACATCTTTAACTTTTGCTTGGAAATATCTTAAATTTTAAAGGTGAGGCTATCATATTTTTTTTTCTTGTTTAAAATAGATATCTTTACAATATGTTACGCTAAAAAAATCATTTTAACTTTGTTTACTATAGAAATCATTTTTCAAAGCGGTACTTTTGAGTACCGCCAGGACTACGTGGAACAGGATTTTAACTTAGATCTTTATCGTTTGAATACGTATGATGCATAAAAACGTATATATTTACTAGGGATATCTGGGTGCTAGATAAGTGAATATTAATGCATTGTAGGGGAAGATATTGCATGATTTATGTATGACATTGATGAATAATAAAGCAAAAAATATTTTTTTCTTTAGAAAAAAACATTGTATTTTTATAAAACAAAATGGAAAAGAAATGCAAAATAGAAAAAAAATATCTAGAACTATCTTTTATGATTTTTGTGAATCCTTTTGAGTAATCCGCAACTAAAAAATTGAAAATTAGTTTCGGATATGCTTTTCATCAGACGAAAGCATTTACGACTATAGAATATTCATCTCATGGTGAATTAATCTCTGATAATGCATCAACAGCATCATCATCTAGTCATATACGCATCATTGGCCATATATACACTAGATATATGGATGATAAGACACATTAAAATAATTATGAAAAAATTGGATATATATTTTTTCCTAAGTCCCGATTTTTGCCCAAGTATTATGACCGAAATGTACTTTATCGTACCCAAATAATGAATTCATGAACATTTCATGTTTTGAAGCAGTTATTCTGATATTTTGAAACTACGTTAGAAGATTTGTTTACTCAATCATTTAATAAATGTTTAGAAAGATTTTGCCAATTAAAATTATAAACTAAATCTGAATTTATAGGAATTTTGTGCAATATTTATAAGTCCACTCAAATATTTTAATTAAAATATTTTTTTCGTATTTTATAGAACTAGTAAATGTACAAATATAGTGCGCTTACAATGGAAATATAGAAATATTTCAGAGCTGAAACTTTTCACTCAAAATCTTCTAACGTCGAGAAAGCTGAAGAGACGCAAATGAAAGAGAAATCATCTATTTAAAAATATTTTTCTTTTGTGCAACCAATAATGCTTATAGAACAATATAAAGTAAAGTGTCTACAACTCATTTCAAACTGTATTATTACTAATCGATGTATTAAATTAATTTTATAACAAGTTTTTTTTACTGGTACTTTAAAATACCGCCGCACAGTGGAGTATTTAACCCGAAATCCTGGTCAAAAATATTTTTCGCTGTAAATATAGTCCGATTGACTTGAAATTCTTAGATGTTATTGGGTATCACTATGGCATGTTTGGCATTGTAAATGAAGTCTATAGCCTTTACGGTTCATTTACAGAGATACCCAAAATGATTCCCTTACATTATGGTCTATGGGGAAAAATTGTTTGCTCTGTATTTTAATGATATTCACTTTTAAACGTGCTGAAATTTATATTCATCACTAAGGTGTACTAAGGAACTTATTGTAGAATATGGTGTGCATAGAATATATCGTTCATTTACAGGGACACACAAAAGAATATGGCTGAAGAATAAATTTATCTATTGAAGTCTGTGACCAATAATTGCTGGAAGTGCGTTTGCAGTTGTGATAGGCGTTTTAAAGTAGAACAATTTTTTTAAAATATTACTTGGTGTGGATACATTCTATAGATCATATACAGGGCTGCACAAAGTTCTCAAGTACATTTCCGTTTACTCACGGAAATGGCTGAATGGACATTTTAAACTTTGCTATGCGCTTCACTGAACTAACATTTAGAAAACTATGAAGTATACATACAAATCTTAAAAGCTCTTACAAGCTACAAATCTTAAAAGCTGACGAAGTGTAAGTAAGATTTTAACACTTCACATAATAATAAATATACATTTTATAAACATTTCGATAATTAAGATAAAAAAGAGTCATCATTTAAGAAGAGCACAAAGAAAACAGAAGTTAAAATATTAATTTACTAAGTAGATATTTTAAAAAGACGAATAAATCACATGTCCATTGACTTAACTTTACCGAAGGGAGTTTGGAAGTTGAGTGAGTCGTAACCTTAACTATTTGCTGTTTATAATAGGAAAGTAATTGTTGATAGGTTTGTCTTATTCACTATTAATGTTTAATTAAATGTATTTAATTTTACTACATATAATACTTATTATTTGCATGTAATAATGCTTATTACTTTCAAATTACATTTAATAATAATTATTGCATTTAATTTATATTTAATAGTGTGATATTAATAGTAGATTCAGTAAAGTAGAGTCTATATAGTATAGATTGCTAGTTTTTGAATGTATTTAATATATTACCAGATTCAAAATGATTCTTCAGAACTTTTTTCATCTTCTTCATCACGCTCTTCTTGGCTTTTATCGGGACTACCATCAGATCTTGCTGGAAGAAGAGGTTGTAGGGTCTCGCTACTGTGTGGCTTGCTCTTTTAGTTGATAAACGGAGTTATCAGAAAATATGAAGTTTCTTATTTTCACGAACATTGTAAAAGAAAAATTTTAATTAAATTTTCTTGGTGCCGTTTGTCAGTTTTGGAATTAAAATTAGGTGTCCCTTTTTAAGGACACCGCCCACGAAAGGGTTAATTCCCTCCTTTCTCTCCTTATGTTACACACATGAGACCCAAAAACTAATTAAGGAACCCTTTTTCAATAAATAAGTATATACAATTGGAAGGCGATCGGGTATTTCTATCAAAAAAATATCGAGTTGCATGCATATGTACGTACTTACATACAGCCAGACAGAATATGTAGGTGCAGAAGCTCTTCGGTAATATCCTGTGAGCTAAAAACCTGCAATACGACAGTAAACATATAGTTCTTATCTCTTCAATTCGGTGGCCGCAAAACAGAGCATGTAAATAATCACCCCGAAAAAAAAATATAAAAAAATATAAAAAACTATAACTAATATGATTATAATTCAAACATGGCTGGGCAAAGTGCGGCACATATTTAAAAACCTTTCGATATGTATAAATTAGAGCCAAAAACTCTTTAAAAATAACTCTTTTACACATTTAATGTTTTTTTATTACATTAAAAGCGAAACTATTTAAATTAACACATAGTTTAACACAAAGCTCTGACCTCTGTTAAACACGTAAGCTCTGTTTTGTTTCAATTCAACAATTCATTGAGCCACAAAAAAATTATATTTAAACATAACAACAATGTAACTCGAATACACCTACATTCAATAATTTTTGTTAATTTTTTCGATTTTAGTTCAATTTGAAGAAAATGATCAAGTAAAGATATAAAGATTCGAATCATTACCTTTAATACATTTGGAGTTAGCATGCGTAAGTAAAAAAACATCGATTTTGAGAAAAATGAATTGAAACATACATGTTTCGCTTGAAACATACCAATGCTAATTTAAATTTTTTACTATAACGAGCGCAATTTTACAAATATTTTGATGCGGTTTGTGTCAAATAGTTCAGAAAAACATTAGCTGTAAAATTAATTAAAAAACAAAAAAAAAATGTTTTTTTTTGAAGATTTTAAAGGATATGTGCCCCCTAAGATGAAAGATGGTTCTAAGTAAACCATTTGGAAAACGCATAGCACAGTTCAAAACCCCATTTTAGGATTCCCATCAATAACCGAAAAAATATCCGAATTCCTTTATAAAGTATCTATGTTATAGTATATACCGGGTGTCCCAAAAAGGACTGACTGATTTTAAAATTCAATAACTTGCAAACTGTGACAGATATTTAAAAAATTCTTGCAGGAGGGTTATGCATAAGGTCAAAAGTTTTTTTACAGTGATTTTCAATTTTAGTTCGAATTACAAACAATAGATGGCGCTGCGATCAATAGACGCTGAATTCAGGCTCGATTTTTGGTACTTCGTGGCCCGGATAATACATTTCCATCTCCTTTTTCAGCATGGAACAAGAGAAAGGATCAGAAATCGAGCCTGTATTTAGCGACTATTGCTTACAGCGCCATCTATTGTTTGTAATTTGAACTAAAATCGAAAATCACTGTAATAAAACTTTTGACCTTATGCATAACCCTCCTGCAAGAATTTTTTAAATATCTGTCACCGTTTGCAAGTTATTGAATTTTAAAATCAGTCAGTCCTTTTTGGGACACCCGGTAGATTTGCATACGTATACTACATAGTATGCTAAAATTTAGTTCAGTTAGGAAACACATAGCACAGTAGGAAATGCCACGTGAGCAATTTCCGTTAATAAACGGTGATGTACTCGAGATTTTTATTCTGTCCTGTATATGATTTATTATGGAATTTATACATACAACATATAGGCAAAACTATAGTTACATTTTAAAAGGTGTACCATAACTGAAAACCCACTTGCAACAAAAATTGTTATTAGACAATACTATAACTGAATTCTTTTGTGTGTTCCTGTAAATGAAAGATAAAAGTTACGCCCACCGTATTCTATAGTGATCCTTAGTGGTGCACCTTAGTGATTCCTATAAATTTCGATATGTTTGAAATAGCGTGACACCATTAAAAATCATCGCAAACGATTTTTCCCCATAGGCCGTAATGTAATCCTTTGGAGTGTACTTGTAAATTAAGTATAAATGGTACAGATTTCATTTTCAATTCCGCACATACTACAGTACTTAGTAACATGTATTAATCGTATAGCAATCCGAGATTGTTTATGCGATGTGCATGGGTAGAACGACAGGCAGATGATAGACTATCAGACAAACCGAATTTATAAACACTCTTCAAGTATGATGAAAAGTATTAAGAATGTTGGTGTACGGTTATTTGTAACAATAAAGGAAATATTCATAGAGCAACAAATATTTTGCAGATACCTAATTTGGTAATTTTATATGCTTAAGTGCTTGTAATTTCCTTAATTGCCAAAAATTTCCAATTTTTTTAAAAATTTAATTTAAGTAAATGATTATCAAAAGTTATTTGAATGTGAGCTACAAGCACAAGTATCAGCTAAAGTATCAAGCTAAAGTATCAGTGTGAAATTTTATTTACATTTTTCTGGTTTATAATATATATTTATTTAGCGATTATAAATGTTGGTGTACGGCTATTTGTCAAAACAAAGGAAAGATTCATACAGCAATATATATTTTGTAGATACCTAATTTGGTAATTTTAAATGCTAAGTGCTTGTGATTTCCTTAATTAAAAAAAATATCATTTTTTTTAAATTTGAATTTAAGTAAACGATCACCAAAAGTTATTTGAATGTAAGCTACAAGCACAAGTATCCGCTAAGGTATCAGCTAGAAATTTTATTTACGTTTATCTGGTTTATAATATATAATTATTTAGCGTACTTTTGATTCATAATTGCATTGTAAAAAATTTGTAATTTCTACACAAAAAAAATTGTATTTTTTACAGAAAAAAACTGTTTTAAAGAAAAAGTTTTTCTGTAGAAAAAACTGTATTTTGTAATTTGTACAGAAAAAATATGTATTTCATACAAAAAAAAAACTGTTTTGATGGAAAATTACAGACCTTTTTTGTAAATTAAAGGGTTTTCCACTGGCGTCAAAATTGACAGTTTTTTTTCTGTCAATTTGGGAGATTTTTTTTTTAGGGTATACATATCAAATGGTTTCCTGGCTTCGACCTCCCTTCTATCTAACAATATTTTAAATATAAATGCAAAAATATATTTTAACTTTTGAGTCTTTTTCATAAAATATGAAGGAATTTGAAATTTCTTTCAAGAAAAGTTTATGAAATATATGATTTTCAAAGAAATCTAAAGCTGTAGCCTTAAAATCCTCTGAACGATTTCTTATATTTTATCGAAATACTATAATTTCCAAAATAGAGAGATGTTGTGAAATTTATATAACTATTGCTTTAAAATATTAATCCCTTCATTGCATTAAAAAAATGTTTAATTGATTTTCTAATCTGAACTAAAGTGTTATATACTACTTTACCTAGGGGCTTTCAATCCGTTTGTATAGGTATCGTTTGCCGCCAAAAATTCCGAAGGGTAATCTTTGCTCTATAATAACTCACAAAGTTTATCGTATTAAATAAAGCAAATTTTTCTATTCTAAAGTAATGGTTGGTTGGTTGCCAACGGGTCCCGATAAAAATTCCTAATTAAACCCTTGAAGTGCGGTAAGATATGACTCGGTTCACTGCCAGAATATAAAGAGATATATATTTTTATAAATGGATTTTTGCGGTCATTAAGCACAGAAGAAAGATACTATAACACAGAATGTAAAGATATATCTTAAATACCGTTTTGTTTTAGAAATATAAGGTAAATACCTCTGTAGTGGGTCACGTAACAAGAAATGTATAACTTGTTTCATTTGTTTTCAAACATGGATTTTAATAAAAAACGATTGCTGTTTATGAGAGCAGATTAAAACCATACAAGCTTTATCTTTATCCTAAATTTGTATTTACATTTTACTTATATTTGCTTAGCTGCCATTAAGCACAGAAGTAATATATTATAACACAGAATGTAAAGATAAATCTTAAATACTGTCTCTTTTCAGAAATATAAGGTAAATAACACTATAGTGGCCACGTACCACTATAGGTGCCACGTAACAAGAAATTTATAACATGTTTCCTTTGTTTTCAAACATGGATCTAATAAAAAACGATTGCTGTTTATGAGAGCAGATTAAAACCATACAAGCTTTATCTTTATCCTCAATTTGCATTTACATTTTACTTATATTTGCTTAGCTGCCATTAAGCACAGAAGATAGATACTATAACACAGAATGTAAAGATAAATATTAAATACTGTCTCTTTTTAGAAATATAATGTAAATACCTCTATAGTAGGCCACGTTCTAATGTAACAAGAAATTTATAACATGTTGCATTTCCTTTCAAAAAAGGATTTGATAAATAAAGATTGCTGTGCATCAGAGTAGATTGCAACGATACAAGCTCTACCTTTATACTAAATTTGCATTTACATTTTACTTATATTTGCTTAGCTGTCATTAAGCACAGAAGAAAAATACTATAACACAGAATGTAAAGATAAATTTTAAATACTGTCTCTTTATAGAAATGCTAGCAGGGACGACCGAACTCGGTCATTAATTAGGTTTAATTAGCTTTTCTAATCTGAATTTATCGAGCATGTGACCTATCGCAATGGTCTTCTCGTGCTGGGAAACAATGTAATAAAATGTTTTGTGAAAGCCGCTTGAGCCGTTTTTTAGATACAATTAGCTTGAACCACATTGACCCAAAAATGATCCAATAATCGAATTTTCTCGAACATGTGACTTAGGTCAATGGTCTTCTCATGCTCAAAAACGATACAATACAAAATCTTGTCAAAATATTTTTATCCTTTTTTTAGATACAAATAGCTTGACTCAGAGTACAGTGACCCAAAAATGACACATTAATCAAATTTTCTCGAACAGGCGACTTAGCCCAACGGTATAATACAAACTTTTGTCAAAATCACTTTATTCGCTTTTCGGATAAGTAGAAGGAAAAAGCCGGTTCTATTTCACCAGGCGTCATGCGTTGAGGAGTGAGGAGGGAGGATGAGTGACAGGTGGGTGGAGTTGAGTGATTAACAGGTTAGGGGAGATAAGAAAGTGATGGACAGGTGGGAGGAGTCGAGACAGACTGGCGCCCGCGCGTCATGCTATAGTAGAGGGGTTAAAACAAAGAAGCGATAATGAAAAGTATACTGTAAGAGAGAGGTTAGAACAAAGGATAATGAATGAAAGTGTACTGTAAGAGAGGAATTCAACAAAAGATAATGTTCATGAATCAATAAAAGTATAATGAATTAATAAAAGTCTACTGTAAGAAGAGTGTTAATGAAGGAAAGTCTGTTGTAAGAGGAAGGTAGAACAAAGAAATGAATGATTAGGAAGGATGAGGTCATTAGAAAAGATCGCATGCAATTAAAAAATACTTACCACGGAGCAGCGTCGAGACACGTCCTACCTGTATGACATCCACCGGGCTAATGAACGAATGCTTGCTCGGAAACCGGCTTCATCCAGATAAGGAGCTTGCTTCTGATTGGTCGAGAGTCGAACCTAGGGGGCAGCACCATCGCTTTCACCCGAGGGCATGAACACGAGCGCCCTCTCTCGAGAGGATGATTCACTTACCTGCGATGTCGTCATCCTATTTGAATAGATTAAAAGAAGTGTTTTCTAAGAGTTGAATCATTCTTCATTATGCCTTTGAGCGAGGAAGTCGTTAGTGTCGTCTGTTTGTATAGTATAGTGTGTGTTATTTTTTCTTTAATTTATATTTTAACTGGAAGTGATAAGTTTGCATTTGATTTTATTTTAAAATTAAATGATACAGGAAATTTATCTTTTTCAACCTAAGCATGTTTTCTAAGACTTCACATTCTTGTTGTCATGGAGGAATCATACAAGAACCCAGCTGCAGTAGGAAGTTTTGGCGGTGTCGATGCACTCTATCGTGCTGTTCAAGGCAAAGTATCCAAGAAAACCATTCAAAAATGGTTAAGTGGGGTCGACTCGTACACGCTTCACAAACCAGTTCGAAGAAAGTTTTCAACGAATCGCGTGATTGTGTATTCGATCGATCAACAATGGCAGACTGATTTGGTGTATCTTAACAGCCTGCAAAAACATAATCAAGGTTTTCGATATATTTTAACCTGCATAGATATTTTATCAAAATATGCATGGCCGATTCCACTGAAAACGAAACGAGGGGTGGAAATTGTGAAAGCCTTCGAAACTATATTTTCAACGCGAAAACCCAAGTCTTTGCAATCGGATGCTGGAAAAGAGTACAAGAACAAACATTTTCAGAAATATTTAAAGCAACAAGGAGTTCGATTTTTCACGACGAATAACAATACGAAAGCTTCAGTGATCGAACGTTTTAACAGAACTTTAAAAACCAAAATGTGGAAATATTTCACTCATAATCATACTTATAAGTATATTGATGTGTTAGACTCCATCATGCAGAGTTATAACCACACACACCATTCGAGTATCAAGAGAGCTCCTGCTGACGTTACACCTGAGAACGAAAGCGATGTTTGGTTGACTCTTTATGGAGACTTACAAGATGTGAAAAGAAAACCCTGCGTGTTTCGAACAGGTGAAATCGTTCGCGTGTCGAAACAGAAATTAACCTTTGAAAAGGGATATGAAACCAATTGGACTGAAGAATTGTTTGTGGTGACTGAATGTGTTTCAAGAGATCCTCCCGTGTATCGAATTAAGGATTTGATGGACGAACCCATCCAAGGCACGTTTTATGCTCAAGAATTGCAAAGAGTACAACCGAAAGAAAACTTTGCTATTGAAAAAGTTTCTGAAAAACGAACACGAAAACGACATGTGGAATACAAAGTAAAATTTAAAGGATATCCTGTAAAATTTAATCAATGGATTCCTTCCTCAGATTTATTTTCACTATAAAACCTTTGTTTTCTTCTTTGAATCCTCATTTAGAAACATGTCGTTCTACGTGACGTTACCTTCTGACAGTTCATTGAATTATTTCCCAGAGAATAAAATTTCTCACTTTGTTACAAGACTGCCTTCTGCTTTAGATTTGAAAGGCGAGTGGGAAGTGGGTTTAACAGAACTCATTTATCCCCACATCTGGAATAATATAACGGAATATACTAATGGATATGAATATGTTTTAGGAGAGAATATCGAATGGAGGAATGGAAGACCTAGACATGAAGCAGAATTTGAAATAGGTGCATTTGAAGTGAAAAAACTTAGAATTCCACCGGGCTTTTACGAATCTCCTAACGATATTATTAAAGTAATCAACTATCAAAAATTCCATCATAAAATTTCGCTTAATTATAATAAAAATTCTAAAAAAGTACGAGTGACTTTAAAAAAAATGCACAAATCAACTTTGATTCAGGATTAGCAGAAAGTTTAGGATTTCCACCTGGTAATGTAGGAGAACCTTTTGCAGGTCATTCAATGTCTTTTGATAGTCCCTTCATAGCCGACCCTCATGCGGATTTTAAATTAATGTACATTTACAATGATCTTGTCGAACCTCAAATTGTAGGGGATACCGGTGCCCCGCTACTTCGAGTGATCCCCGTGAAAGGACAAGACGGTGAAATGATTCACGAAACGTTTGACAGACCGCATTACATTCCCATCACTCGAAAGAATTTTCAGACAATTGAAACAGTTATAAGGACGCACACAGGTCGATTAATGTCATTCGAGCGTGGGAAGTTGATCGTGAAACTTCATTTCCGTCAAAAGTATCTCTCATAATGATTGTACCTTATCAGTGTTGTGTAAAATCTTTTGAAGATTATTACACTCAGCAATCCGGTAACGGTTTAAATTACTATCATGGAACTACACTGCAGAAAGGATATGGATTCGGTGGACTGTTTCGTTCTTTGTTTCGGGCCGCGGTTCCTCTTTTCAAATCAGGAGCCAAAGCGGTCGGTAAGCAATTGTTATCGACAGGAGTAAATGTTTTGAACGATGTGACACGCGGTGAAAATGTCAAAGTGGCTGCCAAACGCAGTTTGAAAGAAGCAGGCCAAACTTTAACAGATAAAGCAGCCACCAAGATGAAGACCATGATGGGTTCTGGACGACGCAATAAAAAGCGGAAGAAATCAAGCAAAGTCATCATTCGACGTAAAGCCAGGAAAGTGGAAGCACGTGATATTTTTGCTTAAAGATGTCTGGACTTATTCATAAAGATTCTATTGCCTGTGCTAAATCAGAACTGGATTTATTTTTAATTCCACCTACTCAAACAGCTATTGAAAAGGGATATTTTGTTGAATATCATCCCCTTGCGAATATTCATGACGGAGTACCTGTGGAGTTTAATGTTCCCGGAAATGGAGAAGATTACATCGATTTATCCTCATCCTATCTTTATGCTAAAGTGAAAATTACTCGATCCGATGGTTCAGCTTTAACCGACGTGGATCATGTAGCTCCAGTTAATTTATTTTTACAAGCCTTGCTTTCACAAATTGATGTCAGCCTGAATGAGAGAGCGATCTCTTCTTCAAACAACACCTATCCCTATCGTGCTTATATCGAAACATTACTGAATTATGGAGAAGATGCCAAGAAAAGTTTACTGGGATGTGAGTGTTTTTCCAAAGATGAGAAATTGGATACTGTGGACCCTACCACCGGTGAAAACCCCGGATTGAAAAAGCGTTACGAACTAACTAAAAATAGCAATTCTTTGGATTTGATTAGACCTTTACATTGTGACATTTTTCAACAAAACAGATTGTTATTAAACATGGTGGATTTGAAAATTAAACTGATTCGCAGCAAACCCAACTTTTGTTTGATGGCTGTAAAACCTTCTAAATCTACCACACCCGAACTCAATTACAAAGTGATTTTAGAACAAGCTTCTCTGTTTGTACGGAAAGTAAAAGTATCTACAGGGGTCTTGCTAGGACATGCAAAAGCCTTAGAAAAAAGCTCTGCTAAATATCCCATCGATCGTGTGTTGTGCAAGACTTATTCAATATCCAGTGGAAGTCGATCTTTTGTGCAAGATAATGTGTTTTCGGGAACCATGCCGAAACGTGTTGTTATTGGATTGTTAGAAAATGCATCTATAAACGGACAATATAATTTGAACCCCTTCCACTTTTATCATCACAAAGTCAACTTTTTAAGTGTTTACATCGATGGTCAACCGGTTCCGAGTAAACCTCTCGAACTGAATTTCGAAGAAAACAACTATATAACAGCTTATCATCCTTTGTTCACGGGATTCAATCACGATGCTGGTATTTATCTAACACGAGAAGAATTCGCTGATGGACATACCTTGTATGCATTCGATCTAACACCGGATCTCTGTGACGGACCCCATCTGAATTTACAACATCAAGGAAATTTACGAATCGAAGTTAAATTTGCTGAAGATTTGAAGACAACACTTTCTGTGTTAGTGTATGCAGAATTTGAGAAAATTATAGAAATTTCGAAATCACGGCATGTTTTATGTGATTTTCCCAACTGAATGAATTCTTTACAAATCGACAAGATTTTATCACGTGATTCCAAGACCCGAAATTCTTTTTTGGGTGTGTTTGCAAGTGATCAACTACCGAGAAGAATTCAACAGTATCCTGCTTGTTTCATATGCAATGTTGACAAGTCATCGGAACCTGGAAGTCATTGGGTCGCCTTCTACTTGCTTTCACCTGATGAAGCGGAATTCTTCGATTCTTATGGAAACGCACCTGCCATTTTTCGAGGACCTGTATCAAACTATGCAACTTATTTTTTACAAGTGACATTTAATCCACACATCTTGCAAAGTCCTGTCACGGCCGTTTGTGGTCAATATTGTATTTTTTATTTGTATTCTCGATGTCGAGAAAAAAACTTTAAAAGATATTTTATCTCATTTTGTAACGAAAAATATCTCGAACGATCGAAAAGTGTTTAATTTTGTCATGAAACGATTTCACGTGTCTGTGAATTTTTTTCAATAAATAGATATTTAAACTAAACTTTTTTAGTCTCTGTGTTTATTCTGTGTTTGTCTTTCCTGAAGAACGTCATGAGTCACGAGCTTGTTGATTTTCCACGTTTTCAACACCCGTTTACTGCCACCTGTGCAGGACCAACACAAGTTGGGAAGAGTTGCTTTTTAAAAGAGTTTCTTTATTACAGAAGGGAAATGATTCACCCTCCACCTCAGAAAGTGATTTGGTTTTATGGTATTTATCAAGATCTGTTTAATGAAATCCCCGAAGTCACCTTCGTAGAAGGGTTTCCTTCTAATTTTAAAGAATATTTAGGAACGAGATCTTTAATTATTCTCGACGATCTCATGACTGAGCTTGAAAATGATAAGCGACTCACCTATCTATTTTCAAGGGGATGCCATCACTTGAACATGAGTGTTATTTTTGTAACAGAAAATTTATTTCATCAAGGGAAAGAAATGAGAGATGTCTCTCTCAACTCTCAATACCTGATTGTGTTTAAAAATTGACGTGATCAAAGTCAAATTATGCATTTGGCGCGACAATTATATCCTGGCAAAACAAAATTTTTCCGTGAAGTGTTTGATGATGCAACGAAAATACCTTTCTTATTCCTTCTCATTGATTTAAGGAACCAAACAGATGAAGGGATGCGATTGAGAACGCAGATTTTACCTAATCAAGTTCAGTACGTCCACCAGTTGAAATAAATAAACACGTCATTTAGTTTTTTGTTTAGTTTGAAAAATGACTTTGACGTGTCAACAGCTGCGTGATTTGAAGCTCATCAAGACATTGCCTAAAGTATTACGTAAACAGTTGTTTAAAATATTACCTCTTCGTTCTGTAAAAGCCATCTGCGAGTGTAGTTTAAATGTTTTAAAAGGAAACATTCCACTTTCATCTCAACAGAAAAAGTCTTTAAGGAAATACAAGTCGACCCTTCGAAAAATTGGTACTAAAAAGGGTACTCTATCACAAAAGAAAAGACTTATCGTTCAGAACGGTGGATTTTTAAATATTTTAATCCCTGCTGTCTTTACTGTTTTAACAAGTTTGATCCATGGAACACGCTAGAAAATTTGCTTTGGTGCCAGAGGAAACTCTCTCCAAACATGTCCTTTCGAAAAAGCAAATGAATGAGTTTGATACAGCCATGTCGAACATTTTAAACAGCAACTTGCCAGATCATGGAAAAGTTGTACAGTATTATGAACTTTTAAAAAGAAAAATGGATTTGCAAGAGTTTAACACACCTCAACCCTCGAAACAACCTGAAGAAGAAACTGAGAAACCTATTTTGAAGAAAACATCACCTGAACCCAAACCTGAAGAAGGTGAATCATCCTCTAAACCTGAAGAAGATGTCTCGTTTATTATGTCTTAGGTACCTCGTTCAATGCAGAGGCAAGCTCACACGTTGTTGGACTTTTTAAAGAAAAACTCGAGAAAATTCGAATGGGATAAAAATTTTCAAGTGTCTTTTGAAGGAAAAAGTGTTCCCGATTCGAATGTAGCTGATTTATTTCATCTGCTTTTTTCTGTGAACAAGAAAACTCCTATTAAAGCACAGAAGGAATTGTTACAGACTTTGAAAGAAATGCATGTACCCGAGAACTTGATTAAAAATAGACATTTGCCGAGAATGAATCAAGAAAAAAGAAAACCTGATGTTAAAACATCTAATACATTTGTCAAAGAATCAAGAAAGAAAAGAAAATCTGATGTACTCGTTTGGGAAAATTATTAAATAAATAATTCATTAAACTTTAAACAAAGTCTCATTATTTTTGTCTTTTCAACATAAATATTTTAACAAAAAAAAACTTAACACTACTTACCACAGAGCATCGTCTTTACACGTCCGTTCCCATCCGCATCCACAGAACAAATGACACATGATTCAGCATAAACCGGTTATGACGTCACGCCCGAAGTCGACGCGAGCGCCCTCTACCCTCTCTTACTTGTCTGTGATTGGTTAAGAGAATCACATGACTTGCGAAAGGAGCAGGTGGTGGGCGCCACTCTGTCTGCATTCCTTTCATTCCCCCACCGTCCCCCTGTCAATCATCTGGCGCCAGTCAGTCGCTGCATGCTTCGACATGCTCGCTTCTTGCAGATGGTGGCGCCACTCTGTCTGCATTCCTGACATTCCACCACGCCTCCTGTCAATCAAATGGCGCCAGGTTGTCTACAGGTATTGCCGTACGATGTCATCATCCTCGTTTGCGATGGGGGAGGCAGCACAGTCGATGACGTCACACCTACAAGCTCGCTTCTGATTGGTTGATAGCGGTCACGTGATCTCTTATCAGTAACCTTCATCTACGGGTGTAGACACCGCACACATCATTCGTGTCTTGGATTTCGTAGGTGAAGGTCGTCTGTTTCGTAGCTCCCGTTTACCGGACATTTGGCTTTAAGCTCTGCGGCATCTATCCCTACTATTTTCGGCATCCTGCTGAGTAAAATCACCGTCGAAATACTTATACGTTTCACCTAGTGCGTTTTAGGTGCTCATAGTATTTTTGATTAATTGTGATACATGTTTATCACCTCCTTTTTTAAAAAAACAGTGTCTGCCAATTAGCTAATTTGCTTTGCGACATCATTTTATTGCTAACCAGTAGAAACGATTAGAAGATCTTTGAAGAAAATGTCTTTTGAAAAGGAATCCTCTTTTTAAAAAGTAAGTATGTTTTCATTATCTTTTTTTATTGTTTTGTTGAATTAAGTATGTTTCTAACAAAACGATACGAAAGATTCATACCGTTTTCTAAACATTCTTTCAATGATAAAATATTCATTTATTACCACTTGTTTCAAATATTTTAATTAATCTATCCTCGAATAAAAAATTGTGTTTAAAACCCTATTGGAATACACAAGTATTCTTTGAAAATTATAACTTTTAATGCTCAACACAAATTTTTGCACTAATAGAAAATATGATGTTGTACTATTTAAACCTTCACTATTTTCTGTAAGAGTTAAAACCTTTCACTATTTCTGTTTCAATCAAACCTTTGAAAAGAAAGTATTAAAATAGACTCATCGTGTACGTATTGAGTTTAAAACCTATTTTGAATACACAAGTATTCTTTGAAAATTATAACTTTTAATGTTCAACACATATTTTTACACTAAAGAAAATATAAGGTTGTACTGTTAAAACCTTCCCTATTTTCAGTATGGGTTAAAACCTTTCACTATTTCTGTTTCAATCAAACCTTTTAAAAGAAAGTATTAAAAAAAGACTCAAAGTACATATTGAGTTTAAAACATATTTTGAATACACAAGTATTCTTTGCAAATTATAACTTTTAATGCTAAACACATATATTTTTGCATTAATAGAAAATATAATGTTGAACTGATTAAACCTGCACTATTTTCTATATGGGTTAAACCTTTGAAACTATTCTTTAAAAGAAAGTATTAAAATAGACTCGAATAAAATAGTTAGTTTAAACTGTTTCATTTATTAAAAGAGTCTGTTTATACTTAAGCATGTTATTGTTTAAAAATTCTTTGAATAATTAGATAAAATACAATTGTTAATAGATTATTTTGTTCAAACACCCTACAATCTCTATTTCCCTTTTCTTTGCAATAATTTTAAACGTGAAAAGGAATTTCCATGAGGGGAGATGGTTATCTGCATTTCACTAACAACGCTGTCTCCATCTTATCAACGCGATATTTCTCGAATCTGCAAAACGCGATATACATCTTCGATTTCACCAGTGAAGAAAATTTCTAAAAAGGGTGATGTCGTGATAACTGTTTCACTGCGTTGCAATATATGATGAAATAATAAGGTCTAGAACAGTGACGTTATTTTACTGAATTCTTGTTGGTCGAATTTTCGACTAATCATAGAGCCACTATATGATGTCACTTCTTAAACAAACAGTATAAATAAACAATTCTAAGGAAAAAAAACCTTACTCTGTTACATTTTTAAGTGTTACTATTTATTGGAAACTGTTACTCATCTGTGATGGATAATTTTCAAAAAGTAAGTTTTTTTAAACACTATATCTATATTTCAAGATATTACTAAATTTCAAATGTTGTTTTACCTATTTTTCAAGTTACCTTTGCTATTTTTTCTTTTGTATTAAATTAAAGTAAATATATGTTTTTTTTTCTTTTACAATCAATTATTTATTAGTTTATTAAAGTTGGAAAAATTAACGCATGCTATTTTTTCTTGTTATACGAAAGTAGTTAAAAAAATATATTATATGTTTTCTTTTTCGAAAATGACTAGAGATTATTTTCTGTATATTATAAATTAAATAACGCGTAAAGATTTTTTTCTTTTTTACACGGAAATTTTATTTTAGTATTCAAAGTTTTTCTTATACAATAATTATTTATTAGTGTAATGAAGTTAACAAATTTATGCATGTTTGCATTTACTAAGAAATGAATAGATGTTATTTTCTGTATATTATAAATTAAATAACGCGTAAAGATTTTTTTCTTTTTTTACACGGAAATTTTATTTTACTATTCAAAGTTTTTCTTATACAATAATTATTTATTAGTGTAATGAAGTTAACAAATTTACGCATGCTATTTCTTGTTATACGAAAGTAGTTAAAATTATATTTGCTGTCTTCGTTTACTAAGAAATGAATAGATGTTATTTTCTGTATATTATAAATTAAATAACGCGTAAAGATTTTTTTTTCTTTTTTACACGGAAATTTTATTTTAGTATTCAAAGTTTTTCTTATACATTAATTATTTATTAGTGTAATGAAGTTAACAAATTTATGCATGTTTGCATTTACTAAGAAATGAATAGATGTTATTTTCTGTATATTATAAATTAAATAACGCGTAAAGATTTTTTTCTTTTTTTACACGGAAATTTTATTTTACTATTCAAAGTTTTTCTTATACAATAATTATTTATTAGTGTAATGAAGTTAACAAATTTATGCATGTTTGCATTTACTAAGAAATGAATAGATGTTATTTTCTGTATATTATAAATTAAATAACGCGTAAAGATTTTTTTCTTTTTTTACACGGAAATTTTATTTTACTATTCAAAGTTTTTCTTATACAATAATTATTTATTAGTGTAATGAAGTTAACAAATTTACGCATGCTATTTTTCTTGTTATACGAAAGTAGTTAAAATTATATTTGCTGTTTTCGTATTCGCTGTTTCGTAAAAAATTAATAGATGAATTTGTAAATTTGGGATCAGGTTGGATTTTCCAACGGATCCAACATATAGAAATTAAAATAGCAGATTATCATCCTCTAGCACCCAGCAGCCATATTAAATCCCCAGAATTTATACAAAAGAAATGTGCCGTTTTAAATATAGAAAATTACAACGATTCTAAATGTTTGGTGTGGTGTTTGATTGCACATCAATTAAAGTTGAATTTTTCACAGAATCCAAAGCGATTATCGCATTACACACCTCTTGAACATACCATCAAAATGGCAAAGATACCCTACCCAGTCCCTGTGAAAAGCATTCCGAAAGTTGAAAATTTGAACAATTTGAGAATCAACGTATTTGCATTGGATGACCAAGAAGTGTATCCTTTATATGTATCACCCAAAGAAGATCCTGATGTCATTAACCTTTTAGTCTTAGAAAAGGATGAGCAGTTTCACTACACGCTGATTAGAAGTTTTTCAAGATTATTAGGTGATGTCACAAAACGTGGTCATGCCACTTACTATTGTTACCGATGTTTACACCGATTTTGTAGACAAGATTTACTAACATCTCACACCGAATTTTGCAAGCAGCATACTGCTCAAAGGATCAACTTACCAAAAGATGGCGAACATATTCTATCTTTTACGGGGACTCATCTGCAACATCCAATCCCCTACATTGTGTATGCAGACTTTGAAAGTATTTAAAAACCTTTAACTCCAGCTTCACAAACTTCACATTGTGAGAAAATTTCAAAACATGAAGCATGTAGTTTTGCTTTTGTTATTATTGATGCTGATGGAAAACCTTTCATAGACAGATTCACATTGTATCTAGGAGAAAATGCTGCAGAAGAGTTTCTGAAGAAGTTAATAGCAGAGACAGAAGACATTCGAGAAGAACTGAAGAGTGTAAAGCCAATGAAACTTTCCCCACAACAAGAAATAGATTTTCAAACGGCTACCCACTGTCATATTTGCAAAAGGGAACTCTTCAAGAAAAGAACGAGAGACCATGATCATGTGACAGGTGCGTACAGAGGGGCTGCTCACAAAGGATGTAATTTAAACTACAAGCAAACTCGAAACATTCCTGTCGTCTTCCACAATTTACGACACTATGATGCCCATCACATTATGATGGCTATTGGAAAATTTAAAGAATATTCGATAGAAGTGATTGCATCCACATTAGAAACCTATATAGGCTTTAGAATGGTGAAAGAGAACTGTCCCATCCATCTAAATTTCATAGATAGTTTGCAACATCTCTCAGCATCACTGGAAAAATTAGCAAGCAACCTGCATAATGATCAATTTAAAATCTTGAATCATTATTTTAAAAATCAGGATATATCCCTGCTCACACGAAAAGGGGTATATCCTTATGATTACGTAACCGATGTCAATAAATTTAATGAAACTGTTCTCCCACCTGCCTCTGCATTCATCAACACATTAACGGATGAACCTATTAGCGAAAGCGATTACCAACATGCACAAAACGTCTGGAAATCCTTCAATCTTCAAACTTTAGGAGATTATCATGACCTATATTTGAAGACGGATGTCTTATTGCTCGCAGACGCCTTTGAAAGCTATCGCAAACTGTGTCAGCAGTTCTATGATAACGACAGCGCCCATATGTATACGTTACCAAGTCTGGCATGGCAAGCTTGCCTGAAGAGATCGAACATCCACTTGGAACTATTAACGGATATCGACATGCTATTGATGTTTGAAAATGGGATTCGGGGAGGTATCAGCATGATTAGTCAACGCTATGCCAAAGCAAACATCCCCAACACGCCTGCACATAATCCAGATCAAGCTCCCAGTTACATTATGTACTGGGATGCCAATAACTTGTATGGGTGGGCCATGTCTGAGTACCTCCCCCATGGTTCCTTTCAATGGGAAGACCCGAAACAGTTTACAGCAAATAGTATATTAGAGTTGGGAGGCGATTCCTCTACAGGATATATTTTCGAGGTGGATCTGGAATATCCTAAAGAACTCCACGCCTTGCACAACGAGTATCCTCTTGCACAGAAAGAATCACTGTCGAAGAAGATATGTTGTCACCCTTCGCGAAGAAGATGTTAGGTAATAAAAAATTCAAGGGTACGCCAAAACTAATCCCGAACCTTCAAGATAAGAAAAATTATATCGTTCATTATAGAACATTGAAGTTTTACATCCAATCAGGAATGAAACTAACAGAAATTCATCGTGTAATTCAATTTCAGCAAAGTCCGTGGTTAAGGGAGTATATCGCTTTTAACACCGATAAACGAAAACTGGCGAAATCTGCTTTTGAAAAAGATTTCTTTAAACTCCTGAACAACGCTGTATATGGAAAAACGTTAGAAAACCTTCGAAAGCGTCGAAATGTGGAATTGTGCAATACCGAGAACAGGGCGAAAAAATTAGTCGCTTCACCTGCGTTTAAAACCTTCAAAATCTTTTCTGAAGATCTTGTTGCGGTGGAGCGCACTAAGTTATCGTTATTAATTAATCGTCCTATGTATGTTGGTTTCTGCATTTTGGAACTTTCGAAGCTTCTAATGTATCAATTCCATTATGGTTTTGTGAAGGAAACATATAAGCATAATGCTCATTTGCTTTTCACCGACACGGATTCCCTATGTTATCAGATCTATACGAATGATATTATTGCGGATATGGAGGAAAAAAGGATTTATTCGATTTTTCTGATTATCCGCAGTCGCATCCTTTGTTTTCGACTGATAACAAAAAAGTATTAGGGAAATTCACAGATGAACTTAGCGGTGAATTAGCGTTGGAGTTTGTCGGGTTAAAGGCGAAAATGTACTCCCTGAAATCCGAAACAGAAGAAAAAAACGAGCGAAGGGTGTCACAACACATATCGTCAGAAAAAAATGAAACATGAAGATTATGTAAAGTGTCTTGAAGAACTCAAGACCAGCACAGTCACACAAGTTCGAATTGGGCAAGAGAACCACCAGTTGTATACAATGCAACAAAACAAGGTTGGTTTGAGCCCATTCGACGACAAAAGATATATCCTGGAAGATGGAATCACAAGTCTCGCATATGGGCACTGCGATATCGAGAACATGTAAATATCACCTTATGGACAATGTGCGTAATTTCCATTGCCTAAGAAATTTGTATATATTTTATTTTGCACATAGAAGAATTTTGTATATATTTTATCAAGTTTTATTGTACAGAGAAGATTTATTTTATTATTCAACTTATGGACAATGCAGGTGATTTCCATTGCCTAAGAAAATTTGTATATATTTATCGTTTCATCCTGAATTTGTAAATATGTTAGAGCGCGGTGGGACACAAAGGAGACTTACGTCCGCGACGTGTGTCCTGGGAAACAATATGTAAGCTTAGTTCACTTAAAATGAACAACTCATTGTGAACTAAGTTTATATTTTGGCTAAAACTCTCCAATGATAATGATTAAACAAAAACATCGTTATCATTTCACTCATTCGGCTTTAAAAACATGTTTCGGAAAATTAATAAATGACTAAAAAATTATAACTTATTTCGTTAAAACTTAAAAAAAATGTATTAACCTTTTTTATTCAGTTTAAAATAGGATGATGTCATCACAGGTGAGTTTAAAATCCTCTCAAGAGAGGGCGCTCGTGTTCATGCCCTCGGGTGAAAGCGATGGTGCTGCCACCTAGGTTCGAATCTCGACCAATCAGAAGCAAGCTCCTTATCTGGATGAAACCGGTTTCCGAGCAAGCATTCGTTCATTAGCCCGGTGGATGTCACAGAGGTAGGACGTGTCTCGACGCTGCTCCGTGGTAAGTATTTTTTAATTGCATGCGATCTTTTCTAATCACCTCATCATTATCTTTCCTTTGTTCTAATCCCTCTCTAACAGTAGACTTTCCTTCATTAATAATCCTCATTAACATTTTCCTTTGTTCTAATCCCTCTCTTACAGTAGACTTTCATTCATTATCCTTTGTTCTAACCTCTCTCTTACAGTACACTTTTCATTATCGCTTCTTTGTTTTAACCCCTCTACTATAGCATGACGCGCGGGCACCAGTTTGTCTCGACTCCTCCCACCTGTCCATCACTTTCTTATCTCCCCTAACCTGTCAATCACTCATCTCCACCCACCTGTCAATCATCCTGCCTCCTCACTCCTCAACGCATGACGCCTGGTGAAATAGAACCGGCTTTTTCCTTCTACTCGGATACATTTGATTGACTCACATTGGCCCAAAATGACCCACTAATCGATTTTTCTCAAATTTGTGTCTTAGCCCAATGGTCATCTCAAGCCCAGAAGCGGTATATTACAAACTTTTGTCAAAAATTTTTGGGCCTTTTTTTAGATTCAATTAACTTGGCACCTGACCCATTGTGACCCAAAATGAACCACTAATATAATTTTCTTGAACATGCGACCTAGCCCAATGATATTATCGTGCCCGAAAACGATAGAAAGAAAAATTTCGTCCAAATCGATACAGCCGTTTTCTAGATAAACTTAGCTTGACCCACAGCGACTCAAAAATGACCCACTAATCGAATTTTCTCTAACATGTGACTTAGCTCATTGATCTTCTCGTAATCCAAAACAGTAGATTACAAAATTTAATCAAAATCCTTAGAGCCGTTTTTTAGATAAAATTAGTTTGACCCGAAGTAACCCAAAAATGACCCACTAATCGAAATTTCTCGAACATGTGACGTAGCCCAATACTTTTCTCGTGCCCAAAAACGGTTGGATATAAAATTTAATCAAAGTCGATTGAGCCGTTTTTTAGATATAATCACAGGGTGTCTACAGAATCTGGAAATCAGGGAATCATGGAAAAATCAGGGAGGTTTATCACTCTGGAAAAATCAGGGAAATGTCAGGGAACTTTGTAAAAATACTGGAAAATCAGGGAAATTTGTCTATATTGCGAAAATATTTGCATTTTCACCTTGCCAACAAGACTGATTCGTCTATTTTATGTACCATATTTTTTCACATGCTGATTAATCTTTCCCAATATTTTTTAAAAGATGTGCATGGTATGAGTTTTTGATATTTAACGTAAATTAAGTTGATCAGATGTCCTAATTTTCTGTAAATAGCACTTATATTGAAGGCAATTTACACATTTTCAAAAATTTTAAATGATACATTAGCATAACTTGACCAGGTGCCCAGCTTAATCCAATTAGTTATCCCGTGAGATTTAGATAAGTCTTAGAATTGAATATTTTTCAGGAAATGAGGAAACTTTCTGGTCACCCTATATCCATTGGCTTCTATATGATGTTGGACTAATGAAGTTGGACGCTATGAAGTTAGTTGGGTTCGGATTTATAAAACTGTCAACCAATACTTATGAATATTAGGCAATTTTTATGTTTTTCTCTTGTTTTTTCTCCCAAATGAGATATTAGCAAGCTGGATAAGTGTGTTATATGAGGTACCGGCATACATGAAAAAATACCGCATGTGTATTGTTAATAATGGAAATCAGGGAAGTCTGATAAAAATAGTCAGGGAAATCATGGAAAAATCAGGGAAATTTTTTTTAGAATTTCTGTAGACACCTTGAATCAGTTTGACCCTGATCCATTATGACCCAAAATGACCCACTAATCGAATTTTCTCGAACACATGGCCTAGCCCAATGATCTTCTAGTGCCCGAAAATGATAAAATACAAAATTTAGTCAAAATCGTTTGAGCCGTTTTTAAGATAAAATTTACATAAACCCACACCCACAATTTTTTCTCGTATTATAATATAAGATAAGGTAAATACCTCTATAGTGGACCACGTACCAGTATAGGTGCCACGTAACTAGAAATTTATAACATGTTTCATTTGTTTTCAAACACGGATTTAATAAAAAACGATTGCTGTTTATGAGAGCAGATTACAACCATACAAGCTTTATGTTTATCCTAAATTTGCATTTACATTTTACTTATATTTGCTTAGCTGCCATTAAGCACAGAACAAAGATAAATCTTAAATACTGTCTCTTTTTAGAAATATAAGATAAATATCTCTACATGGGACACGTACCAGTGTAGCAAGAAATTTATAACATGTTTCCTTTGTTTTCAAACATGGATTTAATAAAAACCCATTGATGTGTATGAGAGTAGATTACAACCATACAAGCTTTATCTTTATCCTAAATTTGCATGTACATTTTACTTATATATGCTTAGCTGCCATTAAGCACAGAACAATGATAGTATAATACTAAATCTTAAATAATGTTTCTTTTTAGAAATATGAGGTAAATACCTCTCTAGTGGGCAACGGACCAGTATTGGGTCACTAATATTTAATGTTTAAAAACAAGCCTAAAATACATTTCTGCAAGTCACTGAAAGAAATCAGACTGAGTAATATCCCCAATATATCATCTTTCCATAAAATGTTTGGAATAATTATTTTTTCATTTGCTAGTACATTTTTTTTTCTAGAATGTCTTCAAAAACTGATTTTTTCACAAATTCTTAGAGATTTCATTAACAGATAAGTTTCTATTTAAAGCATTGTTTCTTCAACATTATATTTTATTTTAAATTAAACTACCGTTGATATACTCCATTACATTATAAATAATTTCTTGTATAACCTAAAAAATTAAAAGATTCATGAATGCGAAATTTAATATGCCCGCTACTGAAGCCGCAGAGGAAGGTAACATATTTTATTTTTCATTTTTTCCGAAAACTATATTTTGAAACTTTTAATGTTTATTCTGATACATGAATGTTAGGACTAGGATAATATATATATCTTTTGGAATTGACTAACACTTTAATAATAATTATATATATATCCTTAAATGGCCCACGACTGGTGCGTTTATCTTACTAATAAAAATAAAATTCCCTTCACAGTACATTGATGCCAAAAGTGAAGTTCAAAGAAATCTAACACTGTAACATAAAAAATATTGCACGCATACATTAGATTTTATCGGAATCCTATAATTTCCAAAACAGATAGATATTGTGAAATTAAAATTCTGAATTTTTTCAAAGTATTAATTCTAACCCAGGTAAAAATATGTCACGGTCGTCAAAGGAAAAAAAAATCTATAAAGCACAATTTGTAATCCTATATTCAGTATTTTTTGAAAAATTGCGATACGTGAGACGAAGGATAATTTCCCGATACAAGTTAATTCCCTACGGAATGAAATGTTAAGAGGCATTCTATGCTCACAGACAATAGCATTACGAAAAGAATATCGGTATATTATAAATTCTAAGCTTCCTATCAAATAAACGATAAGATATGTAATAAGATATTAGCTTTTATAGTACATATATTCTCATAAAAGTTTTATAATAATAATCGTGTTACATAGGTTATTGTCACAACAAAGGAAAAATTCTAGTAGGAGTATTTTATGTATATACCGGGTGGCCCAAAAATGACTGATGGATTTTAAAATTCAATAACTTCCAAACGGTGACAGATATTAAAAAAATGCTTGCAGGAGTATTATTTTAGACGTCAGGAGATTTTATGCTGCGATTCTCAGTTTTAGTTACACATAGCATCAATAGTTGGCGCTGCAAGCAATAACAGCTAAATCCAGGCTCGATTTTTCGACCTCTCTCTTCTTCCATGCGAAAAAAGGAGATTAAAATGTATTGAATAGTTCCTGAAGTACCAAAAATCGGGTCTGGATTGAGCACCTATTGCTCTCAGAGCCATCTATTGTTTGAAATTCGAACTAAAATCAAGAATCACAGTAAAAATGCCTGACATCATACATAACCCTCTTGCAAGAAGTTTTAAAATATCTGTCATCGTTTGCACGTTATTGAATTTTAAAATACCTCAGTCCTTTTTGGAACACCCGGTATATATACATATACATATATATATATATATATATACAGGGTGATTCATAAATATCGAAACAATAGGCTATCGTCTTAAATATTGCCACTAGGCACATACTTCCAATTGAAAAGTTTCATAATAAAAGGTGCAAAATTTGATGAGATAAGTTTCAACTCCATGGGGGGTCTATATGAGAAAATTCAAAAATTAAATTTTTATACGGGCCCCGTAGAGTAAAATTCCCAATTAGGATATTTTTACTTATCTATTCCTGAATTAAACACAAAAAAATTCATCTCGATATCTTTAAAATTCCCAGAAATATCAAAATCCAAAATTCGTGACTTACGCCATTTATCCATGCCTCTGAGCGACGAGTTTTTAACTCATTTTGAATGCAAGATAGGGATCAGCCACAAACTGAACATTATTAAAAGTCGATATAAGACAGTGCCTCTCCTTTGGACATAAAATAGGCAGCGTATAGATTTTACGTTAAACTTATTTTCAAAGTATGCTGGTGGTCTGCACTAGAGGTCTGCATCGATCGAAATATCTAGGTCCGGTCCCGAACCGACCCATAGGAAAAAAAGTTCGGCCCTGCCTGGAAAAAAGTTCAATTCGTAGCCTGGCCGACCTGACTGAATAGTTTTTTACATCGATATGGTTAACAGTTGTTTCGTATGGAGGAGTTCTGACAAAAAATACTTATTATATCTTTTCTTTTTTCATGTTTATAATTATTATTTTTAAAGAAGTGCCAAAAGCTGTGATTATTTGTTTTATTAATGAATCACTATTTATATGTAAATGATTCACTTCTCTTATAATAACGTTAATCCATATCCCATGTGCTAGAGACAATGAAAAATGCTATAAAGTAAAATCTTTTATGATGGAATCAAATAGGAAAGAAAAAAAAAAGCGTTATGGACAAGGCCCCTTCTTAGGAGTCGTGAATGTAGTCAATTTTTTCTCAGTTATTATTATATTCATTTTCCATGGATCAAGAGATTTTTCCGTTTAAGAAAGGATTCCGTCATAGGAAGATTATTTTCACTAGTTTTACTGTATTTTAATTTTTTTGCCTTAAAATCTACTACCTTTTAAAAAAATGAATTTTAAAATTTTATTGTAAAATAAAGGCCATTTAAAAATATATGCATTTGTTGTAAAGGTTTTTGGGCTGAGCCAAATTTTAGTTATTCTTGCACCCACGGGTTAGGTCAGTCAGAGATAATGATTTTAATATGGGTTGTCTCGAGACCGGGATTGAAAATTTCGCCCAGGGGAGACCTAGGAATAAGGAAGCCAGTCCCAGTTCGGTATAACCTGTGGCCGAGAGGTTCTGCTCTCATGCTGGGTTCGAACCCAATCGTGTCCTTCGGCCCAATCGTTCGGAGTTTTCAGTGTTTTTCTTCGAACCTTGGATATCCTTGGTAAATACGGGTTAGGTTCCCTTAGAAAGACCTCAACGGAAGGCACCCTTCCCCCCCGTTTCGGGCCCACATACCTCGTATAGATAATTGACCGTCATATATCCCACCAACACCCGCTTCGGTATGAAAAAATATGATCGGCCCGGCCAGGCCGAGTCTTTAGAAAAAAGTCGCCAATACCGGGTCTGACCCGGCCCCAGTATAGAGACTTTTTTAACGGCCTCGCCGAGGCGATAAAAAGCCTGAATTTGTAAGGGCTAAAATTATGAAAAACTCTTAATCGGCATGTTTGAAAAAGCATTGTTTCAAATTCTACATTAAACATTTATTTATGGACATTTAAGTAGTACAAAAAGGTGGTGGATACGGCAAAATTTAAACTGAATCGTAAGTTTAAGCTACCGAAAGAAGTGACATTTTCACGTGGAATTTTTTAAAATGCATTTAAATATTTTATTAGGACCCAATCAATGTTTAAAACTTTACATGCGTTTTTCTCCATGATGCTTTTTTAATCGTAAATTAAAAAGGTGCAAACTTGGGACATGTCTTTTTTGATTATTTTACATTAATTTTGTTTCGGCAAATTGAAAAAAAAAATTACTTTTGAAAATATGATTTTTTTAAAAATAAGTTACATATTTTTTTAAACAAATATTTTTAATATTTTTAAAATTAAAATAAAAAAAATTCCTGATACAAAACTAAAATTATACTTTCTTCTTTAATTAAATGAAAAAAAATTGAAATCCGATGAATAATGTTTCGAGTTATAAAGATTTTAAATTAAATCCGCTTAAAATAATACTAAACATTTAAATTTTTAAAAAACTTTATGCGAAATATTAGGATGTGATTTTGTTTGCAAATTATACGGTTAACCATCGCAAAAAAAAGAAAAAAAATTCAAAATTCTAGCTCAACAAATGTATTTTTTACATGTTTCCTAGAACTCTTAAACTAACATTGTTTCTTTGATTGCACGCATTTCAATTTGTGTCTAATCCCTTAAAACCTGTTGAATTATTTAAACGGCCATAACTCTGCGAGTTTTTCAGATATGAAGATGCAATTTTTTGTGCTTAATTCAGGAATGGATAAGGAAAGTTTTCTTGATTGGAATTTTTACACTACGGGGGCCGTATAAAAATTGAATTTTCGTATTTTTTCAAATAGACCCCTATGGAGCTGCAACTTATGTCATTAAATTTTGCACTTTTTTTTTTTTAACTTTGCAATTGGAAGTATGGGTCTAGGGGCAATATTTAAGGAAATAGCCTATTGTTTCGATATTTATGAATCACCCTGTATATATATATATATATATATATATATATATATATATACAGAGGGTGATTATATACAGGGGGATATATATATATATATATTCACTAGTTTCATATTCACATATATATATACATATATATATATATATATATGTATGTATATATATTATTAGTAGAACATTATCTTAGAAGGATTGTGTTTTGATATATATAAACCTTAATCAAGGTATCAGTACTATTTAGTATTCAAACATAGACAAAAAAAAAGCTCTATTCCATTTTTTTTGAAAATATTAATTCAAAGTGAGAAAAATAATATATGACGGTCATGATAAGAAAATATCTATGTTTTTTTTTTTTTTTTGAAATCAATATTTAATATTCTTTTTAAAATTTGCGACGCGCGAGACGAAGGATGATTTCCCGATACAAGTTAATTCCCTACGGAATGAATGTTAAGAGTCATTCTTTGACCACAGACAATAGCATTACGAAAAGAATATTGGAATATTATAAATGGAAAGCTTCTTATCAGATAAAAGATATGATATAAGATATTAGCTTTTATAGTGCATAAATTCTCATAAAAGTTTTATAATAAAAATCGTGTTAGATAGATTATAGTGACTAAAGGAGAAATTCAGGTAGGATTATCTTTTCATATACATCTTATATTATAATACGAGCAAGAATTGTGTGTGTGTGTGTATGCAAATTTTATCTTAAAAAAGGCCCTAATGACTTGACTAAATTTTGATTTTACCATTTTCGGGCAAGAGAAGACCATTGGGCTAGGTCATTTGCTCGAGAAAATTCGAACAGTGGGTCATTTTGGGTCATAATGAGTCAGGGTCAAGCTAATTTTTAAGCTAAAAAACAGCTCAATTGATTTTGAATAAATTTTATATCCAACCGTTTTGGGGCACGAAAAAACTATTGGTCTAGCTCACATGTTCGAGAAATTTCGATTAGTGGGTCATTTTTGGGTCACTTCAGTTCAAGCTAATTTTATCTAAAAAAAGGCTCTAACGATTTTGACTAAATTTTGTAATCGAATGTTTTGGATTATGAGAAGACCAATGGGCTAAGTCACATTCTAGAGAAAATTCGGTTAGTGGGCCTTTTTTGGGTCACTGTGGGTCAATATAAGTTTATCTAGAATACGGTTCTAACGATTTTGACAAAATTTTGCTTTCGAACGTTTTCGGGCACGAGAATACCATTGAGCTAGGTCGCATGTTCAAGAAAATTCGATTAGTGGGTCATTTTGGGTCACAATGGGTGAGGTGTCAAACTAATTGAATCTAAAAAAGGCTCAAAAACATTTTGAAAATTATTTGTAATATACCGCTTCTGGGCGTGAGATGACCATTGGGCTAAGTCACATGTTCGAGAAAAATCGATTAGTGGGTCATTTTGGGTCGCTGTGGGTTAAGCTAATTTTACCTAAAAAACGTCTCTAACGCTTTTGACTAAATTTTGTAATCTACTGTTTTGGATTACGAGAAGACAAATGGGCTATCACATCTTTGAGAAAATTCTATTTGTGGGTCATTATGGGTCAAGCTAATTGTATCTAAAAAACGACAAAACGACTCAAACAATTTTGACAAAATTTTGTATTATACCGTTTCTGGTCATCAGAAGACGATTGGGCTATGTCACATGTTCTAGAAAATTCGATTTCTGGGTCATTTTTGGGTCACTGTAAGTCAAGCTAATTATATTTAAAAAACGGCTCAAAACATTTTGACAAAAATTTTGTATTAATCGTTTGGGAGCATGAGAAGACCATTGGGCTAAGTCACATGTTCGAGAAAATTCGATTAGTGGGTCATTTTTGGGTCACTGTGGGTCAAGATAATTGTATCTAAAATAAGGGTTCAAAACTTTTTGACAAATTTTTTTATTATATCATTTCTGAGTATGAGAAAACCATTGGGCTAAGTCACATGTTCCTGAAAATTCGATTAGTGGGTCATTTTGGGGTCACTGTGGGTCCAGCTAATTGCATCTAAAAAACGGTTTAAACGATTTTGACAAAATTTTTTATTACATTGTTTCCCGGCACGAGAAGAGCATTGGGATAGGTCACATGTTTGATAAATTTAGATTAGTGGATCCCTCTTGGGTTACCGTGAGTCAAGCTAATTTTATCTTACGACTTTAACGATTTTGACTAAATTTTGTATTCTATCGTTTTCAGGCTCGAGAAGAGCATTGCTTAGGTCGCATGTTTGAAAAATTCGGTTAGTGTGTCATATTGTGTCACTATGTCTCAGGATCATGCCGATTGTATCTAAACAGCAAGCATGATACAGGGAGAATAAAATATAGAATTGGACACAAGGCTAATTTTGACCGAGTTTAGCTCGGTCATCCCTGTTAATATATATATTACTAGAACATTATCTTATACAAATAATACATTATATTTTATCGGAATCATATAATATCTAAAAGTGACAGATAATATGTAACATTTATTCCAATTATTTCAAAGTATTAAGTCAAACCGAGGAAAAAAAAACATATTACGGTCATAAAAGGAAAAAGTCTGTGAAGAACCATTTTTGTAATTCAATATTTAATATTTTTGAAAAATGGCGATGCGTAAGACGAAAGACGATTTCCAATAAGAGTTAAATCCCTAGGAAAGAAATGTTAAGATACATCAACAATAACATTACAAAAAGAATATTGGAATATTATAAATGCCAAGCTTCCTATCACATAAAGGATAAGATATGTAATAATATATTAGCTTTTATAGTACATATATTTCATAAAAGTTTTATAGTAATAATTGTGTTACATAGGTTATTGTCACAATAAAGGAGAAGTTTACGTAGGAGTACTTTTCGTATAAATTTACATATATTAATTAAACATTCACTTCGTAGGATTATCTCTTGATATATTTAAACCTCAATAAAGGTATCAGTATTATTTAGTATTCAAACATACACAATTATAAATTAAAATTTTATAATAAAGAAATCTAAAATTATAGACTAAAAATCTTGCACACAAAATACATTATATTTTAATCGGAATCATATAATATCTAAAAGAGACAGATATTGTTAAAGATCTATTCCAATTATTTTTCCAAAGTATTCAATATGATAATAAATTCAAACAGTGGAAAAAAAATATATGACGGTCATAAAAGGAAAAAATCTATGAAGAACCATTTTTGTAATCCAATATTTAATATTTTCTGAAAAATGGCGATGCGTGAGACGAAGGACGATTTCCCGATACAAGTTAATTCCCTACGGAATGAATGTTAAGAGACATCACAGACAATAACTTCACGAAAATAATATTGGAATATTATAAATGCCAAGCTTCCTATCAAATAAAGGATAAGATATGTAATAATATATTAGCTTTTATAGTACACATATTTCATAAAAGTTTTATAGTATTAATTGTGTTATATAGATTATTGTCACAATAAAGGACAAATTAATGTAGGAGTATTTTTTCGTATATATATATATATATATATATATATATATGTATACACTGGTTTCCAAAAATTAAGGAAAAACAACAAAAGTAGCGCTTACTCAAAATGTTACAAGTAGATTTTAATAAAACTGAGACACAATTTACAACACATAGTAAGGTATAAAATAATATTAAAAGAAATTACCAGACGATTGTGGTGTTTCAGGAATTAATACAGTTATAAAATAAACAAAATATATGGCTCAGTTTGGTATAGGAAAAGTACCTTTAATATGGAATGTGATCACCCCTATGAGCAATAAGCACAAACAGCGAAGTGGGATACTGTCAATTTTGCCATCGATAAGTTCGCTGGGAAGTGCGAGCCATTGCTCTTGTAAAGCAGCTGCAATCGTGGCAAGGGTCTGAGGAGGGGGATTGAGAGCAGAGACACATCTTCCTAAAGCATCCCAAAGATGCTCGATGGGATTCAAGTCCAGTGATTGCGCTGGCCATTCCATGCTCTGAATTGTTTGGTTCTGAAGATAATCTTCTACGATGTGAACCTGTGCGGTCTAGCGTTACCACCCTCTAACAGGAGATCATTACCTATTGCACCGGCATAAGGGTGCAGATTAGCATCAATAATGTCATCTCTATAGACGTGAGCATTCACAGTTACACGTGGAAAGACATGGAGGTCTGTACGTCTGCCCAAAGAGATACTATCCCAAACACAGACACTGCCTCGTCCATATGAAACACTTTTCCGAATGTTTGATGAATAATAGAGTGTTCCTTGTTCTCTTTAAATAAAACAATGCCTACTATCGCTTTGGAAGCTAAACTGGAACTCATTTGTGACGCGAACACGCCTCCATTGCTCAGCCGTCCAGTAACCATGTTGACGTGCCCACCTTAAACGGTCTCTCCGGAGACATGAGGTGAGCTGCACACAAATATCTGGTCGTATCGCGTAAAGATGACTTTCATGAAACTTTCTACACACAGTAGACGTCGATATCAAACTTCCTGTGGCTGCAGTAAGGACGGATTTAAAATGAGAGGGGTTTGCTGCTGTATTCCTTTGTACACATAACCGCAAATATCGGTCATCGGTGCTTTTCGTAGCTCTTGCTCGTCCTTCGCTGAACATTCTGGATGCAGAACCAGTGGTTTGAAATTGTTGCCAAAGCCTATAAGTAGCAGAAAGACTCACATTTAGCCATCTGGCCACCTCTATCTTATTTTGGCCTACATTCAATCTTCCAATAGCTCTATATCGCAGTTATGCGGACAAATGATACCTCGAGGTCATACTAATGAATTGGCTCTCTCAGTTTTCTTATCTCATGATCACAGTGACACCAGCAGCCGCACTCTCTAGCATGCATTATTATGCTCCGTACAGATGACGCAATCCGATTGCAGCGCCAATAATTTGCATTTTGTAATTTTAAACAGCATCTTTTAGTTAACAATGTATCCAAATGAAATTTGGATAGTTTAATTTTTGAACGGGTTATAGCTTGTTTTGTGATTTTTCCTTAATTTTTGGAAACCAGTGTATGTATATTAGTAGAACATTATCTTCGAAGGATTATGTTTTGATATATTTAAACCTTTATCAAGGTATCAGTACTATTTAGTATGCAAATATCGACAACAATTATAATTCAAAATTTTATAATAAAGACCTAAAACTGTAGACTATAATTCATGGACATATAATATATTATATTTTATCAGAATCATATAATATCTAAAAGTGACAGATATTGTGAGAGTTCTTTTCCAATTATTTCAAAGTATTAAGTCAAACAGAGGGAAAAAAATATATGACGGCCATGAAATGAAAAAATCTATGATGAACCATTTTTGTAATCCAATTATTAATATTTTTTGAAAAATGGTGATGCGTGAGACGGATGTTTTAGAGACGGATGGAGTTGAGACGGATGCAAGTTAATCCTACGGAATGAATGTTAAGAGACATTCTATGCTCACAGACAATAGCATTACGGAAAGGATATAGGAATATTATAAACATTAAGCTTCCTATCAATTAAAGGACAATATAGGTAACAAGATATTAGATTTTATAGTACATATATTCTCATAAAAGTTTTATAATAATAATCGTGTTACATAGGTTATTGTGACAATGAAGGAGAAATTCATGTAGGAGTATTTTTTCATTATACATATATATATATTACTTGGACATTATGTTCGAAGGATTATGTTTTGATATATTTAAACTTTATTCAAGGTAGTAGTACTATTTATTATTCTAAAGTAGACAACAATTATAATTTAAAATTTTATAATAAAGAAATCTAAAACTATAGACTAAAAATCTTGCATACATAATACATTATATTTTATCGGAATCATATATAATTTCTAAAAGGGACAGATACAGTGAAAGTTCTATTCCAATTTTGTTCAAGCCATTAACTCAAACCGAGGACTAAAATATATGACGGTCATGAAATGAAAAATTGTTTATGAGAAATCGTTTTTATAATCCAATATTCAGCATTTTTTCAAAAGTTTCGATATGTGACACACAGGGTGATTACAAATTAATCCCCTGAGGAATAATGGTTAAGATATATTTCTATAATCACAGACAATCACATTGTGAAAAAAATATCCTAATACCGTAAAGCTGCCTTTCAAATAAAAGATAAGCTATTTAATAAAATATGAAATTTACTGTTTAAATATTCTGAAGAAAATTTATAATAATAAAGTTTTTATACTGGCTATTTTCACAATGAACGAGAAATTCACGGATGCGTATTTTTTTTATATACACAAAAAATTAACAATTATCTTCGAAAGTTTATGTTTTGATACATTTAAATATTTGTTATTGGCTGCAAACCTGAATCAAGGCAAGAGTACTATTATATTTAATATTGAAACATAAATAAATATAATTTTATAATTTTTATTTAAAATTACGTTTTACAGGCATTACATTTCATTTTATTCATGAAAGATTAATTTCTAGTAAAAAATATTTATTATTTTATAGTGGTATTAATATCTTTAGTATCTACAGAAGTAGCCTTAAAATTTTACACATTATAATTTATCTATATCCTACATTCTACAAAGCAGACAGATAATGCAAAAAACATTTGACTAAAAATGTTTTTTAATTATTAGTTTTATTTTAGAATTAGTATCGGATGCATACAAAGTATATACTTTATCATATAAAAAACTGTTGGAACCAGAGAGAAAAGTAAAGCTCGATCCAAAAAGGTTACAGTAAAAAATTGGCAAATAGTTTCAGTATGAAAAAGTTAGTAGTGAGTAGAAAACTAATGCAACTAGATTATCTGTAAAGCTCATGAAATTACCCAAATTTTTGTTGATAGCTGAAAATGTGGACTGAGCTTTACTGGTTCCTTAAAATCTATCAGGGGAATAAATTTCCTTTTTAACACATTCTGAATTCCAAACATTCATAACCAGTTAAAAATTTGGGTTCATAAGAATAGGTTAGAGGCTAATTTGGTAATGAGCAGGAACCTGAGAGGTCAGTTCAGTACGAAGAATGCACCAAATTCCATTCCAGGGGTCATTGATAAACCTAGAATATCAAATCCCAAAGTCACCCCAAAACCCTAAGCATTTACAATTCAACCATATGTTAACTACTTGTCTGCCTTAAGTCCATTGACATAAAGTTCCTTTTTCACAGTAATTACATGAAATAAAAATTATTACACTAGATGAGTTATGTCAGAAATGTTAATAACAACAATTCCTCAACAACTTGACTGTATTAACGTTATACGTAAAATATTTATCCATAGTTCACATTCTTTTAGATTTGTTGAGTTTAGCTTGACTTGATGCAATCATGTCCACAATTCTGGGCCTGACAGAAATTTTTTGTACATAACTACACATTCTGTTTACTATTCTCGGTACTCATTTTGAGTGGACAATATGATTCTGAATATAAGGCACCAGTAAAGCTCAGTCCACATTTTCAGCTATAAACTAAAATTTGGGTAATTTTATGAGCTTTACAGATAATCTGGTTGCATTAGTTTTCTACTCACTACTAACTTTTTTATACTGAAACTATTTGCCAATTTTTTACTGTAACCTTTCTCTCTGGTTCCAACAGTTTTTTATATGATTTCACACCTTTTTCAGATCCTTTCAGGAACTTAATCAACCAACTTCAACTAAGCAAACAACCGCCCCAGCTAACCAACCAATGACCTCAATCAACCGGTCCAACCAATTGCCCCAATTGAAAACTAACAAGTTCACCAGTGAATTTGAAGAGCTCTAATGACCCCATACTTATTGCTAACCCCCATATTCGGATATTGACCTATACTTTACTCAGGACTGGCCGCCAGACTAGTCCTTAGACTAAGTTTTATACAGTGTGATCTCTTGAATTTTTCTGCTCCTGCGCTTCTCTGGCTTAAAGGACTTTGCAATATCCTAGGTCAACCCCTCAAACACACAAAAAGATAGGGTAAGAAATAGTTATAAGAAATGAATTAAAACTGCGAAAAGACTATAAAAAGAGAAAATTTCTCTTTTTGGGACTTAATGGGAATTTTAAATTAAAATGTCTGAAAACGTCTGAATGCAGAAAAATGATCAAAAGTGATTGAAAATATTATACAATACACCTGTAAATAATTTCAGAAATATTGCTAATACTGGATATTTATAATAATATTTCGTTAGTAAAACTAAAATACCGCGATAATGACTAACCTATTTACATCTAACTGTAACCATATTCGGGAAAATTGGAAAATATGCATTAATTAAGGAGTTAAATTACGTAATCGAGTCTGTAGACAATTGGCGTATTTGGTAGGGATAAATTACATAACGGAGTCTACAGACAATTGGAACATGTTACCGGGCGTCGTTTAGCGCAATTAACTTAACCGTAAGCATACGCACCGTAAGCATACGTAACGTTACCACACGCGTGGGGGTAAATCTCACCTCATTTTGTCTCCCATTATATTTTTGGCTAAATGCTGTTTAAAAGCAAGTCTACTACTCTATATTGAAAAATGCATCAGTACAACTTCTTTTTAGGGAAAAATCAAGCGTTTCATATTTATTTTTCGATTTTGCAACAGTTTGTAAAAATCGAGTTTTTTTATGTATAGAGAACATATGCCACGGTTTGTTTTACCTCTTAAAACATGAATTATTTTATAAAATTTAGATTAATTATATTTAATACACTTTCATCAACATATACAGGTAGCTTTTATGTCACGCTTTCAGTAAAATAATTTTAGTGTATGGTATCTTGTAACCAATGAACATATCGAAATGAAATGCTTTTACATGTGAGGGATTATTTAATCCCAAAAGGCATATTTCTCAGCTTCTAGCCAACAAAGAAAAGACATTCCTTCACACAACCTTTCTCAACCTTGTCCTTGAAAGGTACAAGGAAGGTCAGAAGCGTTTTCGAGAAATTTATCATTTCTTTTTGGAAAAAAAAAAAAAAAAAAAAATGTGAGTGATTTGAGATTTACCACAGCATGTGAGCTTACTCGTTGAAAAAATGGATAAATTGATTCTGTGTTTTTAAAGCGAACCTATTCCACATTCTAATTTACAGAGAATTGGCGTAATTTCGGACAAACTTATTCGGAGATCTCTCGCTACTTTTACGTTATACCAACTGTATACTAAAATGTATGCTATTTCCGCATTTATTTCAATCCCGAACGTGCAAAGATTTTTTGGTACTTTTCCAGTATAGGGATCTTAGTGAAATAGAGAAAATAGCCCTGGCGGAGAAGAAAATTTGGCAACATATTTTCTGGCAACATATTCACTGTTTCATTTCATATACACAAGCATTTTTTTCAAGGTTTATGCAATTTATTTAACATAAAGACGCCATTTATCTAATTTTATATAGAAACAGAAGTAATTTGTTCATAAAAACATTAATAATAGGCATATATTAAATACTTATATAACTAAATAAAAAAGTCTATCAAGTTTGTTTTCATGTTTATATCATTTGGCAACAAATCACAATTTCTGACGGCCGAATTGCACTAAGCGTTTTAAAAAACGCAAGACCCCTATAGTGGAAAAGTACCATTTTTTTTTTTTTTTACAAACCGCGCCAAACATTGTTATTTGCTATATTTTAAACGTGAATCTCTTTTGTCTTTAATTATTATTTAATCATAACCATGCAAAAAAAAATTATTTACTGTTTTTTGAATTGAAAATATTTTTTATTATTACGAAAAATTAAGTTTTAACTTAATTTTTCGCTGATTTTGTATAGTCAATAAAAATGTCAAAATCATCATTTCCGTTATATTATCATGTAATTTTACGAACGTTACGCCTATAGTAAAAAATATTATAGTAAGCAGATGAAAAATGGGGAATCTGCCCCAATTCCTTTAGGAAAACTTTATAATATTTTAATTTTCCCAACATGTGCTCATCTGGTAATTGCGACGGTTCAGTATTTGCCACGCAGGTATTTTTGGTTCTGTCTGCAATTGCAAACTTCTCAAGGTATTCATAGTTGCCTTTAATTAAAGCTTCGTCCAACTCATGCAATTTTAAATCATATTCCCTAACATAATGTAAATTTTTTAACAGTAATCGAATTTTTGAAAATGAACTGTTAAAGAAGCAAAAATAACAAATTACTTTTACACGAATCGGGCAGGCAGAAAGAAGGCACCCTAGTTTTTCATGATCTTTTTTATGCTCATGTGAGCATGTATCCATTTTATTGGCGAAAAACTTCCGAAAATTTCTTGTTTTTTCGAAATATTTTGAACAAGTGTAAAATGTGCTTTATCATATTTTTTGGCAGTATACAAAGTGCTGGATCGCACAGTTTTGTATCAATTTTCTCTGAATCTGGATCGAAAACTGTGGTTTCATTTTGAATTTCGTTTTCGTCTATGTTTGAATCGACTATTATTGTTTCAGATTGTTTTTTATTAGACTGAATCTGATGCTTTGTAGCACTTTTATTCCTTTTTTCCGTTATTATTTTATAAAAATTTCCAAATATTGAACTTGTTCCCATGTATGCAAGTTCCTTGAAGTACGATTCAGAATATATATTGTGGAATACTTGCCCACATACATCTTTAACATAAATTTTGTCTTTATTATTAATGCAAGCTAATACTGCTGAAAATATATTTTTTTATCTTTGTAATATTTAATTTCACTCAAAAAAAAAAAGAAAACAAAAAAAACAAAACAAAAAAAAAAAAAACTAGAAAACAGGAATTTTGCTTTTTCAGAATTTAGAGTCGCCCCCGATGAAAAAAAAATATATGTATATATAAATAGTACTAAACATATTTAAATTTTAAGACTTAAAGCACACACTTTTATTTTATGTAAAATGACGTCATTCGCATCCGCTTAAGAATTCCACATTTACGATCCACTCTTAAACATCTACAATAAAGCATGGATAGGATGTCACTGTCGCAAAATAATACACAAATGCAGCAAAAAGATTCCGTCATTCAAGAAACAAAAAAGGGCTATCTAATGATTCATAAGCATTCATTTGTTTGTAACATTAACCCGTTAGTAGTCGCGCGTTGGTCTTTTCCCGCCCGAAATTCGTTATCTTCCTGTAACTCATTTCCCGTTAAAGTTACGATAGCGAAATTCCGCGTAGCTGACCTTGAGTGTTCACACTCTTGTGAAGTAAAATTGCAAGTCATTCCTGCTATTTCTTAGCATTTTATCGCATTCTTAAGTTTCAATCTGTCTAAATGACGGCGTTGCGACCACTTGCGTTAGTTGAATTCCCCCCCTCGTGTTCATCCTTTCATTTCCGCGAAATCTGTGGGGGAAAGTTTCTTCGAAGTACGGACTCTCTATCTGGTGCTATTTCGTCTTTCTTTCTTTCTGCTATTTTACACGTTCATAGTGTACTTATTTTACTTTTAGAATGTGACTTAAAATTGTTTTATTATATTAGTTGTGGTAAGTTCGCACAAAAAACTGATGGATGGTCACTTACATTTCTTTTTTCATTGTCAAATATTGCGCGAATAAATTCTCAAAGTGATAATCGTTTGAATATGGAAAAAAAGGGAAATTCATCATCATTATTTGTAAGAACTTGCTTTTCATTTATTACCGGAACATATAAATGAAAGAAAACAGACAATAACACTGCCAAACCATTAAAAAAGAGAGAAGAGAATTTTGTGGGAATCAGTAAAAAAAATTGCCGTATCTCCAAAATCTGAAAAGTATCGTTTTTGTACAATAAAACAAATTCGAAAGATAAAACAATTTTCTCAGAAATGTAGTATGTATATCTGCGAAGAACATACATATCATTTATTTATGCAATAAGAAAAATAATGAGAATTTTATAATGTAGGTTAGAAATTACGCAAATAAAAATATCTTTTGGATAATTCAGTGAATGTTTATAAATGTGAATGTTTTATTTAAAAAAAATATTTTAAGTATTTTTCTAAAATTTATCTATTATTAAATTTTCATACTGTAAGTAAAAACACATTTTTTTAACAATGCCGCAGAAAATGTTTTTATTATTATTATTATTATTATTGAAATCCAATAGAGGCTTGGGGACGTTATCTAACAAATTTAAATTTGTTGTCCTTCATCAATTGTTCAAACTATTTTTCAGAATAATGCTTTCCAGAATATGAGAGAAAATTCATTTAAATTAAATTAATGCTGCATATTTATAATTTCGGAGAAAATTTTCTTATTGTTTTTATTATTTTAATGAATGTTATTATAAAACAATAAATTAAAACATTAATACCTTATTATGAAATGCACAATTGAATATTTATTTTAATTAAATAGTTCCTGTAAAATACATCCCTATTAAGATGAACCTTTCAGTGATTCTATTAATTAAAATAATTTATCCATCTTAGGATTTAAATCTACAATTGCAAATGTATTTAAATTAAATATATAATTTCAATAGCTTATTTATTATTTGCTTATTATAAACGAAGTTCGTATCCAGAGTTTTTATTCAAGGGCGCTGCTCCCACCCTGAAATAAGTAGAAAAACTACAAATCGTGCATTTTCATTTGGAAAATGGATTTAATCACAAAATCTCGCGAGTCCCCCCCCCCCCCTCATACCCATACAGACACCCCACAAAATAAATAAATAAATAAAACGTAGTTTCAACATTTACATTTATAATTTCGAAGTTAAGTATTTTTTACCTTTTTCTTTATTATATATTTATATATATATATATATAATTATACATTTTTAATAATATTTGGTTTATGTGGTGTTTGTGATTTCATAATTAATGGTCATTTTCATTATTTTTCAATGGTATTATTGTACAGAAAGTTTATACATATATATCTATAAATATTGTCTTTAATTGTTTATTGCATCAAATTTGATGGTTTTTCACATGTTTTAAACGAATTAATCGTCCGCAATATGCTGGAGAATTAGTGGTATTGTATTTGATTTTCTGTTGCATGTCATAGGTTCCATTTTTTACTTTCAGTTTAATTGTTCAATTTAATGTCAGTGTAATATATTAATGCTAAATTTATTAATTTTATTTTATTAAATGGATAGAGAGTGCCGGAGTATCATAAAAATCTACCAAAAAAAAAATACCCCTATCACGAATTTAGATTCATATTCGTAAATGTTTTCCTACTAATTATTGATTCATAGTGGCTTCAGAAATTCAATCAAATCATTTACTATTTACTTTTAAGTATTTGTGCAAAACGAAGAAAGAGTTATAAAAACATTTATCTAGATGTCAACTGAATATATACTTAAGCGAAATAAATAATTGCTGTAAAAAGTTGTAAAATGAATAATTGCTGTAATTTTTTAAAGTTCAGTCAATATTTTCACCCTACATTATCCGTTTTCGATCATCTGATAACACCGGCAAGTTTCCCCTTCGTTTTCGGCATGCTGGTAATGGCGGCAAATGGACCGAACGCGACTACTAACGTTCTAAAAAATGTCGCGACTACTCTCGGGTTAATATAGACGATTTCAGTCGTGACGTCAGTTATAACGTTTTGGTTGGAAACAAACTCTAAACAAACGGTTGCTATGTTGTATTTTCTATTTTGTTCGTGTGTTGCAGCTATATCTTATATCTATATCTCACATCTAAGTGTTTTAATACTTGATGTGTACTGATAACATTTTCCACGATTTATATTTAAAAAGAAATAACGCATAGCAACCGTTTGTTTGGAGTCAGTTTCCAACCAAAACGTCATGACTGACGTCACACTGGAAGCGTCTACAGATATTCAAAATTAAATATAGTTTATAATAGCTCCATGTTTTAACAGGAATTATTCTTTTATATTTTTTTTTCAAAATGGCACGTATTTTAATTACATTTTCTTTTGGTTGTTATGACAAAATGGCAACAAAAGGATATAATTTCTATTTTTCAACAATTTTCCCTTTACTTTCTATATAGATGGAGTACTTGAGTTGCCAAAATTAAACAAATGGTGCTAAAAACTACAAAAAAATTAATATTTAAAAAATAAATTGAGATACAGTTTTCAAACAAATTGCATTTAAAAGTACTTTTTTTTCCAATACGACGGTATAAAAATTGAAAATGTGCGATGCTTAGAAATTAAAAAAATCGCTATAGAGCATTTAATCGTTAAATGATACATCTGCTTTGTTTATTGCTGTCTTCCGTAAGGTAACGTTATTTTTTGGAGACAAAATAAGCTGAGAGAAAGAAATAGCATACCCGTTCCGGGGGCTAAAAATTTCATTTGCTAAGCGCTCTTGTTACTATTGTTTCTGCTAGTAGCTTTTTGATATGGAACTGTGCTTTATTTTCATCAGAAACCTCTAAATTTGATAGAGGATTTTCATCCATATTTGACGATAACTTTTTTACAAGATTTTGCTCTGAGACCCGACGACCCGTTTTTAAAAACGCAAGAATTTTTTTGTTATAATATTGGCGGTCTATCAGTAAATTTGTACAATACCTTTGGCGCCTTATTGCGCTTTCCACTTGCCTTTTATTATCTGTACGTTTGCAGCTATAGCGCAGCTTAACGATATACCGCCGGTACCATTTAGATTTAAAATGGGAATATTCCAACATTTTTTTTTTCGTTGACAGAGCTTATCAGAAGCTAAAAACTTTTCCTTGTTTTTCCCCTGCCATTTTTTTGTCTCCCATGTTTTCTTTGAAACACTGTGTTTTTCTCTCTTCTGTTTACTCCAATCTTTATTATATAAGAACGAGCTTCTTTATTTTCTTTTTGCCGATTCCTAAACTTCCCTATTTTGGCTCTTTCTTTTCAGGGTATCTTATAAGTTAGTTATTTTTAATCTTTTAGTTAATAATTACGATAATTATTTCATAATGCTATTTTTTTATGCACAACAAGAAAATATTTATTAGACAATAGCATAATCTCGAACTTCAACATTTCGAATATCAACAATCGAATATCAAAAATTTTTTTAATATCATATATGAACTTCATCGTAAAATATGTCACGCTTATCGTTTTATGATTGTTTCAATACAAAATAAAATGAATACATGGAGTAATGGAAAATTATTTATTGTCCGACTTTTCATCTTTTAATAAAACTAGTTGGCATAGCAACCCAATGCGTTGCATTTAAATTGCATGAGATCTTAAGTTTTTTTTTTTTTTTTTTTTTTTTTTTTTGGAAGCGTAAATCTAGTTTTATTATACATTTCGACAAAACTATAACATAAATTTGGTTGAATACTGAATTTCAAGTTATAAACAATTTTATAATGTAGGTTAAAAGTTTATTAAATTAAAATACACTTTTCCAAAATTCATTTATAAAAAGCATTGCGTTCTTTTAAGATTTGACTTTTAGAAAGTGCTTTTATTTATTGATTTAGCTATTGATTTATTATTTGCTTTTATTTAGAAATTTAGAAAGTGCTGATTACACATGAAATCATTTTGAAGAAATTGGATAAAAATGACGTCATTTGGCACATCTACGAGGCTAACGAGAAACACAGGCTACCGCGGTGGGTCCGATTCTTCTTTTTTTACAGACCGCTGGAGTCACGTGATGCTCTTTTCGCAGAACTTCATTGGTGCATTCGAGCATCACGTGACACCAGCGGTCTGTAAAAAAAGAACAATGGGACCCACCGCGGTAGCCTGTCTTTTTCGTTAGCCTCGGCAAATCTAGAAGAAAACATTTCAGATTTGTGAATTAAAATAAATATTTATCAAATGATATTTTTCTTGCTTAGTAATTATGCCTATAGTGATTTTGTGAAAAATTTTAAGCGCGTCATTTTTAAGAAAAAATTGTTTTTTGTTTAAATTTATTTGCTCTAAATATAAGTCAATAATTCTATCGAAGCATGCAAAAAACTTAAATTCGATTTTGTCCAGCCACCTTGGTTAAATATTAGTAATTAAAAAAAATCTATGATCTAATATTTGTAGATGGAAATTTGTAAGCAGACGATTTTTTCTAGTTTAGATTAAGTTGCTTCGTGAAGACGAATGCGTAAAATTGTTTTATTCCTCAGTTTTTTTTTCTTAGCCCTTCTTTCTATTTGATACTATGATTTCTATTTGATAGCTGGAGACATTTTTGTTATTGAAACTATTTATATTGCTTTAAGTGATAATGGATCATATTCTTCCATAATAGAGCCTGCATGCATTAGAGATACATTTAAAAGAAACCGTGCTTAAAAATTAAATTATAAACCATAAAATATGAGTAAATGAGATACAGTTTTTAAACAAATTGCGTTCGAAAGTACATGTTTTTCCGCACATGATTGTGTAAAAATTGAAAATATACGATATTTAGAAAATGACCATATGACCTAGCATTTACCGAAAATTTCTGTGTGACTTAAAAATAAAACTTCCATTTTATGGATCATAATAATAATGATTAATTTATAATAAGACAATTATAATAATTATTATATCTTATTATAATTGTTATAATAAGACACATTTAGCCACAATTTATATATATATTCATGAAAAATGTGCATTTTCTGTTTAAAATGACGTCGATTTTTAATGTAAAAATATATCAGGAGAATCTGAATTTTTATTGACTTATAAAAACAAAGTACGCGTATTATCCTTTTTTTTTAAATTATTGTGCAATTTTTAGGTTGTGGCAACACAAAAGAAAAGATTTAATAAGAAAATTAAAAAGGAGATATTTCTATATTGTTAAATTATGGAAGGAATAGCGCTATGTAAATTTCAAATAGTTGCCATTCCTTTAATATTGGATATTTTTGACCGGACCTTCGAAAGGCACATCGCTAAATTCAGAGCTTTCCAACAAGCTATTACTCATCACTGAATGTTACCTGGTTTGGATTGTAATTGAATTGTTGCCTTTTTCATCATGTTTCAAAACGTAAAAGATGCGGCTGAGCTCTACTATACAGCACTATCGTGCTGTATGATAAGAACGTAGTTTTGAAGCCCAATTTTCAGCAATGTTACATAAATTAATTTGCGTAACAGACAGAATGATTACCCAAAATAACTTAATTTTCGAAGTAAGGATTATTAAGAGATATTCTGTGCAGACTGCAGAGATATTGCATATAAATAGTGGAAAATCATAAATCGTAAATTTTAATAAAAAGGTAAAATATGACATTTTAACGTATTTTTTATATTATAAATGTTCTTGTGCGGCTTATTCTTACAGTAACGGAATAATAAACATAGACATATCTATAATAATAAAAGAACAGATCGCTCTGTGTGTGTGTATGTGTGCGTGTGTGTGTCGGCGATGGCTAGCAAAGTCTACGGCACGTACGAGGTTCAAATTTTTTCTGAAGAGAGTCCAAGGCCTCTCCTAATGCACCTGACTTTCAGAATTTTAATTTTCTAATTAATAGCTGAGTAATTAATTTACAAACGCAACTCACTTTCATCAAAAGTACGCTTTTTTCTCGGCTTTTTCGAATTCGCTTTCTTTCGGTTGGTTGGTTGTATAAAGTGTTCTCAGAAGAAATTAAATAAACCGGGATAGCAATGGGTGTGATCAAGATGCACGCGCGCCGTCCGCGCGAGCTCAGGAGTCAGGAACATGGAGTGTGTCTTTATCGTGGATGGAATAAACATTCAGCGCGTTCAGGAACAGATCATGGATTTCATTAATTATAGCGTTAATTATAAAGGTAATCTGTTGCAAGTGAAGTTTAAGCTAGACAGCTGAATGGATAGAGCATTGAACTCGAGACCAGGTGTTATGGGTTCGAATCCTACTCGTCCCAAATAGTATTTGTGGGTTTTTTTTTTTTTTTTTTTTTTATTGATTGCTTTATATTTTTCATCTATACTAATAAAATAATAAATCGTTCTGTGTGTGTGTCTGTCTGTCTGTGTGCGATGGCTAGCAAAAACTACCGCACGTAGAAGTCTGAAATTTCAGATGTGATTAGTCAAAGACAGGTCCTGATACACCTGAGGCTCGTATTTTTAATTTTTTAAGGGCGGGGCCCCTGGTCCCCTTTCAGTTTTTATGCACTAAAACGTTAATAACATTCCTCTTTCGAATCCGATTTTCTTCGTTTTTAGAGTGAATTATCCTTTCAGTTTTTGCCCCATTTCTACATTTCACTTAAGACTCTGGCCCCCTTTCAAGGGGCCCAGTACAGGGCCCCATGAACTTTCAATGCACTAAATTGTTAATAACATGTCCCTTTTCTATCTGATCTTCTTCGTTTTTGGTGTGAATTTTCCTTTTGAGTTTCTGCCCCATTTCTACGTTTGAGATAAGACCCTGGCACCTATGCAAGGGACCAGTACAGGGCCCCTTGAATTTTAGTGCTCTGAATTGTTAATAACATGCCTCTTTTCTATCCGATCTTCTTCGGTTTTGGGGTGAATTCTCCTTTCAGTTTCCGCCCCATTTCTACATTTTAGTTAAGACCATGGCACCCCTGCAAGGGGCCCGGTACAAGGCCCCTTGAAGTTTTAGTGCACTAAATTGTTAATAACATGCATATTTTCTATCCGATCTTCTTCGTTTTTGGTGTGAATTCTCCTTTCAGTTTCTGCACCATTTCTATTTATTAGTTAAGACCCTGGGACCTTTGCAAGGGGTCCAGTACAGTGCCCTTTGAAGTTTTAGTGCACTAAAGTGTTAATAACTTGCCTCTTTTAGGCAGCTTTCATTACAAAAAGCTACCTATTGCAGCCGTTCGGAGGAAAGCGATTTCAAAAAATTTTGGTATATTTTCATCGATCATGACCCCCAGACCGCGAAACCATTCTCCGTTCAAAATTGATATATATATATATATATATATATATATATATATCTGACATATGTCACATTGTAACTCTCGTAATTATGTACCGATTTCGATGTAATTCGGTGTGTACATAGTACATACCAATGTCTCGACCGAGTTCGTTGGCCAGCTTCATCCGCCGTTTTGTTTCAAAATGGCGGCCATTTAAAATGTTTTAAAAAATTTAAAATTTAAAATGTGGTATCAAAAAATAAAAAATGGAAAAATATTTTTTTTTATGTATTTGACCTTTATACAAAGATTCCGGAGCAGTTTTTGTTTCGTCTATATCTTAAAAAATGGCTGAGTTATAGCATTTTGAATTTCTAGCGTGGCTGACATTTTGAAACGTCCTGAAATTTGTCACGCGATAAAAGTCGTATTTATGAACCGATTTCGATGTAATTCGGTGTGTTCATAGTACATACCAATGTTTCGATCGAGTTCGTTGGCCAGCTTCATCCGCCATTTTGAAACAAAATGGCGGCCATTTAAAAATTTAAAAAAAATTTAATTTGAAATGTCGTACCAAAAAATTGAAAGTGGAAAAAATATTTTTTTTTCTTATGTGTTTGACCTTGATAAAAAGATTCGGGAGCAGTTTTTGTTTCGTCTCTATCTTAAGAAATGGCATTGTTATAGCATTTTGAATTTCTAGCGTGGCTGACGTTTTGAAACGTCCTGATTTTTGTCACGTAATAAGAGGCGTATTTATGAACCGATTTGGATGTACCTTGGTGTGTACATAGTACATACAAATATCTCGACCGAGTTCGTTGGCCAGATTCATCCGCCATCTTGTTTCAAAATGGCGGCCATTTTAAAATATTTTAAAAATTAAAAAATTAAAATGAGTTACCAAAAAATTGGTAAATGAAAAAAAAATTTTTCGTATGTGTTTGACCTTAATACAAAGATTCCGGAACAGCTTTTGTTTCGTCTATATCTAAAAAAATGGCTGCGTAATAGCATTTTGAATTTCTATTGTGGCTGACATTTTAAAACGACCTGATTTTTGTCACGCGATAACAGGCGTATTTAAGAACCGATTTGGATGTAACTTGGTCTGTACATAGTACATACCAATGTCTCGGCCGAGTTCGTTGGCCAGCTTCATTCACCATCTTGTTTCAAAACAGTTGCCATTTAAAAAAAAAAAAAAAAAAAAAAAAAAAAAAAAAAAATTTAAAGTGAGGTATTCAAAAATTGGAAAATGAAAAAGATTTTTATTATTTGTTTGACCTTGATACAAAGATTCAGGAGCAGTTTTTGTTTCTAAAAATTTGTTCTTTTGTTTATATCTTAAAAAATGGTTGAACTATAGCACTTTGAATTTCTAGCATGGCTAACATTTTGAAACGATCTTGGATTTGTCACGCGATAACACACGTATTCGCCTATTTCGATGTAAGAAGGCATGTGGAAAGTATACATCAATACCTCGACCAAGTTTGCTGGCCAGATTCATCAGCCATCTTGTTTCAGAATGGCGGCCATTAAATTAAAATATTTATATATATTTAAAGTGAGGTGCAAAAAAATTAGAAATTGAAAAAGGTTTCTTTCTTAAGTATTTGACCTTAATATAAGGATTCAGGAGCATTTTTTGTTTGTCTTTACCTTAAACAATGGCTCAGATATAGCAGTTTCAATTTTTATTGTGGGTTCCATTTTGAAAAATCTGATTTTTTGCATGCGACAGCACTCGTATATATCAACCCATTCCGATGTGAGTGAGCATGTACACAGCAATTACTAAGGTCTCGACTAAGTTCACTGGTTAGCCTCATCCACCATGCTGTCTTAAAATGGCCCGCACTTTAAGAAATCGCCGAATTTGGCAGCCAAATATAAGTTACTTTTAAAGAAAAGCAGCTTGGATAAAGCTGACTAATTTCGCGAAATTCTCATTCATTATATTGATAAAAATTAGTATTGAATCTCCTCATTCGGTTTCCACTAAATTGAGCTTCGTGTGTTTGAATTATATAAGTTGGCTTTTTTAAAATAAGGAATATGAAAGCTACCTCTTCCTCCCGGCACTGGCCGGAATGACTTTTGAATTTCTAGCGTGGCTAACATTTTTGAAACGTCCTAAATTTTGTCACGCGAGAAAAGACATATTTATGAACCGATTTGGATGTAACTTCGTTTATACATAGTACATACCAATGTCTATACCGGGTTCGTTGGCCAGCTTCATCCGCCATCTTGTTTAAAAATGGCGGCCCTTTAAATTTTTAAGAAAAATTTAAATTTGAAATGTGGTACCAAAAAATTGAAAATTGAAAAAATATTTTCTTTTTATGTGTTTGACCTTGATAAAAAGATTCGGGAGCAGTTTTTGTTTCGTCTATATCTTAAGAAATGGCTGAGTTATAGCATTTTGATTTTCTAGCGTAGCTGACATTTAGAAACGTCCTGATTTTTGTCACGTAATAACAGGCGTATTTATGAACAAATTTGGATGTACCTTGGTGTGTACATAGTACATACAAATATCTCGACCGAGTTCGTTGGCCAGATTCATCCGCCATCTTGTTTCAAAATGGCGGCCATTTAAAAAATTTTAAAAAATTAAAAAATTAAAATTAGATACCAAATTTGGAAAATTAAAAATATTTTTTTCGTATGTGTTTGACCATAAGACAAAGATTCCGGAACAGTTTTTGTTTCGTCTATATCTAAAAAAATGGCTGAGTAATAGCATTTTGAATTTCTATTGTGGATGACATTTTAAAACGATCTGATTTTTGTCAAGCGATAACAGGCGTATTTATGAACCGATTTGGATGTAACTTGGTCTGTACATAGTACATACCAATGTCTCGACCGAGTTCGTTGGCCAGCTTCATTCACCATCTTGTTTCAAAAGTGTTGCCATTAAAAAAAAATTAAATTTAAAATTTAAAATGAGGTATTAAAAAATTGGAAAATGTAAAAGATTTTTTTTATGTGTTTGGCCTTGATACAAAGATTCCGGAGCAGTTTTTGTTTCTAAAAATTTGTTCTTTTGTTTATATCTTAAAAAATGGTTGAATTATAGCACTTTGAATTTCTAGCATGGCTATCATTTTGAAACGATCTTGTATTTGTCACGCGATAACACACGTATTCGCCTATTTCGATGTAAGAAGGCATGTGGATAGTATACATTAATACCTCGACCAAATTCGCTGGCCAGATTCATCAGTTATCTTGTTTCAAAATGGCGGCCATTAAATTAAAATATATATATATATTTAAAGTGAGGTGCAAAAAAAATTAGAAATTGAAAAAAGGTTTCTTTCTTAAGTATTTGACCTTGATATAAGGATTCAGGAGCATTTTTGTTTGCCTTTAGCTTAAAAAATGGCTCAGATATAGCAGTTTCAATTTCTATTGTGGGTGACATTTTGAAAAATCTGATTTTTTGCATACGACAGCACTCGTATATATCATCCGATTCCGATGTGAGTGAGCATGTGCACAGCAATTACTAAGGTCTTGACCAAGTTCACTGGTTAGCCTCATCCACCATGTTGTCTTAAAATGGCCCGCACTTTAAGAAATCGCTGAATTTGGCAGCCAAATATAAGTTACTTTTAAAGAAAAGCAGCTTGGATAAAGCTGAGTAATTTCTCGAAATTCTCATTCATTATACTGATAAAAATTAGTATTGAATCTCCTATATTCGGTTTCCACTAAATTGAGCTTCGTGTGTTTGAATGATACAAGTTGGCTTTTTTAAAATAAGGAATATGAAAGCTACCTCTTCCTCCCGGCACTGGCCGGAAGGACTTTTTTCTATCCGATCTTCTTCGTTTTTGTGGTGAATTCTTCATTCAGTTTCTATCCCATTTCAACATTTCATTTAAGACCCTGACACCCTTACAAGGGGCCCGGTACAAGGCCCCTTGACGTTTTAGTGCACTAAATTGTTAATAACACGCCTCTTTTCTATCCGATCTTCATTGTTTTTGGGGTGAATTCTCCTTTCAGTTTGCTCCCCATTTCTACATTTCAGTTAAGACCCTGGCACCCTGTTAAGGAGCCCAGTACAGTGCCCCTAGAAGTTTTAGTGCACTAAGATGTTAACAAAATGCCTCTTTTCTATCCGATCTTCTTCGATTTTCGAGTGAATTCTCCTTTCAGTTTCTATCCCATTTCTACATTTCACATAAGACCCTGTCCCCCTTGCAAAAGGCCCAGTACAGGGCCCCTTGAAGTTTTAGTGCACTAAATTGTTAATAAATTATTTCCTTTTTATCCGATTTTTTTTTTTGGGGGGGGGGGGATACTTTCTCCATTTAGTTATACTCCCGTATCTACATTCCAGTTAAGACCATGGTTCTGTCTAGGGTCCTGTAGGGCCCGGTGCAGGGACCCTTAATTTTTTTGTGTGCCATGTGTTTTTCACACCCTAATTTTCTCACCTTCGCAATGCGTAGTTTTACAGTTGAGTCTCGAAATCTTCTCCTTAGACCAAGTCACATACATTTATTGGCGCCTTAGGGCCCTTTTTTAAGCATTTCCCTACTTTTTTGCACATTTTTTTTTAAATTATATTTTAATGATTAATTCGTACCCTATGTTTAAACTCAACTAATCGAAGATCTAAAACGCTAAGTACTAAAACGTTGTAACATGTTTTCATTTTAGGGCCTTTTCTCAACTATCAGTTGGTCCCTTTTGGGCCCCCTATTATAACTCCTTAAAAATAGTCCGATTCACTATCTTTTTTTTTTCTAACAACATCTTAGTTTCTCCAGCTATTACATAAACGACAAAAAAAAAAAAAAATAAAAAAAAAAAAAAAAAAAATCAGGCTTTAACTACCATCAATTTTGAATGTAAATCATCTTCTTAGGGCTCTTGGTGCATCTTCTTTAAAAATTATCCGAATTCCTTGCAATTTTCTTTACCATAGTTCTAGCGTACTCAAATTACATTAAATACTACTAAAAAGTGTATTTATACCATACTACATGCTACTTGAGTCGCTTCCCCCTTGTTGCCCGGTACAAGACCCCTTGAAGCTTTTGAACCATAAATTATTGATAAATTGCCCCTCCTAATCCGATCTTCATATTTGGAACTATTTTTCCATCTAGTTATTCTCTCGTTTCTAGATTCCAGTTAAAATCCAGGGGCACCTTAGTGTCCTGTATTGCCCGATCGAGGGCCACTTGAACTTTTTGTGTGCTATGAATTTTTTACACCCTAATTTTCTCACCTTTTCATCGCATGAATTTAAATTTGAGCCTTGGACTCTTCCCCCTAGACCAACACCCTCATATTTTTATTGGAGCTCTAGGGCCCCTTTTTAAGCATTTACCCCATTTTTTCGCATTTCTTTAAAATATTATTCTAATGATTATTTCATACCCTATGATTAATTTTGACTAATTGAAGATCTAAAACGCTAAGTACTAAAACGTTTAAACATGTTTTCATGTTAAGGCCCTGCTCTCAACTAACAGTGGGCCCTTTTCGGCCCATTGTTATAGCTCCCTTCAAAATGGTCTGAATCACTAAAATTTTTTCCTAACAACTTCTTTGGTTCTGCAGCTACTACATGAACGACAGAAAAATATTTGCAGACTTCAGCTACCTCCAATTTTGAATATTAATCGTCTTCATGGGGCCTTTGTTGCAGCTTCTTTAAAAAGTATTCTATTCTATTGCAATCTTCTTTAACATAGTTTTAGCGTCTTCCATGCTACTTTAAAACACCTAAAAATTTTTCTTATACCCAACTACATTACAGTTAAGAGCCTGGCCCCCAGGGCCCGGTCTTTCTTTATACCTCAGCTACCACCTTTTTCGAACATTAATCTCCCTTTTCAGTATTAACTTACGTCTACTCACTACAGCCGTAAATGAAAAATCGCGTTACTTTAAAGGTAACTTTAGATAAGGGATTTCATTCGCTAATTAAATATTGTGTTAATGCTAACAGTGATTCATGAAATTTACAATGTGAGTAGGAGGCATCTTCCACCGCTTTGTGGCGCATTATTTCCTCGGGTATAAGGGTCCAATTTCACTGGGATTTGATTCCTTCAACTTAGAGTACAATTCAGCTACTTTCTGTATTATGAAATTTTATCTTAGACTTTAGTTACCCACATTTTCTAACATTAATGGAGCATTCTTTTTTTTTGTTTCTGTGGGCTTGATTCCTACACTGTTAAAAATTTGCAGCATTCTGGCAGGTCATTTGACCGTTTTTTTTCCGAAAACGGTTACATACACCGTAATTTAACACTCTTCTGACCATATTATTGGCCATTTTATGGGCAGAATATAGTTAAATTATGGTTATGAAACCGTTTTTCAAAAACGGTCGAATGACCTGCCAGAATGCTGCAAAAGTTTTAACAGTGTACGAGGTTTGGCTCACGCAACTTGGTTTTCGATTGTCTTCGGCACGTGCGGGGACTTCCGGTAAATGTTGCCATATGTAGTGGGGATCTAGATTACAGGTTCGTTCGGAAAGAAGTTTCATGGGAACGCACTAGACACTGCGGAAGGCAATGGAGCCTCCGAAATTAGGTTCATTTAAAAGAATTTCCAAAGATATAAAATGAGACAAACCTAAGTTTTGTTTAAGGTTATTATTTACAAACCCCGGTCAACGCCGGGCAGGTCTGCTAGTCTATAATAATAAAGAAAGAAGTTTGTGTGTGAGTGAGTGTGTCGATGGTGTTCTGAAGAGACCACTGCACGTAGAGCTACAAAATGTGGGGAAAAGGTACGTCTATATATGAAGTTTTGCACCTCGAAGCCCGATTTTCGATTTTTTTTATTAGATTTTTTTAAAAAAAATTTATGCGATTTTTAGCACTCTTTTAAGTTTCGAAGCGATTTTTCCATATAAGTGAGAAGAATATGGTTTCTTTCTTTTATCCCAATATAGTAAATTTTGTTCTCTTTTTAAAAAGTTTATTCGGAATTCCTGCAGCGATTTTTGAATTTTTAGCGAATTTTTTATTTAATTATTGAACAGCATTTAATGCATTTCCATACCTATAAGGAGGTTACCTTAGAGGGACACAGTTCTGTCGCAAAATGCCGCCAAGTTTGTCGCCAACTTGGCGGTATATAGCCAAATTTGGCGACCATAATGAGTCGCCAAATGTGACGCCAAATTGGCGATATCTCTAATATTTCTCCAAATTCCCATAGACTTCCATTGTAAACCAATATGGATTACTTGCTTACAGAAAATTAACAAACTGAGTTATTTTAATGCAACAAAAACGAATATTAACTTAAGGGATTATATGAATTCGATTTTTCCACATTAGGAAAAAGAATATGGTTTCTTTCTTTTAACCCAATATAGTAAATTTTGTTTTCTTTTCAAAAAAGTTTATCCGGAATTCGTACAGAAGTTTGTCGCCAACTTGGCGATATATCGCAAAATTTGGCAACCGAAATTAGTCACCAAAAGAGACGCCAACTTGGCGATATCTCTAATATTTCGGCAAATTCCCATAGACTTGCACTGTAAAACAATAGGGTTTACTTGCTTACAGAAAATCAACAAATTGAGATATTTCAATGCGAAAAAAATTAATATTAACTTAAGGGATTATATTAATAATATTTAAGGGAGTCCAAGTAAATTAATTACGAATAAAAGTAACATGATCTAATGCTTATCATGATTTCCAAAACATAAATTATAAGAGAGCCCACAGGCCAAAGGGATTAGATTTGAAACTTTTATTCAATTATAGTAAATTTTGACTTTCGTGATTTTTGAACATTTTGTGATTTTTAATCAGATTTTTACGCTTCTTCGAGATCTGCTGCAATATTTTGCATTCCATTTTTGACTTAAAGTACATTCTGCCCTCATTTCAATAAAGTTTATTCGGATTTCGTATAGCAATTTTCGAATTTTTTGGGAATTTTGTATGTGATTTTTAGTGTATTTTAGCGATTTGCTATTATTTTTCCACATTAGCGAAATGAATCAACTTGCAATCTTCGAACACAATATATAATTTTTTTCTCTCTTTTCAAAATTTGAGAAGAGATTTAAAAATTTTTTGCGATATCTTATTGTGGTTTTCAGAGCTTTTTCATAATTAATGCTGTTTTTTGACGTACCCGGGCAACGCCGGCTAATTCGCTAGTATTTATATAAAGTAAGACCTCTGAAAAGCGCACTCTCTGGGATTGCGGAATTTGACCTTTATACGGAGTTATTTGCTATTCCGAATTGAAATCATACAGATATCAGGGTGTTAAGTATTGAAAAAATGTCAGATAAATAAAAATGCCCGTTATTTGGAAGTTATCGTTATGAATGTTTTACTGTATATGAATTTTTAATGATGTTTAATTTCTCAAAAGGTTTTCCTTTCACTAATTTCTATAACATTTTTCCTTTATTTTCAATTATGAATTTATAATAAATTGCTATATATTATATACATGTGGATAATAATCATGCAAGTTTTACCTTTATCTTAAATTTGCATTGGCATTTTACTTGTGTTTGTTTAGTGGTAATTCTGCATAAATTGTTTAGAGGCAATTTAATTTCAATTCTCCTCTGGCTAAAATTCCACACAATATTTTAAATATAAATGTTAACATAAATCCTAATTTTTTTTTTTCATTTTTTCAAAATACCAATAAAATCCAATTCCCCATCTTGATAAAGTAATGACACATATGAATTTCAAAGTCATCTAAAACTGTAGGCTAAATTTCTTGCACACATATTACTTTATGTTTTATCGAAATCCTATAAATTTCAAAAAATTCTGTCCTTTCACAGATATTGGGAAAGGTCGTATTACGTTGTTTTTTTTTTTTTAATTATTAATTCTAGCCGAGGAAAAAGTATATGAAGCTGATGAAAAGAAAAATATTTATGAGGAAGTATTATTGTAATCCAATATTCAGCATTTTTTAAAAACATTTGATGCATGAGCGGCAAGATGATTATCCGATACAAGTTAATCCGTAAGAATTTATGGTTATGAAATATTTTATGCTCACAGATATTTCGAAAAAAATATTGGAATATCATAAATCGTAAGTTTCATCTCAAGAAAAGGATAAGATATGTAATAAGATATGAGTTTTTGTAGTTTATATATTCTGACAAAAGTTTTATTATACTAATAGTGTTATATAGCATTCTCACAAACAAGGAATTATTCATAGAAAATTCTTTTTTTTTTCACTTAAGAAAATTGTGCATTTATTTATTGGGAAATGTTTATGCTTTGTTATATTTACAGTACAGCGATACATCGGCAAAAGAGTACCTCTGCCAACGAAAATTCTTTTTACAGTTTCACTGAATCGGTTGAGAAGTATATGTAGATTCCCACAACGAATGTTTTATTGGATGTGTTAGCTGACATATTGCATCTGTGTTTCATTTTGATTGAACCGGGAAAGACTTTTACATTACCGAATATTCTAGCTAATGAATGCCTCTGCCAACGAAAATTCTTTTTACAGTTTCGCTGAATCGGTTGACAAGTATATGTAGATTCTGGTAACGAATGTTTTATTGGATGTGTTAGCTAACATATTGCGTCTGTATTGCATTTTGATTGGACCGGGAAAGTCTTTTACATTACCGAATATTCTAGCTAGTGAATGCCTCTGCCAACGAAAATTCTTTTTGCAGTTTCATTGAATCGGTTGAGAAGTATATGTAGATTTCCGGAACGAATATTTTATTGGATGTCTAAGCTAACTTAGTGCATCTGTGTTTCATTTTGTTTGAACCGGGAAAGACATTTACATTAACGAATATTCGAGCTAATGAATGCCTCTGCCAACGAAAAATTTTTTTTTACAGTTTCAATGAATCGGTTGACAAGCATATGTAGATTCCGGTAACGAATGCTTTATTGGATGTGTTAGCTAACATATTTCGTCTGTATTGCATTTTGATTGGACCGGGAAAGTCTTTTACATTACCGAATATCCTAGCTAATGAATGCCTCTGCCAACGAAAATTCTTTTTACAGTTTCACTGAATCGGTTGACAAGTATATGTGATTCCCGCAACGAATCTTTTATTGGATGTCTAAGCTAATATAGCGCATCTGTGTTTCAATTTGATTGAACCGGGAAAGACTTTTACATTAATGAATGTTCTAGCTAATGAATGCCTCTGCCAACGAAAATTCTTTTTTACAGTTTCACTGAATCGGTTGACAAATAGATGTAGATTCCCATAACGAATGTTTTATTGGATGTGTAAGCTAACATTGCGTGTTGTGTTGCATTTTTATTAGACCGGAAATGACTTTTACGTTAACGAAGATCCCACCTAATGAATCAGATCAGGAACAATTTATATTCGTTAGCAGTGATAACACCGCATTTTAATTAATTGTCAAACTTGAACAAGAGATTTTTATTTATTAATAACTCGTAGGAATTCGTTGTGTTACATTTATAATTTATATGATCTACTGATTTTTTGGGGGGAAATACTTGTCAATGTAGTTTTTTTAATTAAAATGTATAAACCCTCAGATAACAATGTAATTATTATGTTTAAATGCTTATTAGACCTTTCAATCACTGTAAGATATCTTAACCCCTTGGGAACGAGCGACCGGTATACGTGCCGCGTAAGGTGCTCACAATCCGTGATTATTCTCACCAGTATTTTTTATTGTAAATTTTGTCTTATTTAATCCGAGGATTTTTCAGATTCAATTAGACAAAAATTTTTCTTTGAAAAAACCGGTGATAAATGATTAAAAATTCTGTAAAAGACGCTCATCCCAAAGGTTTAAAACCGATCAGTTAGTTCCGAATTTTTGAGCACTGCATGACTTCTTTATTTATTAATTCTCTCAGTTTTATCAAATCATCTTTTTTCTCAGTTTCTTGTTTTATCAGAAACTATTTTAGATATCGAAATTAAGCAAAATGCAGATTCTAGATAAAGCTATCTATTAAGAATTTTAGTTACACCTTTCATTCACAGTACTCTCTTAAAACGAATGAGTGGATTTGGTTGCTCAAAAATGAGTTCTAATTTATTGGATCGTGAATGAGTTGATTTTTAAATGTTTAGCTCAACTTGATTTCAGTTGTTATTTTTCTATTGTGCTCAAGGAGAGCTAAAACGAAACAACTCAACTTGATAAAAATTCACTCATTACCGAGCCGTTCTTTGCGATTCGTTCGTCTCCTCTCGCCGTCGCGCCTGTCCTCACAAGATGGCGAATGTAAACATGAAGTTAAAGAAGTTTACTTAATGATGAAACATTGAGGAAGAGGATGGACCTGTTTTACTCGGTAAGTTTTATAAAAGCATTTAATTTATACTTAGTTTTTAGTGGAATTGTATGTACTGATTTTATTTTAATCTTGAAGCACGTGGTTTACGATTTCGTATACACACTAACTTAATTTACACACATACTGTGCCTCCCTAGCATATAAAGCTTTAAAATTTTGAAAAAATTCTCCTCCATTTCTTAATTTGTTGTAAAAATAAATAACTAAAGATTCCTGCATACGCTCAGGGTTGCCAGATTGGCCTTTTTTAGGCCAAATCTGAGAAATCTGGCCTTTTTTCAAACTCAATTGGCCTCAAAAAAATCATTTGGCCTTTTGGCTTTTTTCTGGCCTTTTTAGTATTTTGAAGTTTTTTTTTTACGTTATTCATTTTTAAGTAGCATCGAACTTGTTAGTTATGGTTGATAGCATTTAGTGGTCGTTTGGAATCCTTCATAAAATTCCTTCACCATAGTAAACAGATAGGCTGGTATGGCATGGGATGAGAAAAGCGAAGCAGATAAATAATAATGTGTAAGTTAGAGTACCTCAATATGAGAGTGGCGACATACGAAATATAAAATTGTTTTAGACATCTCCGGACAAAAGCGAATTGCCAAGCATCTTAGCATGTATGAATGAATGAATACTCAAAATATCTCAAATTTAACAGAAAACTTCTACTTTATCAACATTTTTGACATTCTAGCACATTCTGAAAAGCAATTTATGAGAGATTTTAGAAGAAAAAGACTATTGTTTAAATACAGTTGAAAGAATTGCATAATCTTTGCCAAAAACTTTAGAGATAACTCGTAATTTTGTTATTGGAACAGTAAATAAAATTAGATTCATTAATGATATAATCAAAAATCTGAAAATTTCGTGCAAAAATATTAAGTAATTTAAGAAATATTGTGTACTTAGTTAAAAAAGAAAAGTAACTTTAAAGTATTCTTTAATCATCTTTTATAATCATTGTTTAGAGTTGCCATCTAGTGAAATTATGATAATTTTTTATGCTTGGCCTTTTTTCTTCCTCGATTTGGCCTCAACTGATGAATTTTATCTGGCAACCCTGCGATACGCTCAGCGTCACTGCCGGCAGCTAATTTTAGAAATGCTTCTATATTTTAAAATTGTTCTGCCCTTTTATTTTTTACTTATTTATTTTCGTTTAAAATGTCCTGTTTATTACTTTGTTGATAAATAAATAAATAAGCTGATCATAGCGTCATGTAAAACCAAGGGGGGATGAGGGGAGGTGAAAATAATAAAAGTTTTCTTTTTCGATTGACAAAACTTTTTGTCAAATATAACAGTACTAAGTATTTTGTGAAAGTAATTTTTCAGATGAATCATATCAACCAAAAATATGTTTTATAATTTGTAGTAAATAATTTTGTGAAAAATTACAAGAATTTCGAAATAATTGTTTCTATCTCTATAATAGGTAGATGTGCCAGTAATGGACACCCCTTGATGTTTTTGGTTCAAAAAAAATAATAATAACAGATAAATATTTATCTTTAATTATTTATTTTATAATTCCCCCTTGCACTGGATTATTGTTGACACTTTTAATCAAACCCATCAGGAAGCAGAAAATGTTTCAAAGTTTCGCTGTTTTTCTGTGAAAATCTTAATGAAGAGGTTAAGAAATGGCTTTGTTTAATTAATTTATATATTTTTTATTTTCTTGCAATATTTGAATGTTTTTGTTTGAGTAGCAATAGAAAACTTAGAATTTTATGTACTAACGGCCATTTACAAAATTTCATTTATTTTTAAGATTTTAAGACCTGTCTGTGTTCATTACTGGAACACTTAATTAGTCAATTTCCAGTAAAGGACACCCCATGTAAGCATTGCTAAAAATGCAATTTCAGTAATGTTCATAATGCATTTAAAATCCTTTGACTTAACTGAAAACTTAAGTAATCAATTTTTAATTTTTAAATTGCACTTACCAGAATGTAATAACACTAAAATTTTTATAAATAACTGCTTTTAAGTTATTTTATTGATTGATAAAATTTTAATATTTTATGCTTTTTACTTTCTTCTATCTTCAATAGAAGAAAGTATTGTAATCGAAATTTTTTTCGACTTCCGGTTTTCGACGGATTTGCATGTTTTAGGGGTCAGAGATTCCAAAAAACATGTTTATAGAAAATGTCTGTCTGTCTGTGTGTCCGTCTGTCCGTCTGTCCGTCTGTCCGTCCGTCCGTCTATCCGTCTGTCCGTCTGTCCGTCTGTCTGTCGCCATTGTACCATCAAAAAGTATATGAAGTTATGTATAGAATTAAACCAAAATTTTATTATAAGTTTTTGGCTATGGCAAGCAGGTCCTCCCGGAATTTGGAAAAAATTCGCCGGTAGGGGGCGCTGATATAACAATTTTTGTGCGCTTTTGAATATTGTACCATCCAAAAGTGTATGAAGTTATGCATAGAATTGAACCAAATTTTTATTTTAAGTTTTTGGCTATGGCAAGCAGGTCCTCCCTGAATTTGGAAAAAATTCGCCGGTAGGGGGCGCTGTAATAGTGATTTTTGTGCGATTTTGAATATTTTACCGCCCAAAAGTTTATGAAGTTATGCATAGAATTAAACCAAATTTTTATTTTAAGTTTTTGGCTATGGCAAGCAGGTCCTCCCTGAATTTGGAAAAAATTCGCCTGTAGGGGGCGCTGTAATAGCGTTTTTTGTGCGATTTTGAATATTGTACCGTCCAAAAGTGTATGAAGTTATGCATAGAATTAAACCAAATTTTTATTTTAAGTTTTTGGATATAGCAAGCAGGTCCTCCATGAATTTGCAAAAAATTCGCCGCTAGGGGGTGCTGTAATAGCGATTTTTGTGTGATTTTGAATATTGCACCATCGAAAAGTGTATGAAGTTATGCATAGAATTGAACCAAAAATTTATGTGTTTATTTTTGGTCATGTCACGTAGGTCCTCCCTGAATTTGGAAAAATTCTGCCGGAAGGGGGCACTATAATTGCGATGTCTGTACCATTTTCATTATTGTACCATCGAAAAGTGTATGAAGTTATCCATATAATTGAACCAAATTTTTTGTGCATGTTTCTGGCTATGGCAAACAAGTCCTCCCTGAACTTGAAAAAATTCCGAAAGAAGGGGGCGCTATAATTCCGATCTCTGTGCCATTTTCATTATTGTACCATCGAACAGCGTATAAAATTATGCATACAATTGAACCAAAATGTTTGTGCTTGTTTTTGGCTTTGCCCAACAGGTTCTCCTTGAATTTGGAAATATTGCGCGGTAAAGGGGCTCCGTGCTAGCGATTTTTGTATACTTTTCTTGATTTTTCGTAGTTCTATTGTGCATCGGCGGCTCATGCAGCGGCGGGAACTCGCTTCCTGCTATGCCGGCTATTCGCAAACAGCTGATAACGACAGAATAAGGAAAAATTAATAATTTTAACAAATATCATGATATAGATTAACTCGTTTTTAGTCCGTTTAATTGACTTGAGCAGAAATTTAAGATGAAAATCAAAGTTGGTATAGTATTGAACTAATAATATTGAAGTATTAACATGTGTAACTAGGTTTTGAAATATTAAGATGTTTAAGATAGAAGAAAGTTTTGGGATTGGCACATCCAACTAGTTTTTATATATATACCTTGCATATTTTATAATCTGGCAATCAAATCAGCCAGGAAGCACAAAATATTGTTTAAGAGCACAGTCAAAGAGGGGCTCATAGGGCTTAATCCCTCCCCGTTTAAATAAAAACAATTAAGTTACAGAAGCTATTAAAAATCTATTTTCTGTCTTAAATGTTTCCTTGTTCAACTCTGAGCCCCCCGCCACACACACACACACACACACACACACACAAAAATGTAATACTATTAATGAAAGTTATAGGTAATATTCATGAAACTAGTAAATCTGCAGATCAGTGGCCTCAAACATCAGTTCTACAGTTTATTTTGAAATTATTTTATTTAGTGTTTAAAATATTCAACTCACAATATCATTTCTTTCATATTTGTAATATTAATTATTATAAATGATACATCAAGTAGTCTCTGGAAGAATAATTGCTGAAAATAGTGAGACTAAACACTAATATTCCAAAACTTTTTTTTAATTATACCTTTTAAATTCCCGTTTCAATAATTTGATAGCTGTAATTGCCTGATATTTAGTATTTTAAACTATCCATCTAAAATAATTAAAACATCGAACTTCTTATAATTACAATAACTGATGGAAACAGTAAATGATTATCACAAATATTTTATTAATAACTGGTATCCTAATTGTTAAATTTCTTTGAAAATAACTATTTTGTTTCATTCTATGTATTCATTAAATTCTGTTTCTAAGTACAGTCATAAAAACAATTATATTTATTACTTTTTATGGGGTGTCCTGTCCATTACTGGGCCAGAGGTTGTCCACTGTCTTTTGGATGTTTTGATACATTTCTGTTATTAAAATTAAATTTTGGTTCATATTGGGAAATGAGACTGTAAGAAGGGTTATTTATTTAAACTTGGTAAAAACAAACTAGCTACATATATACTGGGCTTAGCAGTCATTTTGTTTTTCAGAAGGTAGAACGAAGTGTTTTTAGTGAATGAAAAACCCCTTTCCAGAAAAATATACTACAGGAAGAATTTGCTATGTATTGTGAAAGTGATTCGGAATTGAACTGTATTTACCATTTTGTGATCAATAAATTAGCTGTTGAGTTATAAGCATTTTTGATCGTAAAAAATAAACTGTTTGGATTTTAAAGAAGGATTTTTCTAATAGAAAACTCAAAAAATGAGTAAATTTATTTATTAAAAAAAAATTTATAGCATTTCTTGTCACATGGGGTAAAATAGGTATAAGCCATCTTTTTTATGCTAGTTGAGGTGAAGATATGAATGTATGAAAATTGATCAAAATTGAAAGACTTTTGAGAGCAAATTGTTATTGATCCTGTGTTTAAAACTGAAATTATGCTTTGTTATATGAAATTAGGCTATAAATTAGTTGCGAACATCTGTTATCCGCACTTCGCTTTGGAATGTAAACATTAAAAATCGCTGTTAACCGACAATTTCTGAAATATCACATTAAATCAAAGTACCATATTTTTGGCCATAAATTAAATTAAAACATATGTTCTAACTTGATTAAATTGGGTGGATTAAGGGTGTATTCGAAAAAATATTTCTCCACCCTCAACAGCTCAAAATTTTCTGGGACATTTTCAGACTCATTTTTAAAAGTAACAACATGGAACTTGCTGGGGCGATTTTTGAAGAGATGCATAAGAGGCCGTGTGATTTCATTTTTCGCTCAATTCATTAGAATTTGATTTTTAAACAATTATTTTCTCTGTATGACCATTTTTTTCATTCCCAGATCTCCCGCTTCCGAAAATTCGGTTCAAAACGCCCACTTTGACAATATTTTCTGCATTTATAAAAAAATCGAAAAGCATGGCGCATTATGTAGTTTCTAAATAAGAGAATTTCCCAGTTTGAGGCGTTTGAAACAGGGTTGGCAAGGTTTTTCCCACCCCCGGTAAATACCATGGTAAAAACCGGTATTTACCGTCCTGGGAAATACTGTTTTTCCCACATGGGAAAAACTGATTATTAAAAACAAATATAAATTCAAAACAACCTTTAAAAATGTCAAAATTGAGTTTTAAGTAAATAGCTTGAAAGATACAGAAAAAAAAAAAGGAAGATCTACAAAAACAGACAATGGAGTGCATTTATTTAAATATTTATACACCACACAGATTCCCAAACATTTACCAGTCATAATCGTATTCTTTGTCTTCCACTTTTACATTGGATTTTAGCATCATATAACAAAATACTAATTTAGAGACTTTTTGTAAACCCAGTCTATTTCTAATCTTGTTTTGGGTGAAAGAAAAATTAGAAAAAATATGCTCCAGAGATTCTGATGATGCAGGACATACCTGAAGATGTTCCATTAATGGGAGAAATTCTGCATCTATTCCAATTTTACTTAAATTCTTCCACCATAGTGCAGGTGAAATAGCGTTTGTAATGTGGTCGGAAAAAATGCATCTTCTGACTTGAACTATATTGTGTATTTATTGTAAGTACTGTTGATTTCAAGTCTTCACATATTCATGAGCAGATTCCTCCTGATCCTGTGATAACTTTTCACCTTTATATTTTGGATTCATCAGGTGTGCCAAAAAATGGACAGGGGCCGTTGCTAGATTTCAGCTAGAAAGCTAGCTTATCAAAGCTAGATTTCACTTTGCTGAAATGTGGATTGAGTTCTTTATTTTGAAGACGCTCTAGGTAAATTTCACAAGCATCAGCAATATTAGCATTACTATCATGTTGTAACTTTAACTTCGTAAGGGCTTTTGGAACTGGTTTCATTTGGTTGTACATATTTTTTCCTTCTTTATACAGATAGAGATTATTTACTAAACACTTAATGGTGTTATAAATTTCATCTTTGTGATTATCCACAATTTGAAGATAAAAAGGACTGTTAGTAATAAAAGTTTTTAAACAAGCTATTTGTGAGTTCCACCTTGTTTTGCCTGGAATTTGTGATTTAACTGAATTGGCATACTCTTTCAATAAACTCCCAGGGATATGGGGATTTCTAAAATAAATCTGAATTTTGACAACATTAGCCACAACAGAATCAGTTGTTATATTTTTGACAAGAATATTTAAATAATATGATGCAGATCCATATGTAACTGGTATAATATCTTCCGTTTCAAGATTCTGCCACATTGTAAGCATTTTCTGTTCATTATCCGAAACAAAACTTTTTGCAGTGCATCCATATGTAGCTTCTGCTGCAATTTTTGCCCCATGAGCAAGATTTATACAATACTCACTCATTTACTTATTTTTCCAGAAATCTATTAAAGAAAGAAACATACTTTTTCCATTACAGAATATGGAATTGGCTATAACAGGGTCATTATGTACATTATTCCCAGTGATGGAAATTGGGAAATAAAAGGTAGTCGTATGACGACTTCTGTAAAAATCTTACGTGTCAAATTAAAATTTTTAGTTGCAATTTCTAAAATTCATTTTTAACATTGTTGTAATATTGTATGCTACTTTTTAGAAAAGTACCAATTTTTTTTTATTTAAAATCATTGAAGTTCTTAATCTCTAAGATTATAACAATTGAAGCAACTGTAAAAATGGTATAAAGCATTTTTTATTATTGCTATATTTAGAAATTAATAGGAAAATGCACTTAATCACGTAAACTTTTTAGCAAAACAAAAACAAAATTTTATTATTTTTGATAATTACTATTGAATTTAGTAAAAATTAAAAATCATATAATGCATGTACATTTGGATTTCGTAACAAGAAATCAAAAGGTGCACATTTTTTTTTGTGTGTGTGAGTCAACCGTTAAAACAATAGCCAAAAAATATTTTTAAAAAAAGCTAGGCATCAAATTTGATGACCCGAGAATGATTTTGTAGTCATCAATTGCAATAATTTAGTTGCATCAGCATTTGACGACTAACGACTGCTAATTTCGAACACTGATTACACCATTCGTCTTTAATGTGAGTAACAGTTCCCCAGCTATTTTCTCTACAGCAACAACAGATTCCTGAACTTCTGCTTTATGCAATAATTCTTATTTATTTATATTCCTTTCCTACAAAATAATTTTAAACCTAAGGAAAATTTGTAATAACTATGTATTTTTATCTTTAATTTTACACATCAGATTCAGAAAGCAAAAATATTTCTTATATATTGTCATTTGGAAGTTTTTCCCGGTATTTACCACTTTTTCCCAGTGGGATGGGAAAAACAAGTTTTGGACGGGAAAAAGCCAACCCTGGTTTGAAAGCAAAAATGAATCAGAAAATAAGCAGTTTGGATCAGAATACACCCTTATAACAGGATAAACAGTAAAAAGAGTCGCAGCAATCCAAGGAAGTTAAACCAAAGGTTCTCGCTGCAGTGAATCCAATGATTGGTGGCTGGGTCGTTGTGAAATTCAGTGTAAAGAAGTCTGTTCAAGAATTTACAGGTCTTATTATTGATATCCTTGATGAAGATGAATACACTGTAAAGTTTGCAACAAAGTAATCTGCCGGATTAAGTCTTCCTTGAGAAATACGACATTGCTGATGTGCAGAGTGAGATAATATAGACGAACACGCGAACGCCGTTCGCAGAAAATTTTCAAAGTTTGCAGGCAGTTTTGATGGGGGTTTTTTTTTACAAGTTTCTTTATTTAAAAAAAGCAATTAACAAGACACCAGGTGAAGAATTGGTGTAACGCACGTTGCAGACTATTTACAAGGTCTGTAGACTATTTTTCAACGGGATAGAAAAAAAAAAGTTTGCTAGAAAGTGTTTGCCATGTACCATAGTACAGTATTTTTTGGAAGAAGCGTCGCAGCTCATACGAGTTAAAAACTTTAAAATATTGTAAGTGCGGTGCTTATGCCGGAACGGCAGGTACAATTCCTTTTTTTTTTCCCCTCCTGCCAGGGCCGGTAGCAGAAACAGTGCAGCACTGACGCAGGTGCTGCAGATTATGTTAGGCTTTGCAGATTAATTTAACAGATTAAAAATAAATTTTGTGTTAAAAAATAAATGTTAAATGTTCAAATCTTTTTAAATAAAGTTTATTTGGTTGGAAATTTTAGTGAATGTTTATGTGCTTGTATATAACTTTTCATTTTTGCTTTTGGCGGCAATACAGCACTCGGGAGGAGCACGGCACTTTTTGCAGAAAATTTTAAAGAAATTATTTGAGTTCGCAGACAGTTTTACATTTTATCTAAGTCTGCTGATGTGGAGGCATCCCAAATTGTCAGGAAGTCTATCTCAACCAAGCTGTACCAGTCGTTGCCATATACATATTTTGTACATAAATTTTCATTCACTTATAGCTAGTTAACTTTATAAATTGCTTTTGATTTAAAATATTTTTCAGTTAACTTAATTTCTCATTTTTTCCTACAGATACTCATGCTGCTATCTATCTGCTTTTGAGCTGCATTAAATAATAAAAAAAAAACAACTTTTAAAATGAAACACTGTTAGAAACATGATTCAGAGCATGGACGTAAATTGATGTGGTGAAAATTAAGAACAGTTTTGGGGGGGGGGGGGGGATAGGATTTGTGTGTACTTGTATCTTATTTCTATTAGTTTCAGGGTTGGAAAAAAACCGTTTTTTTTTTTGTAAAAAACCAAAAAAACCGGTTTATTTGGTTTAAACCAGGTTTTTTTGGTTTAAACCGGGGTTTTTAAAATATAATTTCCTATTGCATATAGATGCATATCTGTTGATAAAATAAACATTTTTGGATATCATATAAGTAATATAACTTTTAAAAAATATTTAAATTAAATAATTACAGTCAATTATATAGAAAATTGAAATCATTTCTAATTTAAACATTATTAGTAACAGCTATGTCATATGTTCAAAGTAAACTGCTCTACGCAGTGAAACATTGATACCTTGAAAATCGTATGAAGAATCCTTTGATTAATAATATAATAACCAATCAATAAACATTTGATGCAGTTTCATGAATATATTATTCTATGGTTGTTGTTATTATTATTTTTTTAATATCCAAATACTTCTGGTTATTTTGTTTTCTGAGTGATAACTCCAAGTGTCCAAGTCAACATTTTTGGCCATTAGATTCAGCAACTAACAGAAAAGATTGATTAGTATAATTGAAATGCTATAACTAGCACTTAATTTTTGCAAACTGTGTTATTCAATTTGATATCTTAAGTTACTCTTTTAATTTCTTTAAGGATAATCTTCCCCAATCCCAATCCAAAAAAATTTCTTTTACAACTTAACCAAAATCTTACAGATCATTGTATTTTGTTATTAACTGCTGTAAATAATCTGCATTTTTTTTAATGAAAATATTTTTGTTAAATATTGAATATTATTTATCTATTTTATCTTTTCTAATTTTACATGTTTTAAGAAAAACCTTTAGGGTACCAGATATGTTTATCAGCACATGCTAATTTTCATTCTACATGCATAGAAACATGACCTAGGCTCATGATGTCTAATGTTGACTGTTGAGATGAAGTGTTAAAAGTAAAAATTACTTCTATCTATAATTTAAAACAATTAAATTACAAAAAAGAGAAAATATTATATTAGATTTTTTCTAAAAAAACCAAATGGTTTTTTTTGACAAAAAAACCAATTGGTTTAAACCGTGGTTTAAACCATGGTTAAAACCACTTGGTTTAAACCGTACCAACCCTGATTAGTTTCATAAGAGATTGTCAAGAAAAAAATGTAAACAAAGTGAAAGAGACAGTTTTTTGTCTTCCCTCCTCGCCACAGTTTACATATGATTCAGAGGATGAAGGTACAAAACTTTTAAATGGTCTATACATTAATTATAATGTAATTCAACTTTAATCAGCATATACCCATTTTACCCCGAACTGAGATAAAATGGGCAATTATGTTGAATTTAGACCTAAAGTACATAATGTAAAAAATATTGAACAAAAACATGATAATATTTCATAATGTTTCTGCTATGAAACATTAAAATAAAAAAAAAGGCTTTTTTATACCCATTTTACCCCGGCTGACCCTAACTAAAGTTCCACTTTCCTAATGTCCCCAATAGCAGAATTTTCGATGTCCATCTGCAGCAAACCAAAATTTATCTGCAACCTAACAATACTGAAACAAGCTACTATCTTAAATACTTATAGTAACCCATAAAATAAACAGAAATTGCATTTCACATAGAAAATTAATAAGAAATACAAAAACTCTTAAATCAAAGTAAATTTTTGGTGAATTTTTTTAAGCACAATATTATTTTTAAGCTGGTAGATTAATCTGCAAGGTCTAAAATAACCTGCATCGCTGCTGCCGTGCTGCACAGTTTCTGCTACGGGGCTAACACCTAATTTCGAGTTGTCGGATTAAGCAGCATACACCGAGGAGGAGGGAGAAATTACATCCATCCTAACTCAATTTTAGTTCTTGCATATAAACCCCACCCACCTCACTCCTTTGGAAGCATGACATTGTCATGACAAGTTTTTTTGGAGGTACCTCATACAAACATCAAAAAATTTGTATCCTACCCAACACTAAACCACCCAGAAGTGAAACACTTGTCATGTGATCAAAAACGTTTATAACTCAACAGGTAATTTATTGATCACAAAATGGTAAATACAGTTCAATTCCGAATCTCTTCCATAGTCGAGCTTTCCAATTTGATATCTTTCTGTTAAAAAATGAATTTGAAAATGTGTCAATGTTTTGTACTTGTTGAGTAGTGTTGTAGAGAGGGACCTCAGCTATCCAATGCAAAAAGAATTATTTAAAAATGTCCAAATGAAAACGAGTTATTAGAAAATACTCTTCACCCCCCGTTTTAGAAAATAGCATTAGCTTGCAAGTGCCTTCACTTGCAGGGACTCACTAAGGCTCCTGTTTCTGCAAGTGAACACACTCGAGTGCTATTCCTATGAGGAGTTTTTTGGCTGATCTCATTTGCATTTTTTTTTCTTTTTTTGCGGCATTGTATAGCTGATTTGATCTTCAGTGCCCCTTGTTTACTTTAATTTTAATCGCAGGTTTTTTGTTTTTTAAGACAATACTTTCACTTTTGGAACAGATTCTAAAAGTAAAAGTAATTTCTCAAAAAAAAAAAAAAAAATCTGCAATCAAAATTGAAAAAGTAAACGAGTGCCATGAGGATCAAGCTCAGATGTCCAACCCCCCTCCCCCCCAAAAAAAAAATTATATATATGTATACATATATATATGTCGTAGGCTATTTGAGAAATCCGGCTCTTTGCAAACAGTCTAGGCTCTTTGCAAAGAGCCGAGCTAATTGGAGAATCCATCTCCCTTTTTCCAATTAGCCTGATATTTTTCAGGCTTATTGCAAAAAGTCTAGAAAGCGTTTGGCTAATTGAAAAATTACCACTTATTATCCGATCAGGGTGATTATTTTTAGCTCACAGGCTATCAAAGACTGAGAGCTTATGTGCCCGCCGATTCTGCATGTACGTGTGTACGTACGTATGTACGTGTGTACGTACGTATGTACGTAACACGATAACTCTTCATAGTAATATCCGATTTGCTTCAAAAATTTTTTTCTAGGTTCATTCTGATAAGGTGCTTCCCTGATTAGTTTTTGGGGTTCATTGGTTAAGGATAAAGTGGGAAAAGGGGGGCTGACCCCCCCTTAATTTATATAAATGGGTTTTTCATGCAGAAATATTCAATTTGCTCCAAATTTGGTATGCCGGTTTATTGTGTTAAGGAGCTTCCCTGATTAGATTTGGAAGCTCATTATTTAAGTATAAAGGGGGGAAGTCGGGTCACCCACCTTAATTTAGATAAATCGGTTTTTCATGATAAATTATTCGATTTGCTTCAAATTTGGTTTACCAGTTTATTAAGTTAAGGAGCTGCCTTGATTAGATTTGAAGGTTCATTAGTTACATATAAAGGGAGGAAAGGGGGGGGGCTGCCCCCCCCCATCGTAATTTAGATAATTGGGTTTTTCATGCAGAAATATGCGAATTGCAATCAATTTGGTATACCGGTTAATTATGTTAAGCAGCTTCCCTGATTACATTTGGAAGATCATTATTATGTATAAAGGGGGGAAAGGGGGGCAATTGCCTCTCCCCTTAATTTAGATAAATGCGTTTTTCATGTAGAATTATTCGATTAGCTCAAATTTGGTATACTGGTTTATTATGTTAAGGCGATGGCTTGATTAGATTTGGAGGTTCATTAGTTAAATATAAAGGGAGGAAAGGGGGGGCCTATCCCCCTCAATTTAGGTAAATGGGTTTTTAATGCAAAATTATTCGATTTGCTCCAAATTTGGTATACCGGTTTATTATGTTAAGGATCTTCCCTGATTAGATTTAGAAGTTCATTAGTTAAGTATAAAGGGGGGCTAGCCCCCCCCCCCGCTTAATCTAGATAAATGGGTTTTTCATGCAGAGTTATTCGATCTGCTCCTAATTTCGTATACCGGTTTATTATGCTAAGGAGCTTTCCTGATTATATTTGGAGGTTCATTAGTTAAGTACAAAGTGAGGATAGGGGGGCTAGACCACCCCCCCCCCCCCCTTAATTTAAATAAATGGTTTTTTCATGCAGAGTTATTCGATTTGCTCTAAATTTCGTATACCGGTTTATTATGTTAAGGAGCTGCCTTGATTAGATTTGGAGATTTATTGGTTAGTATAAAGGAGGGGCAGGGGCTAGTATCCCCTTAATTTAGATAAATGGGTTTTTCATACAGAATTATTCAATTTGCTTCAAATTTGATAAACCAGTTTATTACGATATGGCTTCCTTCATTTGATTTGGAGGTTCATTTGTTAAGTATAAAAGGGGGGAAAGGGGGGCAATTGCCCCTTCCCTTAATTTAGATAAATGGGTTTTCATGCAGAATTATCTGATTTTGTTTAATTTTTTTCAACCGGATCCGAACTTGAAGGTTCCATTTGAAGTCAACCCGAAAACGGACCACAACCAGGTTTCGGATTGAGATCAATTAGAACTTTCAGGTTCGGATCGGGTTGCCGGTGGACGGAGATTATTTTGTCTGGCTTGCATCGGGTTATAGTTCTTTGGAATATTTTTGTCGGTTAAGATTTGGTTCGGGACGGGTTTCAGGTTGACTTAGAATTTTTAGGTTCTGGTAGCGTTTCGTGTCCACGGAAACTAATTTGTCTTGTTCGGATCCGGTTATGAATTTTTGAAATATTTTTGTCGGTTATCAGATTTGGTTCGGGATTTCGGGTTTTTTCAAATGGAACTCTCAGGTTCGGGTCGGGTTGCATGTAGACTGAAACTATTTTGTCTTGCTCAGATCGGGGCACGGTCTGTTGTAATTTATTTTTCGGGTTTGGGTAGGGTTATGCGTTAATAAACCTAATAAAAAGAAAATTGCCCAGTTAAATTGATGGCATTGGGCTCACAGGCTATTCACACTAATTGTATATTATACTCTTATTTCAAAGAATAATGCCTCTCGAAAAATAAATGAAGGTATTAGTCCCCGTTGCCCCCCTTTCTACTTAACCAAAGAACCTACAAATCTAATGAGGGAAGTTACTTAACATAATAAACTGGTATACAAAATTTGAAGCAAATCAGATAATTCTGCAAGAAAAAAACATTTCACTACATTAAGGGGGGGGGAGGTTAGCTCCCCCATTCCTCCCTTTATGCTGAACCAATAAACATTCAAATCTAATCAGAAAAGCTCCTTATTAGAATGAAACTAGAAAAAAATTAAACTAAATTAGATAATTCTGCATGAAACCACATTTATCTAAATTAAGGGGAGGGGAAATTGTCCCCTTTCCCCCCTTTTATACTTGACCAATGAACTTCCAAATCAAATGAATCAAGCCATATCGTAATAAACTGGTATATCAAATTTGAAGCAAATCGAATAATTCTGTATGAAAAAGCCATTTATCTAAATTTGGGGGACACTAGCCCCTGTCCCTCCTTTATACTTAACCAATAAATCTCCAAATCTAATCAAGGCAGCTCCTTACATAATAAACCGGTATACGAAAATTGGAGCAAATCGAATAACTCTGCATGAAAAACACATTTATCTAAATTAAGGGGGGTCTGGCGCCCTTTCCTCCCTTTATACTTAACTAATGAACCTCCAAATCTAATCAGGGAAGCTCTTTAACATAATAAACCGGTATACCAAATTTGAAGCAAATCGAGTAATTTTGCATTAAAAACCCATTTACCTAAATTAAGGGGGGGGTAGCCCCCCCCCCCTTTTCCTCAGTTTATACTTAACTAATGAACCTCCCAATCTAATCAAGCCATCTCCTTAACATAATAAACCAGTATACGAAATTTGAGCTAATCGAATAATTCTACATGAAAAACGCATTTATCTAAATTAAGGGGAGAGGCAATTGCCCCCCTTTCCCCCTTTATACATAATAATGATCTTCCAAATGTAATCAGGGAAGCTGCTTAACATAATTAACCGGTATACCAAATTTATAGCAAATCGCATATTTCTGCATGAAAAAGCCATTTATCTAAATTACGGGGGGGGGAGGGGAGAATAGCCCCACTTTCCTCCCTTTATATGTAACTAATGAATCTCCAAATCTAATCAAGGCAGCTTCTTAACTTAATAAACCGGTATACCAAATTTGGAGCAAATCGAATAATTCATCATGAAAAACCGATTTGTCTAAATTAAGGGGGTAACCCCCTTTCCCCCCTTTATACTTAAATAATGAGCTTCCAAATCTAATCAGGGAAGCTCCTTAACACAATAAACCGGTATACCAAATTTGGAGCAAATCGAATATTTCTGTATGAAAAACCCATTTATATAAATTAAGGGGTGGGGGACTAGCCCCCCTTTTCCCCCTTTATCCTTAACCAATGAACCTCAAAAAATAATCAGGGAAGCACCTTATCAGAATGAACCTAGAAAAAAAAAATTGAAGCAAATCGGATATTTCTATTAAGAGTTATCGCGTTACGTACATACGTACGTAGACACGTACATACAGAATCGGCGGGCACATAAGCTCTCAGGCTTTGATAGCCTCTGAGCTAAAAATATCACCCTGATCGGATAATAGGTCGTCATTTTTCAATTAGCCTAACGCTTTCTAGGCTCTTTGCAATAAGCCTGAAAAACATCAGGCTAATTGGAAAAGGGAGATGGATTCTCCAATTAGCCCGGCTCTTTGCAAAGAGTCTAGGCTGTTTGCAAAGAGCCGGATTTCTCAATTAGCCTACGACATATATATATTCAAAATGTCGAAATGCAAATAAGAATAGCATTAACCCGCGAGTATCTTCCCATAATGGGGTAGGGAAAAAAATACAAAGTTTGTCAAAAGTTAAAAAGCACTAATTTCATTAAAATGCGAATATTGCCAGAGAATTGTAAAAAAAAAAAAAAAAAAACTCAAATTTCACTAAAGAATCATGAGAAAAATATGAATTTTGTCAAAGGATCTTGTGGGGGATAATGTTTTTGCAGTCAAAAGTCTTTTTATTCCAGTCAATACTGTGTTCGCTAAAATTTCTGGTATTTTTTCATGATGTACCCCCTCCCCCGACTGATCAATTTAGCCATAATTTCACATAATCTAAAAAAAAAATAATAAATGAAAATGATTTGAGAAATATATCATACAGCAGTAAAATTTTAAAACATTTTACTTTTTCATATCATCAGGCAGAAACTAATTTCAGTAAGTGGCAGGAACTAATAATTCACACATGTATTTGATATGTAAACAATTCAGTTAAAAATTAAAACTGAAGATTATGAGTGTTGTTCAAAGTAGCAAGTTAGGTTTAATGATGTACCGAATAGTGATTTGGCCGAATACTGAATATTCAGCTAGCCGAATAGTAACTGTTTGGTCAAATACCTTTTTATATTTCAAAGTTTAAAGGTATTAAAATGTCATTTTTTAAAACAACTTTACATAATATTTAATAAAACCAATTACATTTACATAGTAAATTTCATATTGGGAAAAAAACTTGTGTTTATATTTAAAGGATGACCTTTTTTTTTAATTAATAAAATTTTAAATTTAATGGTTTCTTCTATGAATTAACATTTGTTAAAACAATCGCTAATTATTTTTGTTGTAGGTTGAGTAAACTCTGTTTTTGGTTCAGGTTGATTTGAGGCTGAGTGTGAATTCCTGCAAGTTGGGTTCGGGTTAAATCCAAATTTCAAAAGTTAGTTTGGTATATTTTTTAAGTTTAAAAACTATCTCTGTTATAATAAACATAGATATTTGTGTACGTGCTGTTTTCTAAAGAGACTTCCATTTTTTATGTAACCCTTTGGAATAATTTGTGTTTTTTCTGCAACCAGACTTCTATAAAACCAAAAACTTTCTGTGCACATAAATATTGGGTCAAAAGCTATCTGCAAATTAATTTAATGTTTAATAACATAAAATACCGTGTTAAGTAGTTTTAAAGTAATTACCATTTAAATTAAAAAATAATTAATATTAATCAAAGAATAATTATTTTGGTTAAAAAAAAATAAAGCTAAAAATCCATGATAAGAAGGGCAGAAATAATGTGACATTGCTACTGAAACAACTAAATCACATTTTGTAGGGAGAGGTCCATTCATAGGTATCATCATTAAAGAGACCGGTGAGTCTTTACCGTGGCCCTTTGACAAAAATCATTTTTTTCTGTGGCCGTTTCACGAAATTCTCGGTTTTTTTTTTTTTTTTTTTTTCTGTGATCATTTGACGAAATTCACATTTTATCTGCGATCCTTTCATGAAATCAGTTTTTTCCCGCCATCCTTTGACAAAATTCGCATTTTCCTATGATCTTTTGACAAATTTCGCACTTTTTACGCAGCGCTTTGACGAAATTTGCATTTTTTTTTTCACGATTCTTTGAAGTAATTAATTTTTTATGCGATTCTTTTACGAAATTTGCATTTTTTTCACGATCTTGACAAAATTCGGGCTTTTTTCCATTATGCTTTTAAGAAATTAGTTTTTTTCGTGCACGCTTTTGATGAAATTTGCTCTCTTTTTTGCGGTCCTTTGACGAAATTCACGTTTTTTCTGCGATCTTTTTACGAAATTCGTGTTTTTCTTGTGTTTTTTACGGAATTCACACCTTTTTCTGTGGCCCTTTGACAAATTTCTTTTTTTTTTCCCCCGATCAATTGATGATCATTTTTCCGCGATTCTTTTACGAAATTTGCTTTTTTTTAAAAAAAATCCTTTGACAGAATTTAGGCTTTTTCCGCGCTATGCTTTTACGAAATTCATTTTTTCCTGCACTCCTTTTATGAAATTCTTTTTTTTTTTTTTTTTTTTTTTTTTTTTTTTTTTTTTTTTTTTACGATCCTCTCACGAAATTTGCGTTTTTACGGCAATCATTTGTTGAAATTCGCAGTGGTATCTTTTTATGTCTAAATTTTTGGACTGATGGCTGATTTTTTTAAATTTTCAAAACCGAATGCCTTAAATTTTCTGAAAATTTGGAACAGAATCACGTCTGTCAAACAATAACAGGGGTCAATGCAGACAAAATTTGGGGCCTATTTAGGGCCCTTTCACAAAATTCCTTTTAATAAAATAAGGCCCCCTACGTAACATTCTTTTTCATAAAAACTGCTTTAAAATGTGTAATTTGTAAATAAAACTAGGTTACGAAACTTTAGCAAGGGGATGTAAAAAAATGATTTTGTTCATAAATTCTTGGTTTAAATTTGAGTAACTGGATTTCAACTTTCGTTAAAAAAAATGTTATTTTTCACAAAATTATAATAAAATTGATAAAAATAACTTCTACTTTTCGCAAAATGGGCCCCAAGAATAAAAACCTGCATCGAACCCTGAATATAATCTGTCTGGCAAACAAATCGTACATAAAATTGGAGAATATTTTTAATTTTTCGGTATTTAAAAAAAAAAAATTTACAAGGACAAAAATTAAGTTTTTTGTTTTCTAAAAAAATTTTCCGCAAAGTTCCGAATTTTTGGAAAATTTTCCGCACATGCGTCTATATTATACAACTGTGTCTGCAACACTTTGGCAAAATTTATTTTATTTTATTTTTTTGCAACCCTTTGGCAATTTTTTTTTCTGCAACACTTTGGCAATTTTTTTTTTCTGCAACGCTTTAGCAAAATTTATTTATTTATTTCAGCGACCTTTTGATGAATTTCGCAAGGGGGGGGGGGGGGGGTCCTGCGACATTATGACTAATTCCACATTTTTCGCGTGATCCATTGGCAAAATTTATTTATTTATTTATTTTTGTGGGTGGGGGCCCCTTGTCAAAAACGTTTTTTCTGCTATCTTTTGACGAAACGTGCATTTTCTTTCCGGATTCTTTTACAAAATATGCTTTTTTTTTCATAATCCTTTGAAGGAGTTGCCATTTTCTTTTCCCTGCTATCTTCTAGCGATACATGCATTTGTTCCCCATCCTTTGACGAAATTTTCATTTTATTTGCAATCCTTAGACAAAACTTATTTTATTCGTGATCTTTTTAATTACGGGTGCACAACTTTTTAAAGATAATGGCTTTTTAGAAAAAGTCTGTTTTGTCGAGGGCCACACGTGAGAGAATTCTATTTCGAGTAGCCGATCGACGAAATTTGATTTTTCTGCACATTATCGACAAAAATTGTGATATTTTCATTTCAGACCAATGAAACTCTTGATTTTTTTAGACTGATCGACAATTCGCTATTTTCCGTGCATTATGGACAAAATAACATATTTTCGTGTCTGACCAACGGAATTAGTGATTATCGATCGACAAAATTTGCAATTTTTCTGACTGATCATGAAATTCATGATTCTGCATTATCTCTGATGAAATTAAAAAAATTTTCAGGCAATAAATTGACAAATTTGAGATTTCTTTTTCTCTCTATAAACTGATGAAAATCATGATTGGTTCTGCAGTCGATCAACAGAATTCTCAATTTCTTCGTGCATCGAGAAAATTCGCTATTTTACCATAACGAAATTCTCAATGTTCCTGTACACAATCGACAAAACGCACAATTTTTCCATGCCCGATCAATGAAATTCACGATTCTTAAACTGACTGATGAAATTTTCAATTTTTTTTGTGGCAAATTGACGAAATTCATTGCAGACCACAGGTTTTGGCATCCCTACTTTTAACAAAATTGGTGTTTTTATTTTAGCTAACGTTTGACGAAATTGATTTTTTCGGTGACAATTTCTCGAAATATGAGACATATTTTTTTTATGTCCAAATTTCCAGACTGATGAATGATTTTTCATAATTTTTGGAACAGAATCGCCCCTCAATTTGCAATCAGTCACAGAAATTAACGAGAAACTTGTCATTCAATCTCTGGGGGGGGGGGGGGGGATCTCAAAATTTGTCTCTCGGTTGCAGGACCAAAATATGAATTTCAACAATCTTTCGCCGCAAAATGTATCAACCTGTCGTCCGAAAATATCACAAGGTTCGCAGGATTTGTTTTAAAATGAAACACTTTTTTGAAAACAAATTTTTTAGATGGAAGCCTCCTGCTCATGATGTGTTTTTGGGTGGGATTTCAAAATTTTGGTGATGAATCCCGCCCTGAAATTAAAGTCCTGTACTGTGTTCTACAGTAGTCTTTAAAATGAAGAAATCATGTGTTAAGCATTGATTATGTAACTGTCCAACTCTTCCTGAGAAAGTAATAAGTAACTATTTTCCCATTGGGTGTAATGTAAAAAAATACTTTTGACTGTGTCTGGGTGAATGTAACTCTGGCAATAATGGGTCATTTGCCTGGATATAAAATGCAGGGTTTTTTTTTTCAATTATTGAAAGTTTTCCTAAAAATTAGCCTTTAAAAATTTCTTTAGCTGTAAAATACTTTTTTTTTCTGTGGTGCTTTCAAATTGTTGCCGTCAAGTTTTGGCGGATTCCATCTAGTTTATTTTTAAACATGGCATCAATTGTTGTCTTTGGTTTATTAAATTTATCTTGTATTCTATAAATAACTTCGTCCTTTATTAAAATTGATTGAATTAGTTTTCAAAATTTCGTTGTCATTCAAACATTTAAAAAAAAAAAAAAAAAAAAAAAAATCTTTGTTTACATTCAAAAAATTTATCATGAATTATAGGTCAGTGAATTAGGTGCTCTACTGTATATATATTTTTTAGAGGAGGCGTGGATTGGTTATAATTTCTCAAAATTAAATTCAGTCAATTACAAATACCACAACAGTGCCAGTTGTTAGTTTAGTCTATTTTGAATGATTTTTGAGCTTCAGTACGATTTTTTCAGATTTTTGTCAAATCTGAAAGGGTAGAAATTTAAATTTTGGTATAAGGCAGAATTGATACCAATTCATAACAGTATGTGCATATATAGGTAGTGAAGGAAGTGATATAGATTTTTCAAAAATAACCTTTTTTTTATTTAAAACAAAATCTAAATTTTTTGACAGCTTGAGAAAACAATTCTTCTAAGCATCTAATAAAAAAGAAATTAATTATAAATATGAATTTTGTGATGAGATATTCCAAGAATTGTGGGGCATTTCAAAGGCCATTGAATAACATAGGAAAGTGAAAAAGCAACTTATCTCTGAGAAGGAGCTTTAATCTGATTATTCTAATAAATTTTAATTGCAACAAAGGGATAGCTTAATGCAGTGAGTAGCCAGTTATCCAAAAACATGTGAACCCAACAATTCCAGATAATTTACTTTATACTGTATATATTTTTAATTATGCAACAGTCCCATCCCTCCAATTTATTGCTTGGGTAAATTGGAGAGAAATGAATTTCCTTTTTTGTATGTTTCAGGCACTTTCGTATAAACTCATCATTACGTCTGTGTTTTGAAATTTTAAGTTAAAATCATTGAAACATTTTAAATCAATAACATTGTTTTTGCACATTTTCATTTTAGGAACAATACTTTGATCCTATCGCTCAAGCTGGTATGGTTCAATGGAGGTTTAAAACAATGAGGTTAAATTTAACACCATCCCAAAAGAAGTACCAACAAAGAGGACTATCAAAGATGCACGTGATAATCCTGAGGAGCAATCAGCAAGAAATAGAAGACAGGGTATAAATTTACATATTAATCTTAAATATATTTTTTAAGTTTTTTGTCATTGGAATTTCTTTTTTTGTGTGTGTGTGTGTTTTGTAATTGTTTTGTGACCTTACAGATACATATGTGAAAAAAAAAAATCTGTTTTCATATTAGTAAACTTCATACCTAGCATCTTACACTATATTGCCATTAATGATCGGCAACTTTCAATTTTAGACATTTTGTCAAATATTTAGAAATATGCTTGACATATTCTTCTGGAATTTCAGGATTGAAATGAACAGGTATGATCTCATATTTAGCAATGTCGATTTAATAAGGGGATCAATTAGGGGGGCAACAAAAAATCAAAGAAAAAATATATATACTTGGGATCACCCTGTAAAATAAAATGCACGAAATGATCTACCGCTACCGAATATAAATAAACAGACATTGTGCAATATGTGTATTTTTTTGTGTAAGACTAGCACGTATATTAATAGAGATATAGCGATTTATTTAAAAAAATTAAATTCTTGCATGATTTTTGCTTATAACACGCAGAATTTTCAACCCAATTTAACGCCGGTTTCAGAAAAATTGACAAAATATAATAGAAACAATATAGTGCAATTGGAATATAAATATATTAAATATTTTAGGTAATATGAGCAGTTGTATAAAATAATTTTTATCTGTGCATGCGTGAACGATAACAAGGATCATTTTACATAATTTAATAGTCAACTCTATGGAGCAACTTATTTTTAAAAAATCTAGTCAAATGTCGTAAAAATTCAGAAAGATATCGGCGTTAAAGTGAGCAAATTTTTAGTTGTTCTTTAAAAGCAGCTGAATCATAAGAGATTTTCCACAAATTGTCATTTTTAATTTTTTTTTTTTTAATTTCCATTTTTTATTGATGCTTTAGTTATTGGATAACCACCAGAACGAGCCTATACCATGATCAAAAGAAGTATAAAAATCAAAGCATTTTTTCCAAATCTACTCGTTGATACTCACTAAATATTTTTTTCTGAAAGTCAGTTAATAAAAATTGACAATTAGTGGAAAATCCCTTATCATTCAGTTACTTTTAGAGAACAACTAAAAATTTGCTCACTTTAATGCCGATATCCTTCTGAATTTTTACGATATTTGACTAGTAGATTTTTTTTTTAATAAGTTGCTCTATAGAATATTAAATTATGTAAAATGATCCTTGTTGTCGTTTGCGCATGCACAGATAAAAATTATTTCATACAACTGCTCATATTTCCTAAAATATTTAATATAGCTATATTCCAATTGATATATTATCCTCCGATATATTGTTTCTATTATATTGTCAGTTTTTCTGAAACTGGTGTTAAATTGGGTTGAAAACCCTGCATGTTATAAGCAAAAAATATGCAAGAATTTTTTTATTTTTTTAAATAAATCGCTATATTTTTATTAATATACGTGCTAGTCTTACACAAAAAATTACACATATTGCACAATGTCTGTTTATTTATATTTGGTAGCGGTAGATCATTTTGTGCATTTTACAGGGTGATCCCAAGTATTATTTTTTTCTTTGATTTTTTTGTTGGCCCCTAATTGTCCCCTCCCCCTCCCCCGTTAACAAATCGACATTGTTAAATATGAGATCAACCTGTTTTTTTTTTTTTTTAATACTGAAATTTCAGAAGAATCTGTCAAGTATATTTCTAAATATTCGACAAAATGTCTAAAATTGAAAATTGCCGGTCATTAATGGCCATATAGTGTATCTTTCCTATGTGTTTAGAATGCAGTGCTATCCAGTTTCAGTTCATTTATTATCATCTATCAATCAGATACATTTGCCCAATAATGCACATTTTCTTCCAAGATTGGATAGAAATCCGTGACATCTGTTAGATTTGGAAGTTTTTCTTTTTAATAATAGGTAATTTAGATAGATTAAATAGATTAGATAGAAATCCGTGACGTGTTAGATTTGGAAGTTTTTCTTTTTAATGATAGGTAATTTTTAAAATAGAAGAGAGTAATGTTGGCGGTATAGAAATAGCATATAAAATTTAATTTTATCATAACATTATGCAGTTGAGAAAAACAAGTCTGTATTTCTGAAATAGATATTCCTAACATGAAGCAAATTGCAATCGGATTTTCAAAATTCACTGTTTATTGAAAAAGTTTTAACAAATTTCAATGAAAGTAAGCCTTTTGATATTATTTTTTCCTTTTTCTTACATAATTATCACTTTGTTATTAATTAAATTATGGTTAAAGGTACCGTTAAGAACATTGAAAGTTTCGATTATCTTTGTGAAATCTAGAATTTTTATAAATCTAGTCTTAGTCTTGATTTTCGAGGTTATACTGTATTAAATTAGACATGTATGTCTCAGACACATGCATTTGACTGTTGGAAGAAAACTGCCATTTGACTGCTTAGTTAGATTTTATGGGGTAAGGTTAAACATCATTGTTGTAATAAAACATTTCATATTTAGAATGAATTTAAATGTAGTTTCTTCCCCCCCCCCTCCAAATTTAAATGATATTTTCCAAAGTATCAAAAATATCCGATATTTTGATATATATCTGATATTTTTGATATATATCTGATATTTTCGATATATATCCGATATTTTCAAAATAGTCAACTTATTGCTGATAATAAATATATATAAATTAGAAACTAAAACATATTCCACTTAACATGAAAACTTAAACAATACATTAAAAGTGCATTTTTCTTTTTCTTTCTTTTTTATTATACTTAGAACAAAATTGAAAATCAACTAACTGAAAACAGAAACAATTTGCTTTATACACTTACATCAGATTCTTTTATAGTGAAGCTGTATATATAACTGAGTATCTAAATTAGACAGTTTATGTTTCAGTGTCTGTTCTGAATTATGTCCCTCATAATAATCTACAGTTAAAAGTAAAAAATTCAAACATAAAGTTTGAAAAAGATATTTGTTTTCTTCGGCTAAAAAAGTCACTATCAGAGACATAAATTCCTTATTTGCAGAACAACACAGTCCATAACAGTTGGAAATTTCATTTGCACTTGTTTTGACTGAAAATATCAAAAACATCTTACACAGTGATATTTTGAAAAGAAAAACATTGAAAATATCATGCATCTTGATATTTTGAAAATAAATATCAGGTAATATAAAAATATCAAAAATCTTGATATTTTGAAAATAAATATCGGATATATATCAACGAACCCCGGTGATCGCACAGAGGGTTTCATTTATTCATTTTCCATTTTATTCACAATTGGCTGAATTTTCAGTGGTGTAACTTTTTATATAAAGCTAAAAGTTTTGGTGTATGGTTTTTTATTTCATTTTTTCTTTTCTTTTCTTTCAGAATATGCGTGGGGTGGCGATTGTTTGTGTGTGTGTTTTGTTTGTTTGTTTTTATTCTTGGGGCCGATTTTGTAAAAAGTACAAGTTATTTTTGTGAAAAATAATATTTTGTAGCGAAAGTTGAAATCCAGTTACTCAAACTTAAACAAAGAATTTGACAAAACTCCTTTAAATTCCCTTGCTAAAGTTTGTTTTCAGTGAGCTGGTTTTATTTACAATTTACACATTTTAAAACAGTTTGTATGAAAAAGAATGTTACGAAGGGGCCCATTTTATTAAATTTATTTTTGTGAAGGGGCTTATTTTATTAAATAGATTTTTGTGAAGGGCCCTAAATTTTTCTTGGAATGACCCCTGTATATGTATTTTCATATTTAGAATAAATTTAATATGAAATGTAGTTTCATTTTTTCCCCCCAAATTTAAATAATTATTTAAAAAGATATGTGTATACATTTTGAAAATGGTAACAAAGGTGAATTTTCAACAATATTTTAAGAACTTGCTTAAGACTAAGAATTTATTTATATTTACTTTAATCTAAAAACTAAAATGTTTTAAAAGGTTCATAATCACTCCTTTACATTACAATTTTTGCTATTTAACTTAATTTCAATATTTTCTTTTAACACAGGAGAATAGTGACCTCATGGAGAAATGCAATTCCACTGCGAGGAATGTAATTCAACAGCCCTATCGAATCTCTGAAGGATCTTCATCAGAGAAGAATACATATTTTCTTGTCTTGGCGAGAAAATTTTAAATGAAAACACTGCATCTGTTGTTAAAATTGCTATCAATGCACTGCATCTGTTGTTAAAATTGCTATCACTGCTAAGTTTGTTTTTTCTTTTTGTTAAATAAAATTGTTAGTAAATAATGTTGTTGTTTTTTCCCCCACAATATTTTGAATTGTACATTTGGCTCCTGCTTTTGACATAAAAAGCTACAATCTTATGCCATTTTAAAGTTTTATATTTCACAACAAGATTAAGAAGGAATAACTGCAAGAGAGTACCTAATGGGTTGGTGTTTATCCATTCAAGACATTGTTCCTTCTAATCCAGAAGCTAAATTCTAAAAATTATTCTTGAACATAATTTAGTTTCAACAAATGATATAAAGAATTAAGTTGCATGTTGTTTGAGTCAATAAGCCCAATTTTCAGTTATTTATGCATTTGACTTTTATACTACAATATTTAGTGGAAGGTTCTTCATATACAAAAAAAAAAAAAAAAAAAAAAAAAAAATAGTATCATGACCAAAATTCTAGCTATAAGTTTTAGGATACTTGAATCCAAATCAAATGAAAGTACACATAGTGCATGAAAAATGGATAAAATTCCTAACATTTGCATATCGAGACAGATTTGTAAGCCTATTGGTTGGTAAAAGGCCATTTTAGATTTTCATTTGCATTAAAAGATCTTTTCAAATGTTAAATAGTGAACCCAAACCTTATTTTTCAATATTCTACAGTTATTTTGGTGCATAATTTATTTGTAAATATATCAACTGCATTAAATTGACATTTATCACTCAGTGCTAATTAGCATAAAAGAAGGCTTAACAATAAATATTTCTTTAAAAGTTAGTCTATTAAGAAGTAGTGTGAATTAAATCAAGGGATAGTTACAACAAAGTATATAATGGGTGGGTGTTTATCTTTATTGAAATATTTTCAATTTTACTTATTAAGGCCTAACACTAGCCGTGTGACAAGACCTGTGATAATGTTAATTCCATGGGGAAGTTATTTTCAAATATCTTGCTTGGATTTTTAATATTTGTACATGATTCTTTTTGCATATGGTAGCTGAAGACAATATGTATGGTGGCTAGTTTTTACTTTTTTAATTTAGGTTTTATATTTTATTCTAAATACTTTCATTTTTGGAACCGATTCTAAAATTTATATCTTAATACAGTAGACGCTCGATTTTATGAACTCAGTGGGATTCATATGTGTTCGTAAATGGGAGTAACATCAGTTCGTAAAATTGGACGTCTACTGTATAAGAGAAACTAACCAAAATTAAAAACTAGCCTGCATAAAGATCCTATACCCCCCCCCCCCCATCAAAAAAAAAAATATATATATATATTTTTTTTTTAAATCCAAACAATGTATTTGAAAATAACTTCTCCATAAGATTAACACAAGCATCCAGATCTTTTTTAGCGACTAGTGTAGGATCTTAAGGCTGTTCTTAACTGGTCTGCTCAACAAGCACAAAGCGTTTTGATGCATTTACAAATTTTTTAACGGAAAGATATAAAATTGGAAAGCCTTGTTATGGAAGCAATTTAGAATTGAACTGGATTTTCCATTTTTTGATCAATAAGTTATCTGTTGAGTTATAAGCGATTTTGATTATGTGACAAACGTTTTCGCCCGCTCTGGTATGTTTTTTCTCCTTTCGCGAAGAAATTCAGTTCAAAACGTCCACTTTGACACTATTTTCTGAAAAATCTATTGTGTTTTCAAAAAAAAAAATGGAAAAAGCAGCTCGATTACATAGTTTTAGAACAACACCACCAGCTGGTTTCATGCATTTTCGATCAAAAATAAATTCAAGCTTATGTCAGAAAGTTGCCCTTTTGGATTTGAGAACACCCTTAAGGGGAGCAGTCATCTTTTAAAAGTTGTCATTGGGATTTTTCCTTCCCTTGGTGATTTCAAGTTTTTTTTTTTTAGTTCTTAAGATTGGTTTTTATAATTGTAATTTTTATTTAATTATAAATCACAATTATTTTTTCAATCAAAAAATAGTCATTTACTATTAAATAAGAATTACAGTTATATAAACCAATATGAAGGAGTATAAAATTAGTTATTTTAATTTGAAAATGTGCCAAGAATTCTGTGTTATTTTGAATTACGTTGATAAAAATCAATCACAGGTTACTGAATTTCATTTAAAATGACATGATTTTATTTAATCAGTTAATTAGAAATCGCTCAAGGGTTTCTTTGTAATTTTGGCGAGTTCTCTTATGAATGAGTTTATTAGAAATCACTCAAGGGATTTTGGATGAACTCTTAAATGAGTTGATTTAATCCATGTATGAATTGTTACAAATCGCTCAAGAACTACTGGATTAAATCTGAAATGACCTCATTTCACTCAAGTTTGAATTGATTACAAATCGCTCAAGGGGTACTGGATTTAGGCTTAAATTATTTCATTTCACTCAAGTATGACTTGGTTACAAATAGCTCAAGTGCTACTGGATTTAGTCTTAAATGACTCAATTTCACTCAAGTATGAGTTGGTTACAAATCACTCAAGTACTACTGGATTTTACCTTCATCGATTTGATTTCACTCAAGTATGAGTAAAATAGAGACCACTCAATCATGAGTTGCCTAAAAACAACTCATTCACTCGAGTTGTTTCAACTCTTTATGAGAAGCTGACTTTCAAATCATGAGATGAGTGGATTTCGGCTCAACTTGAGTTATTTTGGCTCTTTCGTTTTAAGAGTGTAAGATTTTCTAAATTTGATGAGTTATTTTTCGTAAATATTAAAAGTTGGTTAACTGAGCCTACTGTTTTTGCCTTGTTTTCCAAAACCAATTTAGATATCGAATGAATTAGCATGCAGATTGTAGCCAGAATAATCTTTTATAAATATTAAATAGGCTTTTTAATCGCTGCAAGATTTATTAAAATGCATCATTTGGTTTATCTGTTTTTGAGTATTGAAATATTGGTTAATTGATTAAGTCTCCATGTTTTTCCCTCTTTTCTCGAAAACTGTTTTAGATTTCTAAAAACGATAAACTGCAGAGTGTAGTTAGTAGCATTTTCTAACTGCTTTGAGTCTTATCGTGGCAAACAGATAGACAAGAAAAAGAAATATATATATTTTATATAGGGTAATTCCGTGATTCATGCCGCACATTTTTTTGAATTTGTGTATAAAGTCCAATGGTGGACATTAAAAAAAAACATGCTGTGCTATTTAATGTTAAATTACAACGCGTATACTGCGACAAAAAGATTCAAAACAAATTATTAGTAATTTTTAACAATTTTTTTCTAAAACATTACACTGCGGCGCGTCTCCCGTATATTCAGGCTGAGACGCCGCACTTGTGCGGTAGTTATGCCACGCTTGTAATAAGAACAGAATGAAATTATAAATAAAAATATTCAAAAGAAATATTCATATCTGACTATAATTAACGATGTAATAACAAAATGAAAATAAATGAGTACAATGAAACGTATTAGTAGATTCAAATTAATAATTGTTGCCAACTTTCACTATTAAAATTATCGACTTATTTTTTTTACATTAAATTTCAATTGTTATTTCAGCAAATACGTAACATCAATGTATTAGAAAGGGAAAAGAAAAAAAGTAAAATTGTGTTTACATAATTTATTTCTTAACCCCTTCGGGACCGGTGGCTTTTATACAAATTTTATTCGGTTGGTACCACTTTTTTAAAATAAGTTACCTTTACTTAAATAATCATAAAGATGCTCGAATTAAACAAAGCAAATATTACTTTTCTTTTTTACTGGTGCCAGAAACAAATTTTGTAAGCTCTTCATGAAGTTGCTTATATGCACCTATGGTCCCGAATGGGTTAAGAGACCTGTTTTTTCGACTACAATCTACAGAAAAAGTGTCGAAAAAGAACAGCCTTTATGTAACTACATTTAAACACATGATGCAACGAAGCCAATTACATTTCCTCTTTTTTGGAGCAGTTTACAAAGAACATCTGCGTTACGCGTAATCCAATTTTTCATTATTATCCTCTTGACTTGCATCTTTCTTGCCCTGCTTACTTTTTATTTCTCCCTTTTTCTCCTTTGGTTTTAGTAAACTAGATAACATGCCTAACATAATAAGTCTGTGAAAAAAGAAAAGGAAAAGTTAATAACATTTAATCATTCCGTGCAAAAGAAACTGCGGCATGTATACCGGAATAGCAGTGCGGCATGTATCCCATTTTGAATTGTGTAGACGTCGGCCATCACAGTTACCTGTCATCGCTAAGGAGAATGGCGTAACCATACACACTGTAATCTATGCAAACGCTACACTTAGTTTTGACTTCGAAATCATGCATGCATTTAGTAATTAGTGTAGGAAAAGTATTTAAACATAACGTGTTTAAAAGTTTGGACAGTGAAATCATGCACTTACGTCAAATTAAGGATTATACTTCTACAAGTAAACACAGAAATGGGATTCACGCTATACCCTGGTTAAAATAATCTCATTGCGCACCTATACTGCGCGTTTGACGACCATCTATCGTTAATTATAAGAAATAAAAGGGTTGCGGCATGTATCCCGTATGCGTCGACTCTCCCGGAGTTACCCTATATGTAATCTAAATAGTTGAATAAACTTAGAAATAGTTTTTTTTCTTTTTTTTTCTTTTTAGGGTTTCGTACTTAAAAAGTAAAAACGGTACCAACTTAAGATCACTCCTGTTTCTGTTTGTCTGTCACAGCCATTTTACTCATTAAGTATGGAATGTGGAAAGTTTAAATTGGGGGGTGTAATAAGGACTATTGACCCACATATATACAGATTATTAAACATTCATGAATATATTTAGGGAAAATGTACAGGGGTTATTTAAGTTACTTGAAAAAAAAAATATATATATTTTATCTTTGTATATCGTGTGGGGTGTCATGTGAAAGGTTTCGTACCGCTGAACTCAAAAATACATTTCTTTTAATTTTGGGTATTATATTTGCAGAGATATATCCGAAAATGTCCAATATGCAAAAATATGTCCCCTTCCCTCTATTTCCGAATCTACTGAAACCGATGTTAATTTAAACCTTGCAGGAAAACTATAGCGATTACCTTCGGTCACATAGTTTTTTGAGGAAAGCGCATATTTCCCGTTACACACAAATTTCAATTTCCGGGCATTCAGCAAATGTATTGAGGAGCGCTGGAGTTATCTATGATAGCAGGATTATAAAAGTATTGTTGATACTGATTTTCGAAAAAAATCTTCGGTAATTAGCCAAAATATTATCCTTTAAAGGCACGGACGGTTTGGATATACATAATGGCAGGGTGGGCGTACTCCATGTACCATAGTCTTTTAATGCGCAGATAACTTTTAATGATATATTTTTGTAAAGCAGTGCTCAGTAGCTGTATAAAAGTAATAAACGTCAAATTGTTAAAAAACGACTAATTTAATTAGAATTAATCACATAAATACTATAGGATTCGCGACTAGTTTGCACTGAGTAGATCTCTCAATACCCTCCCTCGTCTTTAAAAGTTAATTAAAAACGTATCTGGAAAACCGTGTCACGGACCAAGGTGGAGTTGCATCTTTTTGACCTCCTTTTAAAGCGCGCTTAGCACAATGCCAAGCTTAAAATTTGAACAAGGGTTTCTTTTTAACTACACTGTAACTAGAAAAGATTTTTACGACGCTGAATTTAGTTTTATGAAATGCCAAATGAAGTTTAAATATGTATTACTTTTATTGTCAGTATCGAATTAAGTTCATCATAAACAAATTAGGATAAGATTAAAAAAAGAGTTGTACAAAATAGCAATATATTTTATATTATTTCTCTTTGAACTTTTATGGTATATCCATTGACACTTTTCTACCATATACAGCTATACCCAGCCGTACGTTGAATATTTTTTACAAAGTCTTATTTTTTTAGCAACTTTTTTTTTTAATAATACAGTTAATATTTCATATATTTATTGTACGGAACCCTCTGAGACCGAGTAACACTCGCACTTGACCGTTTATTTTTATTCGCACATAGACATTCGTGTTTTATATACATTAGTATGTATAGATTTATATGTAAACAATAATTAAAGTTTTAAATTTTATAATAAAAATATCTTTGCAGCTGAGATGATAAATATTATTTCATTCATAGAGTATTATTTTATTTATTCTTTACTAATGCAAAGTGTTATATTTATCTGCTGGATATTTAATTATATTTAATTACTCAATTATTTTGTTATTTTATAATAGTGTCAATCTTTTAATAAAGAAATTTGTTTGGAAAAGAAATTTGTAAAATTTAATGAAGAAATTTGTTTGGACAGTTTTGACTACTGATTTTCTGAGATTGAAAAAAATTGAGAATATATTGCTGTTGTATTAGTGTTATATATGTAAATGTTGTGTACTGAAGATATTTTGTTCAAAAAAATCATAATTCTACTTGGATACAATATAATGCATATTAATTAGTTATTTATTCTCCAAATAACGTTTAATTATGTCAAAATATACATAAAATTTTCATATTTATCTCTTTATTCATTAATATAGACAATTAATATGGAATTTTTAAAAATTAATGTGCAAATGATGAAAGCAAAATAAATTCGATATAAATTTGCAATTAAATAATAAAAATGTATTATAAACACGACATTACTCACACTGGCACGAATAATTATTTTTTAATAATGTTACAAACTTCCAGTTTGAAATATTCTTGGATAATTATATTAATGTGAACTTTAGAAAATAACGAATAAAATTAAGAAACGAGTTTCGTAGTGTCATTCTTAATTAAATTTTCATAAATTTTATTACATTATGAATATATATATATATTACAAAAATAATTAAAAATAATAATAAATAAATAAATAAATAAATAAATAAATAAATAAATAAATAAAAATTTATAAACAGTGAAGCCATTTTTTTCTCGTGTAATCTCTGAAGCATCGTTTTTCAATTTTATTTGCCTCAATTTTTTCGACCGTTCTTTAATATATTTTTCTTTGGTTTTATACAAGTGAATAATATCAATTTCGGAATTATAATCTTAATTCTGTAAAACATATATGAAATTTCCAAACGAATTGATGCATTTTTCTCGCGACAACTTTCTTTCTGCTGGTTCCACGTTCTCGTTAAACTGAGCTTCAACTAGCATTATCGGCAGTTCTATTTAGCATAGCTTCAGTAATCTCGCTGTCTGCTAAACCATTGCTTTCAATCTGGAAGCTTTTAATTCATAAACAATTGCTTCTTTTTCCTTTGTCCCATAAGTTATAAGTGTAAAAAAACAAGAATTGGAATATGAATTTGTTGCCAGATTTCTAAATGCCGGATTTTCGAGGTAGCACTGTAATTCTATTGATTCAATGCATTTTAATATATTGAACAATTATTGATACAGTGAAGGATTAAATTCATATTCATAATTCATTTTTTTTTTATAATACTGAAATAATTACTTTTTTTTTAGAATTTTGAACAAAATACAGAGTAAACAACATTGCGATTTTGCCCTTTTGCTCGAAAAATATATTGGGATAACACAAAATATCCATGCTAGCATTGCGCTAAACCTAAACTGGACACTATAAGTTATAAATGTACTGGTTGGTACAAATTTCAGAAAAATATTTGTAAATAAATAACTCACAAACGAATGTATAGATATAAAGGCTTGCACTGAAAAAATGTAAATGAAGCAATTGTTGCGGGATTGGGAAATGTTATTTTCCAAAATATCTACCAATTTTTGTTTTTAATAGTATTCTTTGATTTAAATAAACCCAGAAATCTGTGATTAAAAAAAGGCGAAAATTACTAATCGGAAAAGTGGTAAATATTTTTAATAAAAAAAATCACCCTAATCTAGCAACTGTGAAATGAAGTGTATTTTCTTTTTCTTGTTCCATTCGAGGCAGACGAAGAAGATAAGTTTGCGATCTTCCTCATGCGTTCGTCTCCCTGAGGACTCATTGAGTCATGTAATGCTCATTCCGTGCATCTGGATTTTTCCATCTGAGGCAACGGCGTCGCTAAAAGAGAATCACGTGACTCATGGGGTCCGAAGTGAGGTGCAGAAGAAGTCTTTTTCGTCTGCCTTAGCTCCTTTATATTCAAGTCAAATAAGGTCTACTTCGTTTCTAACATAACAGTAAGATACAAACTACACATTCACAATAATAAGTAAGGCATCAAAGAAGAAACGTTTACTACTAACAATTCTGTGGGTTTTAATATTGCCCTGGAAAAAAATATAATGCGGGAAAATGAACAAATTTATTATATGCTTTAAATACATGGGTTTGAAGTAAACAGTGTAATAAGATAATGCAAAAATGAGAAATGTTTCCAGAAGTTTACAACTGTAAGGAAAATTTATTCATAAAATTAGTTTAAAGCACTTGCTTGGGTAAAAATGTAGAATGTTGGAAACACACATAATATAACTTTTAATATTAATTGCCTATTAAAAGAGTTAGAAAATCGCTTTAATTAAACATTTCTCGGATGTGAGTATTAATTTACTTCTGTTTATTCCATATTTTCTGCAAAAAAGTTCGAAATTAATTACTTGAAAAATTTACATTAAATACATTTAATATATTTTTCATACTTCTGTTGAAAAATTAACTACGTTGCAGATTTTCAAGAAAAAAAGAAGTATACACTGTTTATAACATAGCAGTAGAGACGCATGTTTTTGCATTTGAATTATAAATGTGTTTAGTGGAAGATAAAAGGATAAGAAGAAATGGACAAAATAAACAATCAACTTAAAAAACAACAACAAACAAAAATATTTTTATTTTTTTTTCTGTCTTTACAAGAATAAAGTATTGGATTCGAGAAAATTTTCGACTTCCAGTTTTCGATGGATTTACACGTTTTCGGTGTCAGAGATCCCCAAAAACATGTTTTTACAAAATTTCTGTCTATGAGTCTGTGACTCTGTGATTCTGTCTGTATATGACACAAATTTTGGGCGCTCTATCTCAAGAACTAGTGTACGGAATTTAATAAAAAATTATATTCTAGTAGTCCCTGCTAGTAGTTCCTGTAGTGCTGATTAGCTTTTGGTTTAAATCACCCAATATGTGGCACTGCTATGCTACATTTTTCATGTTTTGCTCAATAGCTCTATCTAAAGAACTATTGCACGAATTTTCATAAAACTTCAGATTCAGTTAGTCCTTGATACTAATTGGTGCTTTTTACGTTTTGGTGTAAATCGCTAAACATGTGTCGCTGCTATGGAGCATTTTGCATGATTTACAGGATTTCCACAATAGCTCTATCTCAAGAACTAATGCACACATTTTCATAAAACTTCAGATTCAGTTCGTACTTGATATGAAATTATCCTGATTACGCGTTGGTGTAAATCGCCCAATAGGTGTCGCTACTGTACCGCATTTTGCACGATTTCCTCAATAGCTCTATCTCAAGAACTAATTAATTTTCATCAAACTTCAGATTCAAGTATACCTTGATTAATAATGCTGCTGTTTATGTTCTGGTGTAAACCGCTCAACATCTTGCGCTGCTATGCTGCATTTGTCATGATTTTCGCAATAGCTCTATCTCAACAACTAATGCACGGATTTCCTCCAAACTTCATCATCAATTAGACGTTGATATAAGTTGTTGCTGATTAGGCTCTGGTGTAAATCACCCAGTATGTGGCACTGTTATGCTGCATTTACACGATTTCATAAATAGTCATAACTCAAAAACTAATGCACGGAATTTCATATTTTTAGAATCCTCATGATGAACATGGATTACCATGTAATTTTGGCACTGTGCTAGCGAATTTTGAAGTATTTACAAGTATGAAATAGAAGAAAGTTTTGGGATTGGTATATCCAACTAGTTATTCTTTATTATATACGTGATACATCTAAGCATGTAATTAGCCTTCAAGCTTTTTTTTGTTTTTGTTTTTTTAATAAAGGTGTATGAAGATGTGTTAGATTTCATCGTTTTACTCTATACATATCAGTGAAAAAATTATATTAAATGTAATATTAGACGCATTTAAAAATCCATGCGCAGTCTTGTGTAATATACACTTGTAAATCTTTATTTAAAAAAAATTGGTCAAAAATATCAATATTTAAAAAAATTGTAGGTATAAGATACAAAAGTGTCCAATCTGGCTGTTTTCCTTATTGATTGTGCCTTTGTTTCTCCAATCTATTTATCTAAAAACAGAAAAACGCGGAATTATTAACGGAAGTTCCAATATTTAATAGAATTCAAAGTATCATAACTCGGTGAATTTTGGACGTAGAACATTAGAATCTATATTGTTGTACTTGTCAGGGGACCAATATATTTTCTCCAAATTAAATATATAGAACACGTGACTCGTCTAAGTATTAAAAATTGAATGCAATTGAATTAATGCCAGCGCAATTTCAATAATATAATCTTATGTCCTCATTATTTTGAACATTATTACAATTTACTGCCTTTCTATCTCCAGCAGGAAAAAAATTAAAGCATTTTTTAATCTTTTGGGACTCTGTATATTAGACCGAGAGCCGACAGCACAGAAAATCACCTCATCGAGTTCACGGGGGAAATTCCAGAATTATTTAAAACTCGATTCCCATATTAAAACGCAATCGGTCTGACAAGTCATATCTTGGTGGAAAGAACCTGCAAATCCGATTTTACCGATAATTGTAAATCCGATTGACTCGTAGGTTTACCATTGTGCTTTCCTGCACCCAAATGTGAAAACATGGAGGACTAGGAGCAGGAAAACACAATGGTAAACCTACGAGTTAACCGCTAAAATCGGGTTTTCCGGTGTTTTCCCCCAAGATATGACTTGACAGACCGATTGCGTTTTAATATGTGAATCTAGTTTTAAGTAATTCTGGAATTTCAGCCGTGAACTCGATGAGGTGATTGTCTGTGCTGCCGGCTTCCGATCTATATTGACTCCGTGACTTGGATGATGTAATGTCTCGTAATGGATCTTATGGATAACTGGCAATTTCTTATGTAATTCGAGATAGCCAAATTAGAAATTATATGAGTAAAAATCCATCTGTAGAATTAGGTATATAGGAAACTTTTGGAATGCCCCAAGCAAGTTGAAAGAAACACTATATTTTGAGTGACCATAATGTTCATCTTCGCATCACTAACGAACTATAGAGTCACTTAGAAACATTATAAAGTTATTAAAAATGTGTGTAAAAAATACGTAGGAGGATGACATAGCTTTGTTTTAGTGTCACATGATAATGTTCCATGCCAAAATTCCAGATGCCGTAGAGCACTGACAGCCCTATACCTGACTTCACAGTGTTCTGCAAATTCACCATAGCCGATATCTTGGGGTTAACTACAGCAAGTATAGTTCATGCGGGTAGTCTGTTTTGTCTAGTTCGTTATTTTTATTTTTTAGTTTCGCAGTGCAGATCTGTAAAAAAAAAAATATGTTATTTCCAATACACGAGATCGCTGAAATAAATACATAACTTTTTTTTGTGCATTCACTGTTTCCAAATTTTTATCCGAATATTTATTTGTTTATTTATTTTTTGATAAACTAGATTGCTTACAAATAGTCTGATTATGTCTACAGTCAAAAGTACTCTAGAGACATTATCTCGCATTCGATGTTTTAGCACCAAGCAAAGAAAAGAACGGCCTTGTGATTTAAAAACATTTTTCTTTTTTTTTTACATAGAAGGTATTGCACAATTCTGATAATTCATTTTTCCGAAAAAACACAATTAAACTTTAGATTAAAATGTTTAATTGTCGCTTTGGAGATTTCATAAATTTTTGATTGTTTATTTAAAATTTATGGGCTTCTGAAAACAATTTGATTTTGGTTTGTAGAAAATGCCATAATCAGTTTATATCAGGATTACACGATGACTTGATGTCTGTTTATTGTATTTTTAATTTAAATCTGAGGGCAATTTTAAAACTACGGCTAACGGCATGGAGCTGTAAGCCTGTGCTTTGCGTTCAAGTGTGGTTAAACACCGTACATTAATCTCTATAACACCATTATGTTTCTGTAATTATGAATTATTTCTCTAATTAAAAACCAGAGATAAATTTAACAATTTATTCATGTGATGATTAATTATCATTTCATTATTTCCAAATCTATTTTCAAGAATTTTTAACTCTGTGTCATAATTTTAACCCGCAACTTTCAAGCCTTCTATGCGATTTCAAACGAATGAACTTAAGTAACTTTGGAGATAATCGTACTTTTCTTCTATTTTCGTTCATGTAGTATTATCATGTATTGAAACTTTAAAAGTGTTTTAACAATTTGTGAATTGAGCGCAGTAATACAATGAACCATAAAATTTCTGTATATTTAGTTTGGGTAGCTTCAAAAATTTATTTTCAATATTGGGGAGAGAATCATTAACTGACTTACTATTCAAAGGAACAATATTTCATTTTTAAAATATTTACATTAAAATCACAGACAATACATAAAACAATTAAAATTATTACATAAAAACACTAAAAACATATTAAAATTGGGACGTTTCGGATCATCACGATCCCTCCTCAGCCAATCAACCAAAGGGATCGTGATGATCCGAAACGTCCCAATTTTAATATGTTTTTAGTGTTTTTATGTAATAATTTTAATTGTTTTATGTATTGTCTGTGATTTTAATGTAAATATTTTAAAGATGGAATTTAGACGTAATATTTTTTCTTATATAATATTTCATTTGTTTTCTTTTAAGTTTCATTTCAGCGCTAAAATTTTTATCAGCATGTTCATAGGTCGCGATCATTTCAGCTTCATATTCATCTAAGTTGAATAGTGATACCATTTTATTGTATTTACGTCTTCTTAACGAGATGCTTGTAACTGTTTAAAAGTTTCTTCAAGAGATTCTGGATGTATCGTACCATTTTCAATGTAGTCGATATATTATTTATCAATTTAGTGAATGAGCTTTTAAAGATTGTTCAATTTTTCTTCAAATTTTCATGGTTCAGCTATATTAAAATTAAAAGTAAATCAGAAAAATAACTCTTACATTGAGAAGTCTTCGCCCTATGTGATATCCACAAATTTAACTAATTATCACTAAATCACTAATCATCGAGAAATTTCTGCATTCGCGTCCGTATGCACCATGAAAATAAAAATCACATGTCTTACATTGAAAAATCTTCGCCCTATGTGATATCCACAAATTTAATTAATTATCACTAAATCACTAATCGTCGATAATTTTCTGCATTCGAGTCCGTATGCACCATGCAAATAAAAATCATATGTCGAGTACTCGAATCCTGAATAAAAAACTTCTTAATAAATAATCTGACGAATCGAAAGACATTAATGGTGACTTGCAATATTCCTAAAGCGAACATTTAATGAATGCAATATGTTTACAGTTATTTTGCATATATACTAGTTTTAAAAACTTATTACTTAGAGATGGAATTTTTCAATATCTTTTTTCAATGTTAGCGATAAACGTCACATTTTTAAATCATAAGAAAATTTCTACTAAAACAGCTTTTTGTTGCGTTGTGTTTCGAAACAAAAAAGGTGTTCTGACAGTGAAAGTGGAAGTCGAAGTACATAACGCATAGCGCCAATCTAATTGAAATTATTTTTTTCCCACACAACTTCTGTTGTTTATTACGAAAGGTCATTTCGCTAAAATAGTTTTTCTTTTTCAGCTGCAAAATTAAAATTTTGCAGGGTCTCTGGGATCCAATTTTCAGAAAAGTTTCTCCCAAATCTAAGAAGTTTGTTATGGTAATTTGAATTGTCTTAATTTTTAGTGTTACCTGGCACTAAAATCTGAAATAATGGCATTTCCATCATTTACTGGTATTACTAAAATTACAAATTTTCAAAATAAATGAAACACCTAAAATTCTGTCTAGCATCATGTAGAAAAAGAACAGACTTTCAATAAGAACAAAGAATCTAGCTTATATATTTCAAAAGAAGGAAAACCTTGTTCTGAAGATACGAAAACACTAGAAGAAATTTATTCAAATTGAAGGAGAGAATGCAATCTCCCTGTGACTGGTTTCGAATCTTTTTACAAAAAAGAAGTTTACGTATCGTGAAACCTTTATTTTCTCATACAGTCTTCGAAGCCAAAATTTACATTGTAAAATATTCTCAACATCAACTAAAATAGTTCTCTAAATCCTCTACGATTTTTAAAATCATTTGTGTTCCTTTATTCGCTTATATAATTTTATCTCCTTTATAAGTTTGCTGATAATTTTACTTTCTTTTTTCATATATTATCGATTGAATGAAAATAAATAAAATAATCCTTAATAAAGGTAAATACGATAATAATAATAATAACAATTTTTTATCATATTTAAATATTTATTTTGGTTGTGCTAAGTCTAAGTTTTATATTCGTTTAATATGAAGAAAAAATTTTGATAGAAACTTAAAGCTTGGTATATTTTTGTTACGTCTTGGATTGTTATTCATATGTGCGACAGTACGAAAATAAGTTTTCAAAATAAAGGGTGTCACAAACGATAAAGGAACAATAAAGGGTGTCACTGTGACTGGTTTAGAATCTTTTACAAAAAAAAAAAAAAAAAAAAAAAAAAAAAGAAGAAGAAGTTTACGTATTGTGGAACCTTTATATTCACATACATTATTCGTAGTCAAAATTTACATTGTTAAATATTTTCAACTCCAACTAAAATAGTTCTCTAAAGCCTCTATAAATTCATTTATGCTTCTATATTAACTTTTAAGTCTAAGGATTTGTTATGCTTTCTTTTTTCATATACTATCAGTTGAATGTAAATAAATAAAATAAACACTAAATCAGGGCAAATACGATAATAATAATAACAGTTCTTATTATTTTTTATTATTTAATTTGGTTGTGCTAAGTCGAAATTTTATAGTAGTTTAATATGAAGAAAAATTTTTCATCAAAACTTAAAGCTTGGTATCTTTTCGTTACGTCTTGGAATGTTATTTATACGCGCGACAGTCCGAAAATACGTTTTCAAAATAAAGGGTGTCACAAAATTCACGCAAGATTTTAATTTTGCCACATAATAGCCCAGTTTTTGTGCCTAAATTACAAGATGCGGATGTGGGCTACATATGGTTTCAACAAGACGGTGCCACATGCCATACAGCCAGAGAAACAATTCAATTACTGTATGAGTCATGGCCTGGCCGTGTAATATCCCGTTTTGACGATTAGAATGGGTCGCTCAGATCATGCGAACCTTTGGACTTTTTTTTTTTTTTTTTTTTTTTTTTTCTTTTTTTTAAGTCTAAGGTTTATTCTGCATAGCTGCCAACTTTTACGTTCTTTTGCTACCACTAAAACTTAATAGAGTTGTTAGTCTTCTTTGATCGTGATATTTCGACGATTAAATAAGACAACATTTACTATAAAGTTTTAGTGGTAAGAAAAAAGCGTAAAGGTTGGCAGCTATGATTTTGACAAACCCACGACCAACCCAAGCCTTGAAGGAGGAAAGTCAACTGTATTAAGTGTGAAGCGTCTAGCGATCACACTTTTTCCTTTTGATCCTGTGATCCTGCGGGATCAGCTTGCTCCGCGCATATCGTTCCACGCATGACGTAGCGATGTTTGTGTAAAATAATATTCTAAGCAAATTTCTTTAAGGAACTTTATGGTGTAATGGTATGACGTTCGCCTTTATATTAGATGGCATGGGTTCGATTCCTCACGGAGCTGAATGAAAAAAGAATGTCAAGATTGCTTTAAAAAACTAAATTTTTTTGAAGATAAAAATTGAAAATTTATATTTTTCAATATTTGTACCACTATTAACAATTCTTTTTATTGTGAATTTTCCAGATATTTGATATTGTGATCGTAGTTTTAACAGATTTAATGCCTTTAGTATCGCCATCTAGTGGTGTAAAGATAAGCAAATCGTAAAGAAAGTTTTAAATTTAATAATAATTAAATATTTTTTCATAATTTTAAATTTAATAATTTTAATTTTTATCATCATTTTAAAAGAACTTTTAATTTTGAATAAATAATAATTGTTACTATTTTTTTCATAATTTTAAATTTTATAATGATTTAGTAATTTATTTATTTTTTTAATCATTTAAAGGCACTTTAAATTCTGAATATAATAAATTTTATAATGATTTAGTAATTTAATTTTTTTTATCATTTAAAGGCACTTTAAATTCTGAATATAATAAATTTTTATATGTTTCTAGTAATTTTATGTTTAATAATTTAAATTTAATATTTTTTCACAATGTTTAAATTGTTTTTTTCAAAATTTTGAATTTAATAATTTCTGTTTTTTAAATTATAATTTAATAATTTTTTCGTCCGTTTAAAATAATTTTAGAGTTTAATTAATTTGAATCAAAATAAAATAAAGTTCCATAAAGTTCCTAAAAGAATTTTGCTTAGAATATTATTTTACACAAACATCGCTACGTCCTGCGCGGAACGATATGCGCGGAGCATGCTGATCCCGCAGGATCACAGGATCAAAATGAAAAAGTGTGATAGCTAGACGCTTGTGTATTAAGTGGGTCCACAAAAATCCTCAAATTTTATAAAACTATTTTATCCCATGAAAAATTTCTCTGTTTTTTTTCTGCTTAAAATGACGTTTAAATCATGTTTCGATTTTACTTGGAACTGGGAATATTATTATTTTTATTCATTTTGGTTTGTTTTTAAAATCTAGCTTTCAAGCAATGGTTGTCATGGAAACAATTTCTTGTGAAAATGCGTTTTTATTCATGATGGGATTTTTCACCATTTCTCATATTTAAATTGTTTTAAATTTTGAATCGTTAAAGATAAATGTTCAAACTTGAACGTGTCTTTTTCAATTATTTTACTTTAATTTTGATTCAGCAAATTTGAAAAAAAAAATTATTATTTTTAAAAATTATGATTTTTTTTAAGTTACACAATTTCTTTTTTAATTTTTACATTAAAAATTTTAAACTTTTATTTAAATTAATATTTTTAAAAAGGCTGAGTCAAAATGAAAACTTATATACTTCTGTTTATTTAGATGAAAAAAAATAAATTCAAAAAATAATATTTCGAGTTATAACGATTTTAAATTACCACACTTTTTTAATAAATTTTAAATTTTAAAATTAAAAAAAATATGAGAAGTTTTATTATGTGATTTTGTTTACAAATAATATCGTTAACCATCACAAAAAATTTAAAAATTTTAACTCAATAAATGAAAATTATTTTTAAATGTGTCCCGCACCCCCTTAACGAAATTCAGCAGCATTTATCCAAAACCATCATGGAAAATTTCAACAAAAGTGTGCGTACGCTCCAGCAAAGCCATGGACGTCATTTACTTGATATGCTATTCCATTACACAACCCTAAACTGCAGAGTTGTCCATCCTTTCAATTGCTGTAAAATACTCCTTTTTATTTTGTTATGTAATCTAAAGATTCGTTTATATATTTTCTTTTCTGCCGCTAGAAGGCCTATCGTGTGTCCATGGAAATAGGTTTTGATAATATATAGGCATTCTAAGATGTTCTATGATGTTCTTCGTAGTTGAGTGTTGATTGTGTTTTATAATAGTGACTAGAAAGGTAGCCCGTCAAAAATGACGGAAATTTAGATATAAAGATATATACAACTCATGTGCAAAAATATGAGTTTTCTCATTTGTTCCGCAATGATAGATGAAAATAACACATTTTAAGAACGAAACACATTTATGGAAAACTGTGTACAGTAGAAGACCACTAATCTGCACAATTCCAAGTTTTCTGCAGATTTTTGCGGTCATGTCTATTCAGTCTTTGTTTACATTATTTTTAAATTCATATATTGGACAATTTAGATTATTAAGCCTTACAAATAAATAAATTACACACTTGAAGTAAGGTAAAAACTATTAAATTATCGTATAAGATTTCATAAAATGGTATTATATGTGTGTGCTTCACGATCTTGGTTACGACTTTGGCGAAATTGGCTGCAACTTGTCATAATTCTAATAGTGTGGGCCTCTATAATAAAAAAGTAACCAGTTTTTAGTAAAATTTCTGATATAAAGTAGTTTTCAAAAACTTGTGTAAAATTGCAGGCCGTTCTCATGTTATGCCAGTCCTGGGAATAATATTTCTAACACTGAAGAGTTTCCATGTATATGTGGAATTTAGAAAAGCTTCTCCAAAAGAAAGGTCCTGAAATGACATTGTAATTCCTCTAACTTCAAAGTTTAATCGGGCCCTGATGTTGTTTACTGAAATCTAATAAATAGAGTTATTTTGAATATTACAACAGAATTAAACAGCTAAACTTATTTAACTTAAACTGGCTGTTACTTCCCGATGTTATTTTTTAGTATTAAGAAAGAAAATTATTTAAATTTTTCAAATCATGCACATTTATATTTTTTTTCCGTCTTTAATAACTAAATAATGAAAAAATATACTTTTGTTCTGATCTCATAAATACGACAATAAAATAATGTAACTGAGAGACATTGCAAAATTAAATCTTTGTGATTTCAAACCATAAACAAATGATACCGCCACCATTTTACATACTATGACGTCATTAGAATATTGTCCATTGATTGTTGGAGAACTTACTTTGTGAATGATTACCTCAATGATTTAATATTTTTTACGGTTCACGATGAATGAATCACTAGTGTTTGTTTAGGTTTATGGAATGAGATATTAAGCCGTGAACCCAATTTCAATTAAAGTTATCGAAAGATGGTACAGATGTCATATTCACCCCATATTGGCGCGATTTTTTTCTGTCGCCAATATCATATAGGCAACAGGTACTAAACTTGCGCTAAAGTGTCGTTATTTTGCTTGATGTGGTAACCCGGATTATGTTGTATATTCTGTTGATGTTTTCGCCAAATTGGCAACCGAAAAAAATTGCGCCAATATGGGGCGAATATGACATCTGTTCCCCAAAGATATATGTATTTTTAATCGAAATTAAAAACAATGCTTTAATCTCGAAAAAAAAATGTTTTAGTTTGTATAATTGGTTATTTCTGTTAATTATTTATGGCACAGATGTCATATTCGCCCCATATTGGCGCGATTCTTTTCGGTTGCCAATTTGGCGAAAACATCAACAGCATAAACAACATAATCCTGGTTACCACATCAACCACTTTGGCGCAAGTTAAGTACCTGTTGCCTATATGATATTGGCGACAGAAAAAAATCGCGCCAATATGGGCCGAATATGACATCTGTACCTTATTTATTTAGGTACTTTTCCATTATAGCGCATTTTTAAAAAAAAAGCTTGGCGTAATTCGGGCATCAGAAAGTGAGATATGTTGCCAAAATATACAGCTATGAAAACAAATCTAATGAACTTTTATTTTTGTTTATATATGCACTTATATACATAAAAAATCGTTTCTAAATATATATAATATTTTCTTTTATATACAAATTACGGCACAGATTTCAGATATGAACCGGATACCTATGGCGCGAAAATGGTGTTATTTTGCCGGCTATTGTTTTTTATTTATTAATAAATTGTTTAGGCACAGATGTCCCCATATTGGCGCGATTTTTTTCCGACGCCGATTTGGCGAAAACATCAACAGCATAAGCAACAACATTCGGGTTACCATATCAAGCAAAATAACGACACTTTGGCGCCGGTTAAGTATACATTGCGTATATGACATTGGCGTCAGAAAAAAATCGCGCCAATATGGGGCGAATATGACATCTGTGCCATTGTTTATTTATTTTTATTTTCTGTTTTTAAATTATATAAACTGTTTTGTTCTATAGTTATTATTCAAACTTTTATTTATTTATAATTATTTCCTTTTTAAAATGATAGCAAATAATTTAAAAATATATAAGTAACTGGTATTCGAAAGCGAGATTTCTGTCGAATTGGCGTCAGAGAAAAATCACGCCAACCCCGATGCGTATATGACATCTGTGCAAAAAATACTTATGTTTCTTTATAAAAATGGTTAAATAGTTTTTTTTTTTTTTTTTTTTTTTTTTTTTTTTTTTTTTTACATTAAATAAATTGTATACATATGCAAAAAATTGCTTGTGAGTATGAAGCAGTAAATAGGTTGTCAGAAAATACGTTGGCAAACTTCTTTCTCGCCAAGAAACTTTTCTCCGAAGTATTGTACGTACATAAGTAATGATTGCTAGAAATGCATTTTTAATTATGATATGCGCTTTTATGTTTCACTACATTTATGCATACTATACCGTGTGTATAAATGCTATAGTTCATATGCAGGGCTACACAAAAGAATTCGTAAGGGTTCCTGAGTATGAGAATAAATTGCTTAAAGGTGGTTTTTAAAGGAGTTATGCAGTTTTACGCTGAACTGCATTTAGATTACTAAGAAATGTTTGTAGAATATAGATAAAATGATATACAGGTTCACGCAAAGAATTGGATACATAACAGTCTATGGATGATAATATCTGGAAATATGATTTCAGTAGCTTTAAGAGTAGCTTAAATTAAATTTTAGCTAAATAGTGGCATGTAATAACGGTACTATTGCTATGGACGGTAACTGCTGAAATCAATTTTTTTAAAAAATTATGCGTTTTCTAAAATGTTTACTTAGTTATCTTATTTACCTTATTTCCCTAAATAACGAAGTTTTGTTAAAGCATTCAGGATGTGTTGGAAAGTGTTTCATATTCTATGCTTAACGCATGATTTTCTTTCTTCTTTAGTCTTATTTTGCATTTATTTTATTCTTAATTTTTAGTCTTATACTGCTTTATAGAAACTTTGGCACAGTTGTCATATATACCCCATATTGGAGCGATTTTTTTCCGACGCCAATTTGGCGAAAACATCAACAGCATAAACAACAACATCCGGGTTACCATATCAAGCAAAATAACGACACTTGGATGACAGTTAAGTACCCGTTGTGTATATGACATCTGTGCCGAAACTTTAATATTTAATGTTTAAACTCTTCGCTCCACTCACCTTGCATATAGTATAAACTATAACACAGATAGCGCAAAATAATAGACAGTTTGATACTTTTCCACTGTAGGGGCTTTGGCATTTTTAAAAAAAAGTTTGGTGTAATTTGGACATCAGAAAGTGAGATTTGGGTACTTTTCCGTTATGCGGATACCATTGTCGCCAAGCGTAATAGTTGGCGCAAAATGAAAGTCACGTGAATTAAGGCATTTGAAAAATAAAAGAAAAAATATTGTCGTACTAAAGTGAGCATTTAAAAAATATAACATTTGAAAATTCCAGACTTTTACGAACTATTTAATTAAATCACAAATATATACTTAAAATAATTGAACAAATAACTGTTATAAAATAAAGCAATAAAATAAAACTCATATTAAACTGCTGGCATAAAATTACAAATATCTTTTAGCATTTTGAAATAATTGGCGCATTAGCATACATGGTACTTTTCCGTTATACGGACATCATGCTAAAATGTATGCTAATGCGCCAATTATTTCAACCTTGATCGTAGATTTTTATTGTAAACCATGCGAAACATTGTGATTTGTTATTTATGAAACGTGAATCACGTGAATGATTATTGTTTAACCTTAACCTTGGAAAGCTTTTTAATCTGCTATTAATCGAATTAAAAATGCTTTTTTTTATATAAATTTGTAGTTTACTTTTACTGCTGATGCTGAGATGGATTTTATCATTTGGCAATTACCAGATGATGAGAAAGTTGTGATAAAAATGTTTTAAGAATTTGGAATTCTGCATAATAAAAGATTGTGTTCAAAAAAATCATGAAATGAAATTATGGATGAGTTCTGGAAATCCGAAATTGAGTTGTAGCTTACGATCATGCGAAGAAAGCGTAGAAATACGACAAAAAACTTGGTTTAAAGGATCGCGGGTGACTTTTCTTAATGCTTTGAGGTTTATATATTTATCGTGCAAAGAGTTGACATCGATTGAGTTTTGTGAGCTGCAACTTGATATGAACCACAACACAACAGTGGAATGGAATAGTTATTCGAGAGAAGTTTGTGCAAATGCTTTATGTTCTCGACCAAATAGAAAAATCGGTGGACCTAATAAAATTATAGAAGTAGATGAAAGTCATGTATTATTTATACAGATTGTTGGAAAGGATATAAAACAGATGAACTGTGCTAAGTGCTGGTTATGATCATTTCACAGTAAATTACAAATACAATTTTGTCGACCCTAATACCGGATGTCATACTCCAAATGTTGAAAGATTATGGGGCATCGCAAAATGGCGCAACAAAAGACATCGGGAAGCTGTTCGTCATCATTTAGAGTCGTATCTCATAGATTTTATGTGACTACGCCTTCATTCAAAAAATGAAATGTTTACTGCAATGCTGAAAGATATTTATAATTTTATGGCAGCAGTTTAATATGATTTTTTATTTTATTACTTTATAGTATAACAGTTATTTGTTCATTTATTTTAAGTATATATTTGTGATTTAATAAAATAGTTCGTAAAACTTTGTAATTTTCAAATGTTATATTTTTAAAATGCCCACTTTACTATCGAGAATGTTTTTTCTTTTATTTTTCAAATGTTTCAATTCACCTTATTTTCATTTTGCGCCGACTATTGAGCTTGGCGACAATGCTGTCCGTATAATGGAAAAGTACCGCATACATTTTGGCATGGTGTCCGTATAACGGAAAAATATTGATAATTGTTGTCAAATCATATAAACAGCTATGAAAACAAACTTGATGAGTGTTTTTTTTATATGTTTATTTTATATGTATATTATTCATGTTTTTATGTACAAATTACACCTGTTTCTGTATAAAATTAGAGAAACGGCTTTTTTAATCGTATAAATAAATCGTATAAATATCGAAAAAAAAATGCATGTGCATATAAAATGAAACAGTGGATAGGTTCCGGGAAAATGTTGCCAAATTTCTTTTTTCGTCAAGGCACTTATACTGGAAAAGTATCTAAAGCACATTAAAATCGCGCAGTTAGGAGCTCATACAGTACAGCGTCGTCTATTGGCGGTTATTTTATTAGTAGCATCGGGAGGAAGATGTAAAGATGTACTTTAAATTCTCACCCATAGATTTTGAAAAAATATCTTAAAAGAGCGGAGTTTAAATTAAATTTTGGTGACCTCCTTTATGAAAGATTAATAGTATAAATGGGAATTTCACCAAATCAGCCAGCTATTGCCAAGTTGGCCAACATTTGGCGCTACTGTGGTAACCCTGCATTAGTATTTTTCAACAATTACTCATTTCAATGAGGTGGTCCTACCGGAATCGTGAGGGACACACAGAGACTTGGATTTTATATAAATAGATGACTGCTGTTCTGTCCTGATAAATGTATTAATATTGTGAAGTTCTGATATAAATATCAAGTGAAATATGATGCTGCCTTATCTATCTATATTATAAAGGACAAACATATCTGTGCGTAACGCATACGTCATTTTGCGAATGGCAAAACTTTCAAATTTGAAATAAAATTTTGGTTTTACAATATTCTCTACTGCAAATTTTTAAACGTTAAAACATCGCACATTTTAAATTTTTACACCGTCGTATAAGGAAAAAAATGTTCTTTTAAATGTAATTTGTTTGAAAGCTGTATCTCAATTAATTTTTGAGATATTAATATTTTTGTTGTTTTTAATACCATTTTTCTTATCGTGGCAACAAAAGTACCTCATTTCTATTGAAAGCCATTGAAAGTAAACTGAAAATAGTCAAAAATAGGAAATACTGTATCTTTTTGTTGCCATTTTCTCATAAAACCTGAAAAAATAGTTGAAAATAAAATATGGGCTATGTCAAGAATATTGTCTGTTATTTCGTGATAATGACGTCATATGCACACTTTTCTATAGACAAAGTTTAAGACTAGGTTGTAAAAGTAGATCGCTTTAGCGGATGCAAATGACGTCATTTTATAAAACAGCGTGTAGTTTAATTCTTAAAACTGAATTATGTTTTGTAGAAGTGCGTCATTTTCATAACCCAGTTGCTTTCAGATTCTTCACAGGTGAAAATGCTTCACTTTTGAAAATAAAGTAATCGAAATCACACACTGATAAAACGCAATGTTTTACAAAAATTTAGAGTGTCTTTATAAAAGAGAGGTGACATGCAAATAATAGCGATTTATATTACAGAAATTGATGATTCTCGCCTGGAAAGATTTGCTTCGCCGAGTTAAACCAGCAAACAAATAACTCGAGGTTTAAAATAATATCATGTTCCTGAAGTTATTGTCCAAAATTCTCTCGAATAATAAAACTTTAATGCTATTCTTTAGGACATTCTACAACAATTTTATCAAAATAACATAATTTGCTTAATTTTATTTTGCACAGTTTTATATAATCTATATATTTAAAATACAAGTGTGTTTTTTAGTCATCTGCCCTGATGTTTCTACTGAACCAATTTTACTAATATATTTATTTTTCAATTGAAAGCTGTTCATTTGTAGATGGGATAGCACTATCTTTTTTTTTCTTTTTTTTTTAATATCCCCAGTTTTATATTTTAATTTTAAAAGCATTTTATGAAATTTCTCCAAAATGATGAAAATTGGATAGCTTTCATTATTGCAGACAAGAGAGAAAAAAACGAGGTATTTTTATCTTTATTCATGCCATTTTCTGATAAAAATTCAAAATAGTTTATAAAAATTCTTGTATAGGGTTTAGTGGCGGAAAATCCCATTAGGAGCATATTATAGTAGGGGAATAATAACGGAAAATGACATACTGCTTTTGAAAACACGCATTTTTCCTCATAAATTTTTTATATTGCTTTTCCTTCAGCATGTGTACTGATACTAAGTTTAAGACACTAGGCGAAATGCTTATTTAAGTGAAAATGAAGTCATATTTAAAAGAAAACGATCATTTTCTTAGATAAAACTAAACATTTTAACACAAATTCGTCTAAAAAACATAAATTACGGAAATTTTTACTCTCCGGAATTGAGATTAGAATCTCAAGTTAAAGAGTGCGTGTATTCACATAAAAGCTGACAACGGTGACTTCAAGTTTGAGTTAAAATGATTTTAAAATGATAAAAAAAATACAATTAAAAAAAATGATGAATATGGATATGAGAAGAGCGTATGCAAATTTTGAGAAGGTAAAAATTGCTATTTTTCATTCCGGAATACCAAGCATAAGAGCTTCAATTGATAACGCATCGTAATAACTGATCTTTATTATATTTTACTGATTACGTATCTACCGGGTATCCAAAAAAGGACTGACTGATTTTAAAATTCAATAACTTGCAAACGGTGACAGATATTTAAAAAATTCTTGCAGGAGGGTTATGCATGAGGTCCAAAGTTTTTTTTACAGTGATTTTCGATTTTAGTTCGAATTACAAACAATAGATGGCGCTGTAAGCAATAGGCGCTAAATACAGGGTTGATTTTTTGGCCTTTCTCCTCTTCCATGCGGAAAAGGAGATTAAAATGTATTGAGTGGGTCCCGAAGTGCCAAAAATCGAGCCTGAATTTAGCGTCTATTCATCGCAGCGCCATCTATTATTTATAATTCGAACTAAAATCGAAAATCTATGTAAAAAAAAAATTTTGACCTCATGCATAACCCTCCTGCAAGAATTTTTTACATATCTGTCACCGTTTCCAAGTTATTGAATTTTAAAATCAGTTACTCCTTTTTACGACACCTGGTATTTTATAAAGGACAAACGTAACTATGCGTACGCTGACGTCATTTGGCGAATGGCAACACTTCACGATCAAATTTCGGTCTTGAAATTTCCGCACTGCATTTTTTTAATCTTCTGACCATCGTACATTTTCAATTACGGTGCATAGGGAAAAAATTAACTTTCAAATGCAATTGTTTCAAAACTGTATCTTAATTGACTGATGTATTATGTTTTTTTAAATAATTTTTAAAGATGATTTTTTTAAAGTTAATCTTAACACGTGCCGGTTTCAATACATAATAATAATAAATATTTTGCACATAAAGCAAAAACATTGTTCAGCATTTGTTTCTGACTATTTTTGTATAACGAAATTAATACTTTCTTTGTAATAAACAAATAAAATAATCATATTATAAAAACCCAATCTAACATATTTGTGAAAGACAAATTAACGAAATTAATACTTCTTTTATAAACAAATAAAAGAATACAGTCGACTCTCGTTTTTACGAACTCGTAGGGAACACTAAAATAGTTCGTAAAATAGAAAGTTCGCAAAATAGAGAAACACAAAAAATGATGTGAATACGTACATTATTTTTGTCTATTTTTTTCAAACTGCCCCTTCTTCATACAGGAAGCAGTACTTCAAGGTTATTTATTATTTAATAAAGTTATGCATGTATTTTTAAATATACAAGAAATAAATGCAAATTTATGCACAAAAAATAATTTTAGTACACAGAAACATACGTTATTATGCCTTGAAAACATTACATATGAAAACACAGACTGGATTAGTACTTAGTAGGTAAAAATACATAGATAAAAATATAGATAAAAAATTAGGAATGGAAATAATCACTTATTTTTTTTTAAATAAAATTTTGGAAAATATATGTTTCCATTTTATCTATGCTTGAAATCCTTTCATAGTTATTGCTCCTTTCAAAAAAGTGCCTTAGTCCTGACAACCACTACTTGAAATTGTTGCTATGCCCCCTCCCTCCGAAAGATATTGAGAAAAACAACACATTCTTGGAATGCACCTGATGTCTCATTGCACCTGTTCAGAGTTTAATTGACGTGACACTGCGTTCCGATATTTTTTTTAAAAAATGCAGAAATATCAAAACTGAGTTCGCAAAAAAAAGATTTTCATAATCCGTAGTTCGTAAATGGGAGCGAAAATTTACATTGCTTCTATGGGAGAGTATTCGCGACCACTCTATAGTTCGTAAAATCGCAAGTGTTCGTGAAAAAGAGGTTCGTAAAAACGAGAGTCTACTGTAATATTGAAAAAACACAAATCTACCATATTTGTAATCGTACAATTTAAATTATTAGATCACCAAATAGGATTTTTTTTTTTTTTTTTTTTTTTTTTTAGTGGAATTTGTTTGAAAAGTTCATCTCAGTTTACTCATTGTCTACGGTTTTAAAAACAATTTTAAAGCATGAAATACTTTTTAATTTATCTATATCGCGCGGAGCTCGATTACGATAGATTAATCTGTTTGCTCTTAAAACAGAATAAAGAGTTCATAATTTTCTTACGGCTAATATCCATTAAAAAAAACTTCCCTATGAATAAATAAATTATATAATATAAGTAAAACACAAATTTAATAGACATGTGTAAGCTCTGAAATTAGCAGAATATAAAAGGATACCGTAAGTAGCAAAATCTTGGTCAAATGACTCTTAGCATGCGGCTAATAAGAATATATAGGTTTTGATAAATTTCAAAAATTTATTTGATTGTATAATTCGTATTTTCCATATGAAAAATGCTTTTTTAATGTAAGTGGGGAATCTAAAAAAAATATTGCATGTAAAAAATTATTAGTTTTCAATAAAAAAAATGTTTTCACCTATATTCTTTAACCCGGGATCCCCGGGTACGATCTCCTAGTTTATTTAATGGTCAAGTTTCATTACTACAAATTAACCTGCGCTGGTGAGAAAAGTAAGCATGAAATTTATTTATTTAAACAAGTATAATATATAACCTATATTCTGTTACTGTTTACAAAGAAGGAATGTTTATCAGTTGCTGACATCAATAAGCGCAGGTGGAGTGGCGCAGGTGGTCCTCGAATAGTGGAAAACGTTAGAGAACGCCATTATTCAAATGTGTGGAAACATATTACATCCTCAAGGATTGAGTTGTAAATTTGACATACTTTTTTACTTCAGAAATTGCAACGTTATACCAGAATTTCCGAAAGGAGAATTTTTACTTTAAGTAATCATAAAATGTCTCTCATTAAATAAAGTAAGAATTGCTATTCCGAAATTCTCGTATGAATTTGGTTATTCTGAACAAAAACTGAGGCCATACTGACAACCTTGGTAGGGGTCACGATATGCAGACACCTTACAATGTAAGCCTTAAGGCCTCCTATTTTACAGACCTATCAAAGTATTTTTAATGGATGAAATGTAATAAAGTAAGAAATACTATTTCGAAATTCTGGGATGAATTTGGATATTCTGAATAAAAAAAGAGGCAATACTGGCAACCATGGAGGAAAGAGATAGATGGAGATGCAGTAACGTGGCTGGGGGTGACGCCAAAAAAATAACCTTAAAATCAGCCACCCAAACTCAAGCACGTTCTTTCACGAAAAAAAGGAAGAAAACTTTTAGTAATACAGTTTTTAATTCATAATACAATAGAATGCTGCTTTAGAAATAAGCAGATCACTTTCATTTAGAGAAAAAAATGCACGGTTGATGTCAAAGAATTCGGTCTCTGTTCCAGGTGCTTGTTTTGTGTGGGCCTTGTGAAAGCATTTGAATTTGAGCGCTAACGCGCATTATATTGCAAACGTTATTACGACATACTCTACCTCCATGCTGGCAACCCTGATAGGGGGTCACAATACGCAGACGAATGCACAGACACCTTACAATACGAGCCGCAAGGGCTCCTACTATGCAGAGTTCGATGTGAAATGTAACTGAAATAAGAAGCATAAATCATAGCAAATTTAAAATTACATATACCTGAGAGAGAGACATATCAAAGTATCTTTAAAGGAATGAAGCTGACAAATTAACACAAAATCATGTAAAACAGTAATGATTTTAAAGAAGCATCTTTTAAAATAGTTTTTTATTTAAAATACTCTTATTAACAGGAATCATTTGAAAAGGCGCCATGAAAAACTTTAACGAGCACCATGGAGCCCGTGATCGCAACGTTGGACAGCCTTGCTATACTGTATACTTTATGAATAAATAAATATTTTACAATGTTTAATTTTAAACCTACACTGCAAATTCGTGAAACAATTTGCAACACTAACTGAACATAATAAATAACATTTCTAACTAAAATAATTTTCGGTGGTGTTGTGAATGTGTTGCGAATAATTTTGTGCCAAATTAAAAGGTTCTGCAAAAAGTATTGTTAAAAATTACAAGAGGGGAAAACATGTTTTCAAAACATTTCATAACAGTCCTTCTTAACATTGTGTTATAAATGTTCAATGAATAGTATTTTTTAAGTGTGTGTGTGTGTATTATTTTAAACGAGCCATGTAGAAAATGTTTTGAAAGTGTTTTATATGTATTGTTTTATAGTGTTCTAAATTATGTGGTGTTTACAATGTGTTGTTCATTGTGTGACAAAGTGTTGTGCAGCACAACACTATTATAAGAAAATATATCATCAACATTATTTAAAACACGATTTCAATATAATTAACAGTGCTAGTTTTAGAACAAATTTTTAGATAGCAACACTTTTGCAACATATTAAGAACGCAATCACAACACAAAAAATAATTTGTTTATGACGTTTTCTAATTCACAACACATTAATGTGTTGTTATTTTGGTGAGAAAAAATGTTGTAAAATTTGTTTAATTTTGTGTTTGAGAATTTGCAGTGTATGTTTTTCATCAAAGTTAATTTTTGAATTCATTCTGGGACACCCTTTATTATTACTTGAAGCTGAGGTAGGAAAGTTAAAAAAAAAAAAAAAAAACACAAAAAAAACACAATAAAAACAAACAATTTGGGACATATATTTGAAAGAAAGGAAATACCTTTTGTAAAAATTTCGAAACTCTATAACAGTTTTATTCAAATTGGAAGAAAGAATGAATCTCTTTGTGACTGGTTTAGAATATCTTTACAAAAGAGGAAATCTAACAATCTTGCAAAATTTATTTTCATGTAGATTTCCTAAAGACAAAACACATTTCAAGATTTTCTCAAATGAACTAACATATAAAGGGTGGTCCATCTGTTAGTTCTTTTTTTATTCTGAAAGAAAACGCATTTTTTATGAGTGAAAATCGAAATTATTTATTAAACATGAAATATGGGTCTGTGTCATTTATATATGAAATACAATATCGCACGTGTGGCAACCGTGGCTCCGCTTACATGTCACCATCCGAAAATAACATTAAAGTTTTCGATAAGTTTTCCTAGAATGTGTGCATCCATGGCCAAAATTTCAGTCCGAATGTTACGTTTGAGGTCTTGTATTGTGCGGGGTGCATTAACATACACTTTACTTTTCAGAAAATCTCAAAGAAAATAATCCATTAAGGTTAAATCGCACGATCTTGTCGGCCAATTCAAGCCAGAATTTCTTGAAATTACGCGATCTGAAAATTTCTCGTTCATTAAGTTGATGATTTGGCGAACAGTGTGTGACGTTGCACCGTTGCTGTGTTGTCAACGAGTCCGTAAATACAAATGGCATATACTTGACAGTTCACACATGCGTGACACATGACAGCTGGTACAAATGGTCATAGTCTGTGAAATAGTCATAGTTAACCAACAGACAAAAACGAACAGATGAACCATTCTGTAGTTCTCCAAAATGACTAACAATTTTAAAATAGTTAATGCTGTTTTATTTGTTTACTAGACACCTTTGGAGACCAGTTTGGTCTCACTTAAAATTTGTGTTTGGGAAAGCAAGCAAAGCATTGTATCATGTTACTTTTATCAATAATTTAATTTACTTGGACTCCTTTAAATATAATTAATATACTACCTTAAGCTAATATTAGTTTTTGTTGCTTTAAAATACCTCAGTTTGTTGATTTTCTGAAAGCAAGTAAACCCTATTGGTTTACAACGGAAGTCTATGGGAATTTAGCGAAATATTAGCGATATCGCCAAGTTGGCGTCACTTTTGGCTACTCATTTTTGCCCACAAATTTGTCGATGTATCGTCAATTTGGCGACAAACTTGACGGCATTTGGTGACAGAACAGAATCTCCTTATGGTGACCCCCCTTATGGGTATAACGATGCATTAAATGCTGTTCAATAACCAATGAGATGTATTTCGTTCGGGCGTTGCCGTTAAACAATTAACAAATAATAGCGATTTCTGTGCCACGTAGGATAGCGTAATATATATATATAGATATTTTTTTCCTCGCTTTATAAGGCAGATGACGTATACGGTTTCTGATTAACATTTTTGAACTGGGTTGAAAAGTATTTATGAATTTGGTTTTCCTGGTCGTGCTCCAGATCACGTAAATATACTCCTATTTCCAAGCATATTTTGCATGTCATTGAGGTTTAGAGTAGATTGAAAGTTCTTGAAAATGAATTGTGTAGCATTTACAGTTCGTTTACAGGGACAAATAAAATAATTCCGCTCCATTATAGTCGAAGTGAAAAAACGTTTCCCGTGCCTTTTATTAATGTTGCGGTATTTCAAAGACAATGAAATTGTTATAAATCACAGAAGTCGAGTGAAACGTGCTTGCTCAGGAGAGTGGAATAAGTAACGTTTACAGTTCGTTTACAGGGTTTCACAAAAATTGCATTACATCCTACTAGAAAGAATCGGTTGCGGTGCATTTTAATGAGGTTATGGTACTTTAAACGTAATGAAATTAAAAAGAGTTTTTGAGGTGCATTGCGTAATCTTTGCTATAGATTGATGATAGCGTAGCATTTCGTTCGTTTAAAGAAAATATTTTCTTAATTTTTATACGGCCCCCGTAGTGTAAAAATTCCAATCAGGAAAACTTTCCTTATCCATTCCTGAATAAAACACAAAAAATTGCATCTTCATATCTGAAAAACTCGCAGAGTTATGGCCGTTTAAATAATTCATCAGGTTTTAAGGGATTAGACACAAATTGAAATGCGTGCAATCCAAGAAACAATGTTACTTTAAGAGTTCTAGGAAACATGTAAAGAATACATTTGTTGAGTTAGAATTTTGATTTTTTTTTTCTTTTTTTTGTGATGGTTAACCATATAATTTGCAAAGAAAATCACATCCTAATATTTCTAATGAAGTTTTTAAAAAAATTAGCTGATTAGTATTTTTTAAGCGGATTTAATTTAGAATCTTTATAACTCGAAACATTATTCATCGGATTTCAAAAAATGTTTCATTTAATTAAGGAGGAAATTATAATTTTAGTTTTATTTCGGAATTTTTTTAAATATTAATTTTAAAAATATTAAAAATATTTATTTAAAAAATTATGTAACTTATTTAAAAAAAAAAATCATATTTTCAAAAGTAAAATTTTTTTCAAATTAGCGGAAACAAATTAACGTAAAATGATCAAAAAAGATATGTTCCAAGTTTGCACCCTTTTTATTTACGATTCTTGATTTATAATTTAAGGACAAGAAATGTAAAAAAAAAAAAAAAAAAAAAAAAAAAAAAAAAAAAAAAAAAAAGCATAAAAAAGCATTTAAAGTTTTAAACATTGATTGGTTCCTAATAAAATGTTTAAATGCATTTTTATATAATGCACTTGAAAAAGTAACTTTTTTCTGTAGCTTAAACTTCCGATTCAGTTTAACTTTTTCCGTTTTTCAGTTTAACATTCCGTTTCCACCTCCTTTTTGTACTATTTAAATATCCATGAATAAATGTTAAATGTGTAATTTTAAACAATGCTTTTTCTAACGTGCTGATTAAGAGTTTTTCATAACTTTAGCCCTCACTAATTCAGGCTTTTTATCGTCCCGGCGAGACCGGTAAAAAAATCTGTATTATAGGTCCGGGCCAGACCCGGGATTGGCGACTTTTTTCTGAAGACTCGGCCAGGCCGGTTCTAACGTAATTTTTCATATCGAACCGGGTGTTGGTGCGATTTATGAAGGCCTATTATCTACACGAAGGATATGGGCCCGAAGAGGGTGAGTGCCTTCCGTGGAGGTCTTTCTAAGGGAACCTAATTCGTATTTACGCAAGGATATCCAAGTTTCGCAGAAAACCACTGAAAACTCCGAACGATGAGTCCGAAGGGCGCAACTGGGTTCGAACACAGCACCTCCCATCTACCAGCTTTGAAAGCAGAACCTCTCGGCCACTGCTTATACCGAACTGGGACTAGCTTCCTTATTTCTAGGTCTCCCTTGAGCGAAATTTTCAGTCCCGGTCTCGAGACAACCCGTATTAAAATCATTACATATGACTGACCTAATCCGTGCAAAAATAACTAAAATTTGGCTCAGCCCAAAAATTTTTACAACAAATGCATAGATTTTTAAATGGCCATTATTTTACAATAAAACTTTAAAATTCATATTTGTAAAGTATAGTATATTTTAAGGCAGAAAAAAATTAAAATACAGTAAAACTAGTAAAAAAATATCTGCCTATGGCGAATCCTTCCTTAAACGGAAAAATCTGTTGATCCATGGAAAATGAATATAATATTACCTGAGAAAAATAGACTACATTTACAACTCCGAAGAAGGGAACTTGTCTATAACGCTTTTTTTCCTTTCTTATATGATTTCATTTTAAAAGATTTTACTTTATAGCATTTTTCATTGTCTTCAACACATGTAATATGGATTAACGCAATTAAAGGAGAAGTGAATCATTTGCATATAAACAAAGATTCATTAATAAAACAAATAATCACAGCTTTTGGCGCTTCTTTAAAAATAATAATTATAAACATAAAAAAAGAAAAGATGTAATAAGTATTGTTAGAACTCCTCCATACAAAACAACTTTTAACCATATCGATGTAAAAAACTATGTAGAAATTGAGTCAGGTCGGGCCAGACTGCGATTTGAACTTTTTTCCAGGCAGGGCCGAACTTTTTGTCCTATGGTCGGTTCGGGACCGGACCTAGATATTTCGACCCGTGCAGAACTCTAGTGCAGATTACCAGCATACTTTGAAAACAGGTTTAACGTAAAATCTATACGCTGCCTATTTCATGTCCTGTCTTATATCGAATTTTAATAATGTACAATTTGTGGATGATCCCTATCTTGCATTCAAAATGAGTCAAAACTTATCGCTCAGAGGCATGGATAAATGGTGTAAGTCACGAATTTTGGATTTTGATATCTCTGTGAAGTTTGAAGATATCGAGATGAATATTTTTGTGTTTAATTCAGAAATGGATAAGAAAAAATTCCCTAACTGGGAATTTTACTCTACGGGGCCGTATAAAAATTTAATTTTTGTATTTTCTCATATAGACCCCCCATGGAGTTGAAACTTATCTCATCAAAATTTGCACCTTTTTTTATGAAAATTTGCAATTGGAGACATGTACCTAGGGGCAATATTTAAGGAGATAGCCTATTGTTTCGATATTTATGAATCACCCTGTATAATTAAGCTAATTTTTTTTACTGCACATATTCGTATTTTTGTAATCATTTCTTAACCAATAAAACTGTTATATTGTATATGGACTTCATCCTTTTTCGTTATTGTAGAAATATTTCGAAGTACAAGAACTACTAGAGATGTTCTATAGGAAAATATAGAATAAAAATTATCCAAATTTATACTTGAATACCAAATTAATTATTATTTTTTTTTTATTCAGCCGCCAGAAATTATTACTTTGAATTTTTAATCGGCGTTACAAGTAAGAAATATTTTATTTCAATATCATAACTTACTTTAAAAAAAATTCTTGTGTATTTTTATCTATCCAGATATCCTAAACGGAAATATAGCTTCGAAAGATACTTCTGACGGATGTATTTTCAGAAGGAGATCTGATTTATCTCTGAGATTTCCTTGTTGGTATTTCGAAAAAAAAAATAACTTAATATATTATTTTCCGAAAAAACAGTTCTGCTATCAAAAGCACAATATTTTGAGTGAAAAGAAAAATGCTGTGAAGAATGAAATACGTGATAAATGTTTTATATTTAACAAACAATTATTTATATCTAAGCCAAATTTAAAACACTGTTAAAAGTTTTTTAAAGTATTATTAAGGGCGTGAACTATTATCGCTGCCCAATAGTTAATTCCCATACCGCTATACTTTAAAGAAAAAAATCTACAGATGTAAACTTACAGAAATCTGTATGCTTACAACAATTCTATCTATACACTGTACAAAAAAGATGTAAATCTACAAAACTGGTTTTTGTAAAGCTACAGGAATCTGTAGCTTTACAAAATTATACACTAATATTACACTAATATTACTAAAATTTTATCTGTAACCCGGGTTACATCTACGTAAAAAGTTCTAGGCATTCCGGTTTAATAAAAAATTCTTATTAACCAGAACTGCGGAGTCGGAATCAGGCCCATTTTGAGGGAAAGAGTCGGAGTCGGATCTGTTAAGATTACCGGAGTCGGAGTCGTCCATTTTACAAGTAGGGCTGCGGAGTCGGAGTCGGGTCCATTTTTGAGCAAAAGCGTCGGAATCGGAGTCGTTCATTTTGCCCAACGACTCCGCAGCCCTGTTAGTAACCTTACAGATTTCTTGATTTACAGTGAAAATGCGTATCTGTTACATGAATTTTTGTTGTTGCCGTTACATGAAAAGTTCTAGGCATTCCTGTTTCCTGGAAAATTCTTAATAACTTTATAGATTTTTTTACAGTGTAGCTTCAGAGCTATAGTTCTAATTACAAAAACGTTTGAATTGTTTATCTGCGTTATATTAAAAGCCATTTACGTGAAAAAACAACTATTTTTCAAAGTCATGACATGTTATACTTTTTATGTTATGTAAGTTACATGTAGAAACCTTTCTTCACATTCTAACAAAGACATACTAACATTTTAATTTTCTCGCAGCCCTCAACATATGTTAGCCACGTTATTCGGGCTGCAACACACTTGTATAATAATGTAAAAAAAAAGTGGGTAATTAAAATAGTAAAAAGACAAAAGTAATCTAACAAAGCAATATAATAAAGTTAATATAGTCAGTAAAATTGAGTGTTTGTTGAAGTAGAAATGTTACCAAATATTCTAAACACCACTACTTCAAAACAATGTACAAAAGAGGTAAAATTCCGTTGCAAGTTATGTAGAAATATGTCTCAGAGATTGTTATTTGGAAATTGCTGTTTAAAATTTTTTGCAGCCAATTTTTCTCTACGACAAATTTGTAACCCTAATAAGCATTATTAGCTAGTATAAAACGTAATAGCATTACTGCATTTCCAATTCTGGATGAAAGAAATTAGGAGATGCTCTTTAACAAATCAGTCTTTTTCCCTGTGCAAAAACTTTAATTTATTTTTTGTATAGAGATATATTGTCCGAATTCGATTAACCTTGAATAGTGCTTTATTTGTGTTGAAAATACTGAAATATATGCACTGCTGTATCACAAATAGAACTACATGTAAAAAGAAGTTTTCATGAAATCATATAAAATGTTTTAATAAAATTTTCATTTGGTATACTGAAAAAAGAAATGTCTGTGAATCTACAGAACTAGTTTTTTAATGCTAAGAAATCTGTATACTTACAAAAATTTTAACGTTAGCCCTGGATAATCAAATGATTTTTTTCTGTTGCGATTGCATAAAATGTTCTAGGCATCCTAGTTTACTACAAAATTCTTAGCAATCTTACATGTACCGGGTGCCCAAAAAAGGACCGACTGATTTGAAAATTAGTAACTGGCAAACGATAACAGATATTTAAAAAATTCTTGCAGGAGAGTTATGTATGATGTCAAGAGTTTCTTTACAGTGATTCCCGAAATTATTTTGAATTACAAACAATAGATGGCGCCGCTAGCAATAGGCGCTGAATTTAAGCTGGATTTTTTGGCCTTTCCTTCTCCCATGCCAAAAATAGAAATTAAAATGCATTGTGTGGGTCCTGAAGTACCAAAAATCGGGCCTGGATTTAGCGCATATTGCTCGCAGCGCCATCTATTATTTGTAATTCGAACTAAATTCGAGAATCACTGTAAAATCTTTCCTGACATCATACATAACGCTCCTGCAAGAATTTTAAAAATATCTGTCACCGTTTGCAAGTTATCGAATTTTAAAATCAGTCAGTCCTGTTTTCGACATCCGGTATATATATATATATATATATATATTTCAGTGTAAACCTGAATTTGTTGCAATTGCATAAAAAAGTTATAGGCATCCCAGCTTCCTAGAAAATTTTTAGTAAACTTAAAGAATTTTTTGCAATGTAATTATAAATTGCAAGGTAGATTTTGTTTTTTCATTGAAATATATATATATATATATATATATTGTGAATTCATGGTAAAATAAGGGGGGTAGTTGTCCAAAATTTTCAGTAACAGTCCTGAAGAATTGGAAAATATGCTAAAAGAGTTGGCAGAAGCTAGCATTAATGTGGGATTAAAAATAAACTTGGAAAAGACTAAGGTGATGTTCAATTCATTTGCATCAAAAAAGGAAATTGTCTACAACAACACTGAAATTAAAGAAGTGCAAAGTTATGTGTACCTTGGGCAGGAAATATCATCAGATAATAGTATCATGAATGAAATCAATAGAAGAATAAGAAATGGATGGAGTGCTTTTGGGAAGAACAATATTATTCTGAAGAGTAGCATGCCCCTTTGTTTGATAAGAAAGGTATTTAACCAATGTGTTTTGCCTGTGCTAACTTATGGAGCAGAAACATGGACGCTAACAAAACGGATGGTACAAAGATTACAAACAACACAGAGAAGTATGGAAAGATGTATGCTAGGTATAACTAGAAGAGACAGAAAAAGAATAACCTGGATAAGAAGTCAGACGAAAGTTTTTGACATCATTGAAAGAATTAAATGGCTAAAATGGAAATGGGATGGGCACATTGCAAGAAGACAAGACAATAGATGGAGCACAAACACCGTACAGTGGTATCCCAGAGATGTAAAACGGCCAAGAAGACGATCTCAAGTAAGATGTAGTGATGAAATCAGAAAAGTAGCCGGTGTAAATTGGATGACTAAAGCACTAGACAGAAAACATTGGAAAAATCTGGGGGAGACCTACATCCAGCAATGGATTGAAAACGGTTGATGATGATGATGATATATATATATTGATATATATATATATATAATACAACGAAGTTCTTAATTACCTTTTATGCACGTGTAAATGAATTTTATAAATAGGGATTAACGATCTAATACCCAGTGGTGGAAAATTGGAGCAGAGGTGGAGCATATTGATACCACTAAATTATAGTAGTATTTACCCTCTTATCTAATGATCAAATTTCTGAGTTTTTATTAAACTGAATAATACCATAAAATTTTAATGGTATCAATAGGCTCCACCTCTGCGCCAATTTTCCACCACTGAATAGCCATGATAGAATGCATTCTAAAAATTACGCAATGCAGAGAATCCGAATTCATATCAGAAAATCTAAATAACAAAATTTCTCTTTATTTAATGTCAGAATGTCTGTTATAAAATAAACCAAATATTTCTATTTTAAATTTCCGGTATGAATTCGGAATATCTTAATAAAAAAATCCCCTAAATTGGGGACTCGAATGGTAGCATAAATGCTGCCATGTGCTTTAGAGGAATAATGATTATGTCTCTCGGGCTGCACGTTATAGGTTGCCGTGCCACGTACGACCCGCGGGCTGCAGGTTCGGTATGGCTGCTATGACATGTTAAACAGTAGAAATTTCATTTTTGTATTAAAAAAACTTACCGAATGCAATAATTTGTATTTTAAGGAGTTTCAGCGTTTTCAGATATTAAAAACATTTTTTTTTTCAAAAGTGTGGTTTAGTGTAATAGTAGGGTCTGAAATGATTTCCAGCTCGATTTTTGTGCCAAATTTGATATTTGTTTTTTAATTTTGTAGCTTTTGACATGTAGATTCCAAATATTTTAGGTGCCATTTTTTTTTGTTTTGAATCCTTGAGGTGATTTTCAAGATGGCGTCCAAGATGGCTGCCATTTACTAACTTTTTTAATATTTGTGGGATATTATTGACCAGTATATTAAATTATATGTTTTTGGGGTCAAAAAATGCAAATATACAATCAAAATGGGGATAAATTGTGTTATTTGTTTTATTTCTAAATTTACTACAAAATTACTTATATACTAAAGGCATAGAGTTTCACATGACTATCATTTTGCATGCTGCGACCTTCTCTTTGAAACACTGCCACATTCTACAGAGATTATTTCCCTGCAAGAAAAATGCAACTCACTACGTGAGAAATTGCACAATTGTGAAATTGAAGCTACAACTTTGTTTGAACAGATCAAAGTACTAGTTGAAAAATATCGTCTTCCACATATTACACAATGCAGTGGTGATATGGCAAAGTTCTTACTACAGTATATGAACCAATTTGGATCTTTGTTACATTTCATCCGTGCCACTTGTCAAGGAGATTGGGCATTGCATCTCGCGTCATTTGAGGAATAAATCAAGAATTATTCTGCTCATGGCTTATTTCATTATGCCAGACTCATTCCAGTATACATAGAACAGATGAAGGACCTTAAAACAACATATCCAGAAATATGGAATACTCTCGAATCTGGTTGTTTTGCAATATCCAAAGCCAATGTGCGTTTACGAAACTATTTTCAGACCAGAACTTGGAACAGAAAATCAAAGAACTGAAGAAAATTGGTGGAGTTATAGGTTTAACTCATAATGAAAACGCCCTCGAAAGGTATTTCTTGTGTGCACTAGAAGTATTACGCATTGTTTCAACTTACTTTGAAAAGTACCGTCCAAATGAAGTCTTGAAGTAGCCCAGGAAACACTATCAACTTCGGATTTCCATGTCGCTAAGAATTTTTCACAATGCAGCCATCGTCAAGGAGAGTATTCGGGATCATTGTGGAGGAAACTCTTTCCAAGATAATACCACACTAATGAATGTTGCATCATCTATGAAAGTTCCAGAATCTGCGAAGGATGATATTCTAAATCGTCGACCAAAAAGGCCAATTGGAATTCAAAGAGTTTGTAAGAGATAGACTAATTCGAGAAGATAGGAAACTTCTTGCTTCTTCTGATGGATATCTTCATATTCCATCTGGAAAAAGTTCATTCATTGCAGAAATAGAGAAATATAATCGATCACACATACTTGAATCATTAGAATCCTCGATTACTTCTCCGATTGAAAAAGTTTGTATTATAGATGGAATGGCAATCGTACAAACAGTAAAAAAGACACTTGAAATGAAAACTTGTGAAGACTTCGCAAATGCTTTTACCGAGATCATTATGAAAAAGACAAGCGGATACACTGAAGGGGGGATAATATTTGACCAATATCTTGAGCATTTATTGAAGGAGCAAACTAGTAAGAAAAGATTGAGGGTGACAGAACCTATTAGATTTACTATTACAAATAGTACCAATATAACGTTGGTTTCATTAAAGACGTTTCTTTCACATAATGAAACAAAATCGCAGCTGACTGAGTATCTCGGGAATAAATTACTACAGGTTTTTGTTGCTAGTGAGAAGAAAATTGTTGTCGTTTTTGGCAGTAAGGCATACAGTAACCACGCGAATGTTTTCGATTCAGAATTATATGATCATACACATAAAGAAGCAAACACCATTATACATCTTCATGTACTTGATATAGTGAAACATCATGATAATTATGAGATCAATGTCTTTTTGCAAGATACTGACATTTTCATATTGCTAATTGACTTGGTTTTAAGTCATCTAGTAAGCAGTGAAATCAATTTCGTTACTGGTGGAGACAACAAACACAGAAAAATTAATTTTAATCAAAGATGTCGAGCAATAGCTGCTCATAAAAGCAAAAGGTTTACTATGTTTACATTCATATACTGGTGGAGACTGGGCAGGAAAATTTGTAGGCATTTCAAAACAGAAGGGGATAAAAGTGTATATCAATCTTTAGTGTGATGATAATATTATAACAGATTTTCAAGAACTTGGGAAACCTAATGTTTATCCATTATCCAATCTGTCGTTGTTTGAAAAATTCACCGACTGAACTTTTTTGAAAAATAGTAATTTTTAAAGTATACTTAATGGCACCTTTTCAGAACTAAAAGTTTCGAGGGGGAGAAATTACCATCAATCCTTGGAGCACTGAAGTCACATATTCTAATATCCAACTTAATTTGCACCATTGGAAAGGGCTACAGAAATCCTCGACCTACAATACCCCCACTTATTGGCAATGGTTGGGGGGAAAATGGTGAAGGAGTAATTTCTCCAGTCAAATGCCTGGAGTTACGTTCGCCCAAAGGAGTTATTGAACTTGTGAAATATGAGTGTAAGAGAACATGTGCAGTTGGGAAATGTTCTTGCTTAAAGAATTCTCTGGTTTGTACTGCCCTTTGCAAATGCAGTGACTGCAACAATACAAAGGACTATCAATATCATCGCAGAGATAGCAGTGATTCAGAAGAGGATACATAACATCCCAGTACTGTATATACATATAAATGCTGTTTTTAATAATTTTGTTCAATATCTTCAATAATTTATGTTATTTCATTTAAATACTTTGGTTGTGTATAACTGGCTACTAAAACGCTAGTATATCTAATGTCTTTCATATTTTTGTGCTTTATTTGCATCTTATCGCTTAAAACACTTAAAAAATTCAATTTACTCCTAAATTTATTATATATTTGCATTTCTTGACCCTGAAAACATATAATTTGACATATTGGTCAATAATATGCCTCAAATATTAAAGAAGTCAGTAAATGGCAGCCATCTTGGATGCCATCTTGAAAATCACCACCTAAAAAATGTGTATAAAAATGGCACCTAACGTATTTGGAATCTATATGTCAAAACCTTCATAATACAATAAAAATATCAAACATGGCACGTCAATCGAGCTGGAGCCACATTTCGCAACATTTCAAAGCCTACTATAACTTTTGAAACCTTTATGAGATCGGAATTATTCCTCTGAATCTAGCAGCTTAGGAAACTTTTGGAAAACAATAAGATTGCACATCCTGAATAATGTCAATGAATGACCTATAAATATGTGCACTTGTCTATGAAAAACGTTTTCAGTTAAACTATGCACGTGTCATTTATTTACACTGATTTGTAAAGTTTTGTAATTAACATTATAAAAAATTTCCGATATTTCGGTGTATTTTCCTTTTAAACTTGATAATGTAATGTTCTGTATTTCCCTAAAAAGTTTTATAAATCATTGTTTTTACAAAGTTTTATAAAGTTTATATTGCTATTATAAACTTTTTCAATAATATTCATTCTTATGGGACATTCAAATAAAGACGGACGGACGGACGAAAAATATCTAACTGACAAATTCAATGTATGCATAAGCTTCAAATTCCATACTAAAATTTGGTTATTGTTTTAAAACTCAATTAAAACAAAATTAAATACATTTGATAAAAAGATGCATTTAACATGTTAAAGATGTCACAAAATGTAAAACGTATTATTACATATAAAAGCACAGTTAAAAAAAATTAAGACTTCAAATATCATATGCCAACCTTTTTCGATCTGAACTTGATCATCCTCAGGGCTGCTTCGATTACGTACTGAAACTTCTGTCCATACTCCGTTCTCGGCTGGACAGCCAGATGAGCTTATTTTTAATGGAGGGAGGGGCAGGTAATGCACTGAAATTTTACTTTAATACTTTGTTTTCTTCTTTAACACTTTTTTTAGATTAACACTTCGTCTGCTGTTTAAAAAACTCATTTAGAAAAAAAAAAAAAACTCCGTGTACTATCTGCACCCTTCCCCCCTCCTTCAGTAAAAATAAACTCACCTGGCTGTCGAGCAGAGGACGGAGTATGAAAAGAAGTTTCAGTACGTTTCGAAGCAGACCTGATGATGATCAAATTCTGATCAAAAGCGCTTAGCTTATGATATTTGAAGTTTTAAGTTTTTAAAGTGGTGTTTTTATATGTAATAACATCTTTTGCATTTCCTTCATCTTTAACGTATTAAATGCACCTTTTTATCGAGTTTATTTAATTTTGTATTCATTTAATAAAAGATGAAAATGACATTCAAATAGTACAGAGGGTGTTTCAAAATTATGTGTCAATTATGTAAAGGTAAGTAGAGGAGACATAAGTAAGCAGATTTCGCATGGGAATGTGCGGAAATGCAGTGTTGAGGCAGTAGTAGACTCTGTTGAGTTTAGTAGATAAAAGCACTTTGTTGGCTTGAATCGTCATACTCCGCTCAGATTTGGAGCAGGATGCGTCGTTACACCAATTCGAACTTATCGACATGCCTTTCATGTATAGAGCTGCACAAGAAAATGTAACTGTTGCTCAAAAGATGAACATGGAACGATTCCAGGGGAGGAATCTGCTGGATCTCCAAATATTTTCAGGGTCTTCATCGGAAATTGGGCACGACTGGATGGACTTTATGCTTCGAGGCGTGATACAGGCACTCAAAGATCTCAGAATTCATGCAGTAGAAGAAACAGTATTACGCACAGTAGAGGATAATCCTGCAGTAAGCTCGAGAGTTGTTGGACGTGAATTGTGTATGAGCTATAGACCCATACATGAAATGCATATCGGCAAGCTCCGCATTGGTACAACGATGCATGTTTCTTAAAATCCGTTCGAGAAATGACAACTCAAGGCATCGAAGCGATTTCAGCGCCCTCTACTGCCACAACGTTGTATTTCCTCAAGTACATTCCTATACGAAACTACTATTTAGGTCCCCTCTATCTGCCTTTATATTTCTGACGTATAATTTTGAAACGCCCTGCATATTTCAATATATAGATTTTGTGTTTAAATCTCAATTTCACCATTTTAATTTTTATATTACTAAAATTCATCTTTTATACTAAATAAATTTTAATTTGCGTGGCTAAGTTCTAAAGTTTGTTTTTTTGATGACATAAAAAATTGAAATTTCTCTGACTTCTGTTTTTCCCTCTCAAAAATTTATAGTTGAAATTATGTAATTTCTCATATATGTTGCGTATTTTATTAAAATCTATGAAATCTAAAAGATTAGCGTAAGTAATTTTTTAATTAAAGTTATACAATTAAGTCTATTTTTCCCATTTGCGTAGTAGAATATCAGCATTCCTAACGCATGGAAGTGGTTTTAATGAAGATAGACGTCATACTTAGTTTTTATTGTATGAATAATCTGAAGTACAGAACGTACCATAAAGTCCTATCTAATATATAATAACTGTATTAATTTCTTAAAATTAAAATTTACAAAACCGAATGAATTCGGCAGCTGGCAGTTCGTGAATGTCAAATTGGTGTCCCATAAAATAAAATTTCCGATTTGGATATCATAATTTATTTTGAAAAATAAAATCCGTACTGTACTTTTTTTTCATTTCCAGATATCCTAAAAAGAGATAGAGATTTGAAAGACACTTCCGACGGACGTATTTTTGGAAGGAGATCAGAAGAAGATCAGATTTATGTTTGGGATTTCCTTGTTTGTATATATCTAAAAAAGTAACTTAATATATTATCTCCCAGAAAAATAGTTCTGCAATCTGAAAGCATAATATTTTATATGGAATGAAAAATGAGATAAAGCGAAGAAATACGCGATAAAGTTTCCACTTAATACACAATCATTTATATCCCAAATAAAATTACTGTTAAGAGTTTTTTAACCCTCTAAGTGTTTGGGGCGTATTATTCCGTTCACTAAGCTCCAGGTTTCACAGCAATACTAATACAAGCAATATTTAAGATAATATAATTCTATAGATTTAATGAATTTTAAATACATTAAAGAATGATTAATAATCTCAAGGATTACATTCATATTTGTAATTGAGTTTTTTTTCATAATGTTGAAAGAATCATATTTTCTTAACATTTAAAAGAAATGCAAAGAAAACAACATTACAATTTTACCCTTTTGCAAGACGCTCGGAGGGTTAAAAATATTGTCTAATCCGGCGTTTCTCGATCCCCTTTAAAAAAATACCACAAAACACGAAAAAACTCTTAAATATCAAAAATTGTACATGTCAAAATTTATTTTATTCGGCTAAAAGGTTAAAACTGAATAACATTTATTGCAAGATAACAAAATTTAATATATTGGGGTAGAAGATTGAAACCGGATTCACTTTAATAATATGAAGGAAGTTAATCAACCTTTTTCCCTTTTGGGAATATAAATAAACATAAAAAAATAAATCCGTGTCAAAACCTGCATCTAAAATATCTATTAATAAAATAGTTTAATTGTATTATTTAGAAAACGAGCGTCCCTGAGGGAATCCTAGGGATTCGCAAAAAGTACTAAAAGTTACAAAAATTTATTTGAAATTTCGCAAAAAACCACATTTACCATAATTTACTACCAAATATGGATTGAATATGGGCTATAAGATTGAAAATGGATTCCGTTTCTAACGTAAAAAAAGCAGCTAATCGCGAATAAACGCCAACATATCGAAAATTGCAGAAGACAAAATTTACTATATTAGGCTAAAAGATTAAAACAGGATATCTTTTACGAATGTCGAAAAATTTCTGCGAAACACGAAACAACTGTAAAAATCACATAACAATTACTTGAAAAATTTAAAAATCTCTGTATAAATTTCGAAAAACATTGTTAAAAGGTGGACTAAATTTGCAATACTGTGCTAACCATAAAAACCGTTATTTTTTTTTTTTTTTTTTTTTTTTTTTTTACAAATGTGCAAATATTACCACAAAGCTAAAAATACAAAACTCGCAGATGACAAAATATTATAAAGAATGTCATTTATTAAACTAGTCCAATAGCGAATTCCGAAAACGCTAGTTTCAGAGGTATATTTCCAATTACAAAAATATTTCAAATGTTGTTTCACATCATTTTAAAAGCTATTTACATGAAAACAACTTTTTTTTTAAGTTCGGAAATAAAATTCTTTATATGGCTTCCGGGTGCGATTATATTCATAAAACTTCATTACACGCTCCAAGTTCCTTTTTTGTACGATCAAAGTCTACCGAGCTATAACGCTTTGATTTTTTATTAATTTCAGCGTTTTTCAATACAGGGTTCGTACGGGTACCGTTATTTTCAAGCCAATTATCAGAATTTTTTTAATAGAAAATAATTCTAGTTTAAACGAACGAAATTTCGCCTTATTTCAGGGGAGATTTTCCATAAGAAAATACTGGTACCGAAGAAATTCTTAGTCTTGAAATTCAAGCATGCGTACGAACCCTGCAATACTATTTTTTTTTCACCCTTACAGGCGAGAAGCGCTGTTTTTTAACATTTGAATCATTTTTACTTACCCATTATACGTAGTATGGGGTATGTTTTGTAATCGTTTTAAAAATTAAAGAAACAATTTGACGGATTTACACGTTTCAGACACTAGGAATTCCGAAAAACTTATTTAAAAAAAAAAAAAAATAATTGCCGCCCGTCAGTCTGTGTGTCTGCGTCTATGTCTCTAAACGCTCTATCTCGGAAACAAATTGAGATAAAGGCTTGAAATCTGGTGCGTACTTAGTATGTAAGAATGAGAAGAAGCCTATTAAATTTCATAAACCTCGATTATCCGGATCTATTTTTCCGGACTCTCGAATTATTCGTTCCGATATAAGGTATATAAAAATTTTCGAAATTGTTTATTTTAAGGAGTGAAAATAAAAGACAATAATAATAATAAAAAAAAAAAACATAAATTTTGCATAAAGAATGACGTCGATCGGTTAATTAGTTGCAGTCATTTGTAATAATATTTTCCACACTTTTCGATTTTTCATGACTGTGTATTTCATTGAAATTTCAATTCAAACATACAGTGAAAACTCCTTGTGCGACCACCTGGATTAAGCGACCACCTCCCTGAACGACCCTTTTTTCATGGAACGAAATTTATTCCCATAGGCTCAATACTAATTTTACCTCCATTCAGAGACCACCCCAGTTTAACTCCCTCCATGAGCGACCCATTTCTTTGAAGAAAATGAAATAAATCCTTTTTTTCCAGGTCGCTTGAAGAAGGATTTATTAGAAAAATAATTCCTGAGCGCACATTATTCATCAAACTTCTAAACTAAATTTAGAATTTTTTTTTTTATTCTGGTAACTTTTAAGTGTTTAAACACCTTTGTACCTCTTTAGGCAATTAATTTAACTCTGATGACAAATTAAGAAGGACGGCCAATGACCCTGCCCTATTCTGTCAGGAAACTCTCAAAGAAATAGATAAATTAATGAAATCATTATTATTTGAATACTTCGAAAGGATTTCGAAATAAAAGTTATAAAAGATAAAACCGTAAAATCAAAGCAAACGTCAATGTTCATTTTTTAAACTCGATAGTAATTAACTTATGTAATTAGCTTTTGTTTTAATACTTAAATTTTCATGCTTTTTGCTAATGTGAAAAATAAATTTTAGTAACATTAATTGTTACCTTTTTGAACAATTAAAATCTAGATTTAAACATGACCTCCATTAAGAGACCATTTCTCGGAGCGACCCATTTTTATTCGAACTGAAAGTGGTCGCTTTAGGGAGGTTTTACTGTATATTTTACTTGGAAATGAGACGCTTAATCCGACGCAGTAAACTTTTCGTTAACATGATTATTATTTTTGGAGTTATAAGGATGTTTCTGTTATGCAATTCAGTAATAGAGCATTTAAAGCTTATGTCATCATCAAGCCATGATTTTAAACTATCTACCGAACAAATTGAGATAGAGGCTTGAAATTTGGTATGTACTTAGAATGTAATAGTGCAGCAAAGTCTATTAAATTTCAGTAACATAGTTATCCCTGGATATGTATTTTAGAAATAGTTTACACATGTTTTATTTTCATATTTTATATTATGCATATCCATGATGGGTAAGTATTACGGTGCTCCCCCACGACTAGTGTTCATTTGAAGTAATTCCTGTAAAGCTAACTCTTTACGAATTAGCTACTGGACAGCAATAAAAGTGGACAAGCTCTATAATGTCAATGAGTGAGCTATTAATATGTGCAGTTATCTATTTAACCCATATTGGACCACACCGATTAAATATTTTTGAAAATTTTTATAACTTCGATTATATCATTAATATGGTGTAATTAAGTAGATACTAGCAAAATTTTGAAAAAAAGTTTTTAATATTTTAAGTAACTATCTGTCCTATAAACAGGACATTTTAGTAGGACACATAGTAAGGACATATAAAATGCATTCATAAACTAATTTTATGAGCAAATATTTTATTTTACTTTAAAAATACTGCTTATGTTTTACAAAAATACTCTATGATTTCTCCAATAAAAAGATAATAATAATGGTAAAATTCTAGATTATAAGATCACAATTCTTAAAGAAATTTTTTAATAGATTTTTTCAATTAAATTTTAATTGGTTACTTGTTTCTTTGCTTATATGTTATACTTTTATGTATTTTAAAGACGTCATAACAAAATGCATCCAGAAAATCCTTACCAATTTTATTTAAAAAAATGTTTTATTAGCTGTCCTATTTATAGGACAGCGGTCCAATATGGGTTAAATGTACTTTCAGTTCAATCCTATACTTATCAGATTTATTTGTACGGATTTTATTTTTAACAAATTGTGCAATTAACAAACATTATACAAATTCAAAATTTCCCCAGATTTCTGTATATTTCGCTCCAAAACTTGAGTACACAATTTATTAGTAATTTTAATAAATTATTAATAAATTAAGATTAATAATAACATTAAGAATAATATCTTAAAGAATCTTATGGAATGAAGATTGCAAGTGTTGGGCAGATCTAGGTCCATATACCGGTACCAACTTAACTATCCAAACATACATGGGATTGGGGACAGGGTGAACACCAATCTTTAAGGTGGGGGAAAAGATAATGGGGTATGTGCATTAATTACCCTAGTAATTGTAGGTTAACTACTCCTAAATTACTGTACCTGAATTATTATAGTGGGTATTTAAAAACATTATGATTTATAAACAAACATTTGTGATCGTAATAATTTAATAATGGTCCTGGCTATTCCTGATAATTAGACTAACCATAATTATCTTAAATTGGAAGGGGAGGAAACACATCTCCAAAACTGCCCCAAACTGCGTTGTGTAATCTTAGTGAAGAAATAGCGTATAGACCGCGCAGTTATATCTAAATAAAACCTATCGAAACTACGCATAAATAGCATACTAAAGAAGTTCATAATCTGAAATAAAACTTACATTAAAGTAAAACAGTGGACTCATGTTGTATTAAAAAACATAGCCAAAATTCAACAATAAACAAAAGTTTATTTACAGTTAATTTACATATTTACAAAAACAAAATAGAATTGTGTCACAAGACACCAGCGTTCCAAAGAACGAAATTGAATTAGTATTTGCATTAAGTTTACCTTTTAAATTATCATTACAAATATTAATTAATTGCTTGGATACCATAAATTGTACATCCCTAGCACAACATAGATTTTTAAAACAATGGGAATACAAAAATATTGAATAACGCATACCTTCTGTAGAAGAGGCTTACTCATAGCTTTAAGTCACACTTATATCCGTGGTTCACTGAGTGTTTTTCCACACTCCTGGAAAAGTTCGCAAATTTAATTAAAACAGGTGATGTATCAAAGTCCACGAGCTGCCGTTCTTAGGGCCGTCCTTTTGCGGGGAAACACGACCCGAATAACTCGTAATCATCGTTAGAAGCATCGTTGAAACACTTAGGACATCTGGGTTTAACTATCCCTGTTACGGAATAGAACTCATCTTTATTAAACAATCATAGTTGAGAATTGGAACTCATCTTTTTAAAGCCAACATTGTTGAGAAACAGCACAAGACTTTTTTTAAACCATCTTAGTTGAGACATCTAACGAATCTATATCAAACCCTCATAGTTGAGAAAATGGAATTAATCTAACTGTAACTTCATTCTTCGGTTACGACATCACCTCGTCATAACAATATGGAGGATGGTCCTTTGCCCCCTTCGTCAAATGGTCGGTCAGTCTTGCCGACCCCCTCTTCTTCCGTCTTCTCGCAAACCTCTGATTTGGTATTACACTTTTTCGGGGTTAACAGTGCTCCGCCCACTGAGTGTCAGCGATCGTGGGATCTGGAAACCCCGGGCCTTCTTTCCTCGCGCGTGTGGTCCATCTTTTACGACTTCTTTATTAGGACCAATAAATAATCTTACATCCAGTCGTAAATACAGCTTGCCATTTTATGTCAACCTTTTGTTAAACTTGGAGACTTCGTGTCTATCTAAAAAGATCCCCTTTAAAGATAAGATCCAACTGTGCAGTCGTTCTCCTATTAAGGCTTTACAACGTAGATACATATATGAGTATATTTATATCAAATAACAATAATAATAATCAAAATAAATACATGTAAGAACACACTCTATATATACATACACACTTTATAAAATAATAATAATAATCAAAATATATAAATAATAGTATTTTTTATGGCAAAAAAATAACAACCTGCTGAAGTGGTATCAAGGGTGTTTATATCAGTTATATGATAACACTTCCAGCAGTAAGTTATTGCACAATGAAACCATATAAATAATTTAATTTCGTAACTAAAAATTAGTGTGAATGATTTTCAACCCCTTAACTGTTTCCTTTTTCTTGATACAATAAATTAAAAATCAGGACCTGGCATCACTTTTTGGCTTTGTACAATGGAAAAATGTACGACATTTAACAGACCAAAGATTACAGTTAAAAGTAAGTGGTATCCAAAAGCGTTTAGTATCGAAAATAGCAAACACATTTTTGCTCGAGAGACACTCGGGCACGACAGTTAAGGGGTAATATGATATAAAACAACATTTGAAATCTTTATAATTAAGACAATATTAATAATAATACTAAGAATTTTTATAAAAGTTTACCGAACAATAATAAACGTTCACAATAAATTTTATACTTATAGATTAAAAGAAACGCTCAGAAAAAGACAGACAGAGATTTTTTTTTTTTTTTGACAAATTTAATCTATGCATAAGCTTCAATAAACTTACTAAATTTTTATTACTTTTTTAAAAATCGATTTGACGAGTTTAAATTTTATAATTCGTAAAGTGTATTTTTTATGCTAAACTTATTTGTATGAATACCGATAAATTGAATAGTTTGTTACTAAAGAGAAATAGCTTACTCGCAAATTTTCAATAAGCAAATTTATGTTTGAAAAGGAAAAAAATAATATTCAAAGGTATCTTTTAAAGAAAAGTAACAATATTTTCTTCTGCCTTAAAAAAAGAAATAACTTTCAAAGACACTTCCTCGGAGACTTGTTTCTGGAAGGAAATCCTTTTTATTTCTCAGCTTTACTTGTTTCTGCACAAAAGGAAGAAAAAACTTAATATATTATATCCTGTAAAAAAATTTCGTTGATCTTAAAGTATAATAATTTTATACGGATCGAAATATGTTCTTCTATAAACGCGGTGAAGCGATAGGATGTGGAATAAAAATGTTTTTTTAACACCTAATATTTTCTAAATGATTAAATTAAAGTGGTGTTATGGGCACCAAGAAAGTTTTAAATGGCAAAAATTGGTGGAAGTTGCATTGTAGGACAGAAAATTATTAATTAAGTTAGACTATTATTCCTTTTCTGCATTTATGTACAGTCGTGGATAAAAAAAAAGTAAACACGCCCTACTAACTCCTCAACAAATTATCGTAGAAGAAAGTTACTGGTACCGAACGATTGCAAATAAAGTCTACTTTTAAATGATGTATATAAAATTTGCTTAGGGGGCCATCTACATATTAAAACTAACAATAACATTGTTTTTTTCAATAGCAGTACACAATACTGACAGCATAAATGAACTGTACCCTCTTCAGTTAGCCTGAAAACAAATTTTTATGCAATTCGTACCATAAGTTTCCAAGAAATTATTTATTTTAAAATGAGGGTATTTTAAGGGCTGTATCCAAATTGGAGTTCCGTACTTGATTGTTAACCGAGAGAGACCCCTTCTTGATCAAGGCACCTGATGCGCCACTCAAGGAGTCAATAATGCCTGCTAGAATACAGGACAGCAGAATAAATTTCAAAATATATACTCACTTCTATCATAGACGGCCCCTTAAACCATCATTTTGTCGTTTTTTAAGCATAATTTGAAAACTACTTGGAAGAAAAATGTGAAATTTTGGATTTCCTTAAAGCAGGACATAATAAATCTAAATCCATCAAACAAATTGTAGGTTGCAATTCATAATTTTCTCGAATATTAATTTCATAATTCATAATTCATATCATAAAATTATAAAATTTGCAAATTCAGAGTATTTATGTTTGGGTATATACTATTATTGCTACAAAAAAAATAGCGCATTAGGAGCATAATTTCAGGAGATATAAATAAAAATATGAAAATGTAATTTAACATTAGAAGCACTAAATTTTGAATGTTTATAATTCAAAAACTTATCATTCAAATGACTTGAAATTTGGTGTCTAGGCATAGTTTGAACCGAAGATTTGAAATATCTTGTTAAAATTGGGTATTGTCATTTAAAAAATGAAGTTTGGATTCGTTTTAATATGTAGATGGCCTCCTAAGAAAATTTTATATACATCATTTAAAAGTATACTTTATTTCCAATCGTTCGGTACCAGTAACTTTTGTTTACGATAATTTGTTGAGGAGTTAGTAGGGGGTGTTTACTTTTTTTCCCACGACTGTACTTACGTCCTATAGATGTAAAAGAAATATTTGTTAAATCGTAAAAACAAACAAGCAATAACATTAATTTTAATAGTGTACGACAAAATAAAGCTTGCAAAGTTAGTTTTACTGCAATCTTTTAATATCAGGTTTCATATTTTTGAATCTTGATTTATCCATTATATTGCTTATTACGTTTTCTCTAGTTTAAATCTCAAAAACAAAACAAAAAATTATTTTCGACTCATTAGAAAAATACGATGTATTATTAACGGTTTTGAATTCCTATTAAATCTTTTTTATACTTCTTTTTCTTATGTGTATTTTTTTGCGTAAATTTGAGTAACGATGAAATAAGCAGTGTAAATAAGAAATGATTCTTAATGATACGGAACCTCGATTTCAAAATTGTGGCCAAACTAGATTTTTAAGATTAATGTTGCCAACCAACAAGAAAACATTTGTTATTATTTTTACAATAAAGAAAAATTATTCTTTCATTTCTATAAAACATAAATGAACAAATACCAAAAGTGATTGTCTAAATTAATTATAGGGTTTTTAATCCATGATCAAACTTCAGTGATTTTTTGTAATTTCAAACGTTTCTGGTTTCTTTAAACCAGTATTTCGCGCCTTTGTGCCACGTCAAACCAGTATGTCATGACAGATTGCCAACTGTGCCACGAGGGTTTTTGATAAATAATTAAAATTGCCTGCTGTCGTATCAACAATGCCACATTTTCTATTTATCATGTGCTGCTACCTTCTTTCTTTACTCCCTTCACCATGTTAGCATTTCCAGCGCGCCACTCCACTCTTGTCACTACTCATCGATTCGGGCTTTCTTTTTGCACCATGAGTTTTCCTGCACCTGGGGAAGAAGGTGTTCGTCTTCACAACATTCGATTGTAATGTGTTTCGTCTGGACGCCAAGCATTTTTTTTAACTCTGAGTATTCGGTAAAGAAGGTGGTGCCTTCTGCTGTTAAAAAGAGTTCAATTTAAGACACTTCATTTTTACATCTCTGAATTGGTAAAACTAGAGTAATGGAAAACATAATGGACGAATATTTAAAATCTGGTACTTCACAAACGGTAGAAAAACATAGAAACACACGTAAGTATAAAATGACTTCACTGAATTCGGATTCATAGCAATTGAAACGGAACACTCTCAAATGCCTTTCTGCGTAGTCTGCAAGAAAGAAACTTGCAAATGAAGCTCTCGTTCCTCGTAAACTCAAAAGACATTTCGAAACATCACATCCAGGGGTACAAAAATATTCAATCGAATATTTTGAAAACCCGGCAGCGCAGCTAAATAAAACAGCATTAAAAATATATATATAAAGCTGCCAGAAAAGGGATTGATTGGCAGCTGCAATATTGTACTAGTAATAGCACAACAAAAATAAGCACACACCTATACAGAATCTATCATTGCACGAGCATTAGTTGTCATTTTCGAAGCAATGCTGGGAAAGGAGTCACAGTGAAGGTGAAGAATGTACAATTATCCAATGACACAATTTCACGAGAATCGAGGATTTATCTTTAGACTTAAAAAACAAATTGTCGAGTATTTCGATTCGTATAACAGTCTTGTCAATGAATCTGGTCCCTACAGATTAACGAATCGACCGATATCAGCGGAAAAGCACAGCTCCATGCTTTTATACGACTTGTTAAAGATGAAAACTTCTTGAATGCCTATCAGTTCTTCACAGATTTGATGAGCACGACAACAGGAAAATGTATATTTTAGCTTTCAAAAAAAATATTTTAAGCTTTGGTTTCCTGGGGAAAACTGTCTTAGTGTTTGCACAGACGGATGTCAGGGAAGGTGTAGGGAAACATCAGGGTAGGGAAACAAAAATGCATTTATTACACTTGTGCGCCAAGAAATTTCAAATATTATATTCGGTCACTGCATGCTTTACAGAGAATCTCTCATTTCAAAACATTTAACTCCAAGTATCTTTATTATTATGAACCAGGCATTCATGTGGTCAATTTCATCAAGAGTCGAGATCTTCAATTCCTAATTTTCTCTCAGCTGTGCGACGCAATAGATTTTGACAACAAAACCGTTTTATATCAAACCAAAGTACGTCGGCTTTCGAAAGTAAAGGTATTGAAACGACTCATACACATAAAATCAGTGGTGATTTTGTTATTTGAGGTCGAAAAAATATCTTTTGGATTTTCTTTTCTCTTCATTACGAGATTCAGTCGCTTAAAGTTCAATTTCGCTCGAACTTGTTTAAAAAGTTGAACTCTCTGAATCAAGGTTGTCAGTTTGGCCTTCAATTGTAATTCGACATTGCAAATTCGTACCGGAAATTTTGAAATAAGTCTTTTTACTTTTTGTAGTAGCTAAATTTCTTTGAAGGCATGCTTAAATATTGCATAAAATACTATACTTTATTTCTGGTAATTTAAACTTCTGAACGAAAAAGGAGGCCAAACTGGCCACCCTGCTTCGAATTTAAGAATTCGAGATCCATCTGAGATTATCGTCTCATCAACATCAAAACTGAAGTCATTTGAAGAAAAATTAGCACTGTTGAAGCCCGAAATATCGAAAGGAAATTTTAACTGTTTTCTGCCTGTCAATTAATCTTTGTTGAAACAAAACATCAGACGAAATTATAAGAGCCATTCACGAACTTCAAACGTCACGTAAAAGCTACTTTCCTTCTCTTATAGTTGGCAAATATCAGTGGTTAATGAACACATTTGTAATTTGCAAGACACCAAATATCACAGCAACAGAAAACGAACAACTCATTGATTTGAGAAACGATAAGATTTACCTTTCAATATTTTTCAAGAAAAATTTGGATGAGTTTTGGCTTTCTGTCGAAAATTTTTTCACTGCATTCTGCTTGAAAGCTATTATATTCTTCTCAACGATGAAATGCCAACTCATCTGGCGACTTTGGAAACTCGTTTTAATTTAATTTGTTCACAAGAACAGGCTCAAAATTCTCATTGAAAAAAATTGTAAATAAATATACAGAGTGTTTCATGAAAGATGGGCAAAACTTTTAGAGGTGATAGTAATCATCCAAACAAACAATATTCATCAAAGGATGTATGGTCGAAATACAAACGGAAAGGTGCTAGAAGGCCCAAAGAAGATGTTGTTTTACAAATAGAAAGGACGCAAAGAACGATTAAGTGTCAAAAGCAAGGTATAAAACCACTCTCCGTACAATTGTTTAGACTCTGAGCCATTTCCATTTACAGTTCCGTATTAGTGAAGGGCAACTTTTCCGATACGTTCCTACCGCGATTGACAGTTGCAGACTCGTATCAGCGGCTTTTACGCATTAATCGAGGCGAAATATTGCATACACTTTCTTTTTCTTCTTTCTCATATCACATCTGCATGCTATAAGTGTTGGTGTTCTCCCGATAACTCGCAACAGGAATAGAGCTAACGTTTTCATGGATCAAGTTTCCAAATGCGCCAGCACCTTTGCGCTTTATTTCCAACCATGCATTCTTTGATGAAAGTTGTTTACTTGGATGTGTACTATCACCTGTTAAAGTTTGGCCCGTCTTTTATGAGAAAACCTGTATATATATATATTTTTATTTCATACAACATTCACGTTTTTCGAATTCAGTTGTGATGCAAATGATTCCAGATATTTTTAGTGTGACGTCAATAAAAAAATATTGAGAAACACTGCTTTAAACCCTTAAAGAGCGGTGGCGTATTATATATACTGCTTAAATTTAATTCCAAATGCCAAATGGCGCCTAATAATTTTTAAATAAAATTTTGCTTTGTAAGATACGTAAATAAAAGAAAAAACTCATTTTCAAAGAAATTTATTCTTAAATTTTGGCGCTATTCAATCATCTTAACATGTTAATAATACAAGTACTTTGTTCCTTAAAGGAATAACTGTTATGTAACATTATTCCATACTGTCAATGATTCGGCTACTGCTGCGTACATTTTCAAGAAAATTTGTATTTATAAATGTAAGAATGAAAGTTTGCAATTGGAAATCAAGAGAAATAATATTTTAGAAGATATTCAATATCTAATGGTACATTTAAAACAAAAAATAATTTCGAAGATTTTCATAATTTTCAATACCTAAGGAAGAAAAAGACAACAGTTAAAGGCATTTCCCGAAAATACCTTTTTAAGATAAATACCGATGTGTGGCTGATATTTTATTGTTTGGATAGCGATAAAAAGAACTTAATACGTTATATCCTGCAAAATACGTTCTGCGAACGGAAAGCATAAAATTTTATACGGAGAGAAAAATGCTCTTCTATAAATGCAGTGAAGCGATGAAATACGTGATAAAAATTTCCTTTTATCACATAATTTCTTTATATCTGAGATAAAACTCTGATATAAATTCTGCTCTTGTGTGCAGGTTGGGAAGATATGAAAAAGAAAAGAAACGTTTTGTTAAAAACTGTTATGACAATTTTTACGCAGCTGGAAAAATAATTCAATGTTTTTAGTATAATGCATTTTCGTCATTTGTTTCAAATAAAATTCAGAAATACATACAACAAGGGAAAGTTTAGTATAGGAGTGTTTGACCCAGGTTTTAAGAAGGGCAGGTTGTGACCATTGGGAAGTTCGCACTTTTTGCTCTTGAAGGACACTTTTTAGATTCGTAAGATATTCTTTAGTTTTCTGAAGGGCAGTGTTTTAATTTTTTAGGTTAATTTTTAACATTTAAAAAACAGGACCTCCTTTCCGGAAACGTTGTTACTATGCAAATAATTTTTTTTAATAAAAAGGACAGTATGTTCACAATTTTTTGACTGAGAGGTCAGAAGGGTGCTATTTTTTGATCAGAAAAAGATGTATGCAATTTATTTTAAAACAATTTTGAAATAGCACCTCAAACGTGGCAAATGAGGTTCGTTCGTGCTATGACTAGTTTTATAAATATTGTTTGTACCGCATATTGTACTGAATGTATATTTTAGTGCACTTCATTAGTGCATATAAATTTCACTCTGTTCGGAAATCTGTGACATCATTAAAATGCATTTGAAATATTTTTTTCCCATTGGCCATAATGTAACGGAAAATTTTTGACTGTCGCTTTAATTAATCTATACATCCTATTTTCATAAAATGTTAAATGACGCGACAAAACTTTGCAAGAATTATATATTTAAAATTTCAGACCATTCGGTTGGGTGGTTTTTGCTCTGTTATATGCGGACGGACAGACAGACGGAAATACAGACGGACTGAACGACCAGTATAGATGCTACTTATTTATATAATTACGAACGCACTTGAAAAGGGACATACATTGTGAAGATTTCCGGAAACTGTCTGGAGAAACTCTGATAGGTTAGAACTTAGTGCCATGTTTATATCGTGAGAATATTGAGAGATGAGAAATATGGATAAGAAATGAAAATGTAAAAAGTTTTTGGTATATCTTTCATAGTTTATACTTTTTAAAAGTTTCTGAAAATTCCCTAGCATAATACGCCTTTCTCACAGAAATAGGAATCTGTTTCTGATTTATATTTTTATAACATTTTGACTGTAATTATATTTTTATAAGATAAAAATGGTAATTTTTTGTTAGCCGGAAGACACCAAATTATTACAATACCAAAACTTTGTTTCTAATTTACACATATGATTGGAAAGGAGAAAAAAATACTATTTTCGACATTTGCGCATGGGTAATTTAAAAGTACTGAATAATTCCATCTTTGCAGAAAACAAAATTACTGTATGCTGACTTAAAGTTTACTTGTTGGTGATAATTATTTAAAATCTTTATTTTTGTATGAAAATAACATTTAACCATTTTTGACGCCATACAATACGGGGTGTTTCTAAATGAATATCGGTGTTTTAACGCGTGGTAGTATTTATTACATAAAACTTAAAATTATAATTTATACATAAAATGAAAGAGCAATTCAAACAGTTTTGCCGACAAGCTTACAAGTGTTCAATGTGAGAACCTTTCGTCACACGGCACACATCAAGTCGATAGCTCAATTATTCCCAAACGTTCATTAGTGTTTGCGTGGGTTGGAGCAACTGCAATGATCAGCTGGTAGTGGAGGCATATACACACGATCTTTTATAAACCCCAACAGGTAGAAATCACATAGCGTCAAATCGGGTGAGCGTCTCAACAGAACTTCTTTGCTAATCAACGTTTCGGAAGAACTGAGCTATCGACTTGATGTGTGCCGTGTGACCAAAGGTGCTCACATTGAACACTTGTAAGTTTGTCGGTAAAACTGTTTGAGTTGCTCTTTACATTTATATATTAATTACAATTTTAAGTTTTATGTAATAAATGCTACCAAGCGTCAAACCCCGATATTCATTTAGAAACACCCCGTATATTATATTCTTCGATAAACACTCTGCGATCTAAGGCGTTGTCACCGAAACACTCAAGGCCTGAGGACACCAGTTGTGACGTCATCACTAATCGACCGACTTGTCACTAGTGTTGGAATTCACAACGGAAAATTTTGAATAGCAATTTTCTTTTATTTTATTTGTGGAAAAACTATCATCTGATAAAACGATAATAACTATTTAAACTTACTGGTGAGAATTTTTAATCCCCCAATAAAAAATCCACCAGATGAGGCAATACTGAGGCATTCCGCGTCTGGCTGAATTTTTATTTAGGGATTCCGGATTCTCACCAGTAAGTGTCACCAGTACTTGGAATTTTTTCTTCACAGAGACAATCCAGATAATCAAATTGAGTTTTTCCAGAGAAACTCAATTTGATGAATTTAACTTTTATAAATCGTAATTTTTTTTAGTAAGTAAATTAGTAATTGCATTATTACATTTTAAAGTGTGTTATTTCATAGCTTATTTAATAATTTTCAGTACTCTAAATTTTTATTTATAAAGAATAACACTAATTTTTATTTAAACAGTATAATGATAACCAGTATTTTTACATTTTCTGATAAGTCAGAAAAAAGAAAACTTTAAACTATATTAAATGGAGACCGATTTCTGGAGGAGATCGGATTTATGCCTGGAATTTCCTTGTTTGTATAGTGATAAAAGAACTTAATATATTATCTTCTGAAACTTGAAAGCATGATAGTTTACATGGAGGGAAAAATATTTTTCTATAAATGTTGTGAAGCGTTGAAATGCGTGAAAAAATTATATTTCTATTAAACAGATATTCATTTATAAAAAATACAGTAACGTGCCGTTAACAATGGTTCAAGAAAAATATTTTTTAAGGAAATAAAGAATCTGTAGAAACAAATTAATATTGTAAAAATTTGGGCGATATCTAGGTGACTTTGCTCAATATTAGCATGTAATGTTTCTCTTTATCGAAAACTTGTACGTTTAGGGAAGATTAGTGAAAGCAAGATAAAATTTTCAAACCTAAACACAGTAAAGCTAGAATTTTAGCAATATGTGAACATATCATATGTACATTGCCAACTGGAAAATTTAACATGTTTAAAAAAAAAACACTAAATTATTTTAATATACTCAATTTGATGAATTTAACTTTTATAATTCGTAAAATTGATTTTTTATAGTCTGCTCGTAATTGCATTGAAACGTTGTAAAGTTTGCAGCTCCTTATATTATTTCATAATTTGCAATAGTCTAATTTTTATTCAAAAAGAAAAATAATAACATGTACGTATTTTTACATTTTTAGATAAGTTAGAAAAAAGAGAGCTTTGAATGATACTTCCTACCGACGAATTTTTGGGAGAAGATCAGATTTATCTCTGGGATTTTCTAGTTTGTTTAGTGGAAAAATAACTTAATATATTATCTTCTGCAAAATAACTTCTGTAATCTGAAAGCATAATATTTTATATGAAGAGATAAATATTCTTCTATAAATGTTGTGAAGCGTTGAAATATGTGATGAATTTTTTTAGCTCACAATCACGGAACATTAATAGCTGTTTATAATGGTTCAACAAAAATATTCAATGAAGAAATATTTCATCCCTTGAAACTAAATTCTACTGCACAAATTTCGGCTACATCCTGGTAAAATATTTGGGCCTTGGCTTAATACTGGCATGTAATGTATCCCCAAAATTGGAACTTATATATTTAACCAATATTTGGGAAATTTTTGAAAAATATATTTTGCAAACATTAATTTAAATAAAGCATCAAATTTAGAAATATGCGCAAAATATTATATATTTATGTATATATATATATATATACACATATATATATATATATATATATATATATATATATATATATATATATATATATATATATATATATATATATATATATATATATGTATATATATATGAATATATATATGAATGACGTATTACTTAAAAGAGTTTTAAACAAGTATTTTGTCTGAAAGTTGTAGCTAATTAAAAATTAATGAAAAGTTATATCAGTAAATAATTTCCATTATTGTAACGCAAAAATCTTTCACCTATGTGCTATTTACATGTATTTCTAAACCATTACTAAAACCATTGCCACAAAAATGGTATTTTTTGAATTTATTTCTAATATAAAATCCACCTTTCTGCAATATTGGTGTTTCATGGTACATATTCCCAACTTCAAACCAAAATTTAACTTATTTTTAGCAATACATGCGTAATATTTACAATGAATGTAATATTGGTGTAATATTTGTCCACTAATGATTTGTTACTCATAATGTGTTCATCAAAAGGAATAATTTTTATTTCGTTAATTTCCGCCTATCGCTGTATGAACTAAAAGTATAAAATTACTTTTTTTTAATTTAAACATGCTTATTTAAAAATTGTCGGTCTAAAATTTTAGAAATCGCTTTTAAAAAAGTGTATGTTATTTTACTTGTATATTTTAATATATTGGTGCCGTGTAATTAAATATTTTGTGTGTTTACTGACTCAATAAATTTTTTTATTGGACACTCAATTATCCGACACTTGATTATACAAAAAAACGGATTAACTTTCACGTCTGTAATGTTTCGTCATTTGATGAGCAATTATTGTACCTAAATTTCTTTGCGTCTGGACACTATAGTTCAGAAAAATATTATGCCATCAAAAACATTTCATGTAAAAAGTGAAGGCAAGTGTCAGAACTCTTTAACCGTAAAAAGTTCTGAGATGACATGACATGACATCGCGGTGCTTATGGAGTGCCAACGCTGCGTAAAATCGCCACGCATAACATCTAAAGAACTGGAATGGGAACATAAAGTTAAATTTCGAATCAAAACACAGTCTAAATGGTATATTTTTGAGAACTGCGGTGGAGTCCCGAAGGCCATTATAGAGTTGGGAACATGAGGTTAAATATAACCTCTAAAAATAGGGCGCATAGAGCATCCAAATAAATTTGGTTGCCATGCAGTTCGATGTCACTTTGTAGAATCAAGTTTAACTATCTTATTAACGCTGACATTTTTCATTAAAAATCCCTCCTAGTCTCTAGTGCTTTAGTTAATGATTATTTTGTAACTTGGCTACTAACCAGCGCGAGAATTTGACGACTGTTTATAATTGTCCTTAATCAAATAATCCCATACTATCGCATAAGAAAATAAGGTGTAATAACTTCCCTGTGCTGCGTAATTGATAAGTCACAAACTAATCACTAACTAAACATGTAGAGACTAGGACTGATATGTGAATGAAAGTACCATATTTAATGAGAGTCCAAAACTTGTTTCTAAATGATCTCAGTTAAAGAGTCACAAGACTTGGCTAAATATTTTACGTCACGTTTTTTATGGGATTACAAATTTTCTTCATAAAGAATAAAGCTTAAGAATTCTTAAGAATATCATTCTTAAGAATAAAACTATCAGTCATGATTTGCGATAGATAAATTACAGACATAAATGTTCTTTAACACATGTGACATACATTAATTTCTTATTTCGTTTATAAGATTAATAATTAATACTATATTAAATATAAATAACTTTAAAATCTAACTGCATACACTAAGTTAACCGAGTATGAGCATTACTTAGTGAGTACTTAATATTAAAATTGAGTAATATTAAGCTGAAGATTTATAATTCATAATGAAATATATTAAATTAGAGTTCGTTTGATTTCAAGTGGTTTACATTAGTAAGTAAACACATTTCAAAACTGCATTATAAATTTTCAAACATATCAGTAAAGCTAGCAATGCAGCAAAGCAATATACAAAATTACATTCATTAATGTTCTTAAATATATAAACCTCAGATGAATTTATTTCATATTCTGTATACAAAATTAATCGGTTTAAGTACCTCGCAACTCTGAGTGTTCTAAATGTAATAAATGGGGAATCATTTATTAAAACATTGTTTCACAAACACATATATGAACCATTTAAATAATCTTACCCATTATTAAGATTATTTTACCCATTATCTGCTTGCTGTGGAAATAAATAATCGTAATCGAGGAATAACTTTAAAAATTAATTTCTTAATAGCATAATCATTCAATTTCATCTAGAATAGTATTGTAAATGAAACTGTTGAGACGTTAGGTTTTCAGTGCAAAATTGCATTCATTATTTCATTTAAAAGGGCCATTCTCGCAAAATGGTACACTTTTAATGGTGCCGAAGGGATAAATGTTAGGCAATTTAGCAAATATCAAAATATTTTCATGGATATGTATATTTGAGTTTTAAGTAAGCTGCATTTCTGACATAATATTTAAAAAAATGGTTTTATTTTTACTAATGTATTAATTTATAAACTTTGCTAAATATAAAACAGATTTCTCTCGTGGAAACTGAAAATCTACTCTAATAAAAGAAAGTTTCGCTCTGTCTGTGTGTTAGTCCGTGATGGCTAGGAAAATCTACTGCACGTACAAGACTGAAAATTTGTTTTACGAAGTCCGCAAGCAGAGAAAACGCAAAGTGCGAGTTCCAAGTTTTTTTTTTCTTTTCTATTTTTTTTCTTATTTTTCTTTTTTTAACACCTTACAGCCAAATAGTATAAAATACAGTAAAACGAATGTGATATTCTTATATGATGTACATTTACATTTTGAACGCTACAATTTGTTCAAACAATCAGTAACATCAACCTTTTTCAGCAAGCAAGCAAATAAATAAAGGTATATATAAATATTAAACAGACATACATACAATAAACTCAACTGGAGTGAAAAATTAGCCAGAGCCAGGAATCGAACACGGGACCACAGTATACAAGACTGCTGCTCTAACCACTGAGCTACTCCGGCCGATACCTGGGTCTGCAATTTCTCACTAATAAACCATGTTGGGTGAGTCACCAGCCATCTATACGGCAGCCTTGGATGATCGGACAACGATGAATATCTATTCATCGTTCTCCGATCACCCAAGGCTGTCGTATAGATGATTTCTCACTAATAAACCATGTTGGGTGAGTCACCAGCCGTCTATACGACAGCCTTGGATGATCGGACAACGATGAATATCTATTCAGAGAATATCTATTCAGTTTATTAGTGAGAAATTGTAGACCCAGGTATCGGCCAGAGTAGCTCAGGTTTTAGAACAGCAGTCTTGTATACAGTGGTCCCTGGTTCGATTCCTGGCTCTGGCTAATTTCTCACTCCAGTTGGGTTTATTGTATTTATTGTATGTATATGCCTGTTTAATATTTATATATTCCTTTAACTGTTGAATACAAGCGTTATTTATGTGTGTATGTGTGTTTTAATATATATTGTAGTATGTGTGTTTTATTATTAAACAAATAAGTAAATACATAAATAAAATACTTAGGACACATTCAATTAATGTTGTTTTTTTGGCTTTGACTTCGTAAATCAAAATACTAACAAACGAAATTGGCTAATAAACCACATCTACGTTAATTTTTCTTGACAACACGAACTTCAGATTTAAGTTTTATCAGTATTAATCCTTTCAAAAATGCGCTTTAGAGTAAGTCATTTTCGCGAAATCCGTATTTTTTCTAATATTTAACGTCTTCCACCGGAATTTTTAATCTAAATACGAAAACACAAACTGTACTCGCTTATTGAGTGTACATTTAACGTTTAATATACGTCTTCGGTTTTAAAAAATATTATTATTAACCCTTTAACCTTTTAAAAATATTTCATTTCCGAAAGTCACTTTTAACGAATTTGGTTTATTCGCTTTCTGATATTTTACCAGCCATTTAGATAATGATGCAGAATTAATTTGCTTCAGAAATTTTGATATTTATGGGGAAAAGTAATTTGTTTGAAAATAAATGATTTTCACATTAGATTAATATTGCATAATCTTATTAACCGTTATAAGGTAAACTTATTTTTGCGATATTAAAATTTGAATACCCTAAACTATCATTTTAGCTGTTGTTCCAGTAAAAATTTAGATTACATTTAGGGGTAAAATATTCATTTTGAAAAATGAATTCCCTAAGATTTCTATGTGAAAAAAAGAGGTTAGAAGGAAAACATGACTTCTCACAACTGAATAATATTTTTGCACGAAAATTTGTCGCGGGCTTCGGAAATATTATATTTATAACTCAAAAATTTCAATGCGTTTGAACTGTAAGAACAATTTTTTTAAATATTAACACTAGAACCGTCAAGGAGGTCATTTTGCCCGTTTCGAAACTTTCATTCCGTACAAATTTGTTTTTATTTAGAGTATAACTTTCAGTTTCTGCGACTTTTCCCATTATACAAAAAATCTATGATATTCCAGTGATTAATTTTCCAGTAAGCCAAAATTTAGGAAGTATTGCAGTATTATTCTTAGAACCGCCGAAACGGTCAAAATGACCTCTGCCACTTTTAATGCTCATTTTATCTAGAAGATGTCGTAACGGTGTCTCTTTTGGCGCGTTCTATTAACCATTTGTAAAAGGTCGTTTAGTTCTAGAAAATTCTTCGTTGTCATCAGTTCATAGTAAGAAAAACTAAGGTAATATATTCCTATATATTTTCATTTTTATTGATAGCTGCTTGTTTGTGCGCGAATTTATTTATCTGTAACCCTTATGTAAACTCTCATACGTAAAAATACGTATAACTATTTCATTTTGCACCGAAAATGATGCGACCCCGTGGTCTAACAACAGAGGATGTATGCAACTACGTATGTTGCAAGATTTGTCTGATGAATGCTCCAGCGGCACTTCAGATGTGGATGATATTGAATCCGAATATTATTTTTTTCCACAAGAAGTTAATACCTCCTCTGAACCCTAAGTTGAGGATGCAAGTTCTAATTACAGTACCCCTTATGTCCATATTGCTAACGATAGTACAACGTAGATTATCGCCAGAGCATCTCGTCGCAGTAGATTTTCAAAACAGAATGTGCTTCTAATACCTAATTGAGAAGCGTCTTATGCTAAACGATTTGTAATTTATGGGAATATACTTAGTTCATGGATATTATTTATAAATGAAATGATGCTTAAATAGATTAAAAAGTGCACAGATGAAGAAGCTCGCTGAAAATTGGGAAATAATGAATGGTCTATATCGCTAGATCCATTTATTGCTATATTATATGCGAGAGAAACATATGAGCTAAAAATATTTAATTAGAACATTTGTGGGATAACTTATTCGGAATTCGTATTTTTCCTGAGACGATTTCGTCGAAGCAGATTTCGTGAAATAATGAAATAGATACGACTTGATATGAAGTCAATCAGGAAACAACGCTTACTACAAGACAAATGCGCAATAGCATCCTAAATATGGAATGCGTTTATTCAGAAATGTATTTCTAACTATAACCCAGGAGAAAATTTGACCATCGATGAACAACTTTTTCCTAAAAAAGTAAGATGCAAGTTTCTAAAATATATGCCACAGAACCCAGGTAAATTGTCATAAAATTTTGGTTATTAGCAGGCGTGGGTAGAAAATATTTGCTAAATGGCTTTCCTTACTCGGAAAAAATAGATGACCGACCGAGCAATCAAAGTGTATCTTAATATGTTGTTCTTCATCTAATGAAACCACAATTCAACAAAGGTTACAGCATTACTACAGATAACTTCTTTCTTCACTGCCTCTTGCAGAAAAGCTGAAGTTTCTGAAAACAAGCATTGTTGACACAGTCAATTGCGGACGAAAATAATATCCGCAGGACATAAAAACTGAAAAAAGTATTTGTGCAGCAGCCAAATTCTTGCCAAAGATGATATTACGTTGACTTTTTATCAATGGAAGAAAAATAAAAATGATTAAATTCTATGTTCCCGACATCCATCAGTTACATTTGAAACTGGTGACAAACACTTACCAGAAACTGTAAAGCTCTATAATTATACAAAATTTGGCGTAGACGTGCTTGACCAAATGGCACGGAAGTATTCTACAAAAGCTAGTTCTAGACGATACCCTCTACAAGTATTTTATAATGTTCTTGATCTATCGGGCATCAATTTTTGGATATTATAGAAGAAGGTAATTGGAAAAAATATTCCATGGCATGGTTTTCTGCTCCAATTAACGTGCGAGCTGGGTCATAAGTGAATTCCATGAAAGCGTTCAATATTTCAATACCCAGTAAATCCTCAGACACTTGTGATCAAGGAGTTAAAAAGAGAAAGCAGTGTCAAAGTTTTAGTTCCAATGGGAATAAAACTGTGGACAAGTGTAAAGTTTGCAAGAAACTGACTTGAGGAAAATGCACTACGAAAGTGGTGAAAAAGTTTTTTTGGGAGAACTGTGTGAAGCACAATGTTTAGTTTGTAGACATACTTACAGTACATTCTCAATATTTGGAGGAAAATGTTACTTTTATTTTAGCCATACAAAATGGTATGTTTTCGTTGGAAAAAACAAATGTTAAGAAGTACAGTCGTGGAAAAAAAAATAAACACCCCTACTAACTCCTCAATAAATTATCGTAGAAGAAAGTTACTGGTACCGGACGATTGGAAATATAAAGTCTACTTTTAAATAATGTATATAAAATTTGCTTAGGGGGCCACCTACATATTAAAACGAACCATAACTTTGTTTTTTTTTTCATTAGCAGTACCCAATTCTGACAGCATAAATGAACTCTACACCCTTCAATTAGCCTAAAAACGAATTTTTATGCAATTCGTACCATAAGTTTCCAAGAAATTAATTATTTTAAAACGAGCGTATTTTAAGGGCTGTATCCAAATTGAAGTTCCGTACTGGATTGTTAACCGAGAGAGCAGCTTCCTTGATCAAGGCACCTTAAGCGCCACTCAAGGAGTCAATGAAGCGTGTTAGATTACAATACGGCAGAATAAATTTCAAAATGTCTACTCACTTCCATCATAGACGGCCTCTTAAACCATCATTTTGCAGTTTTTTAAGCATAATTTGAAAACTACTTGGAAGAAAAATGTGAAATTTTTGAATTTCCATAAAGCAGGACTTAATAAATCTAAATCCATCAAACAAATTGTAGGTTGCAATTCATATTGTTTTCTAATATTAATTTCATAATTCATAATTCATATTATAAAATTATAAAAATTGCAAATTCAGCTTATTTATGTTTGGGTATATTAGTATTATTACCACAAAAAAAAATAGCACATTAGGAGCATAATTTCGGGAGATATAAATAAAAATATGAAAATATAATTTAACATTAGAAGCACTAAATTTTGAATGTTTATAATTCAAAAACTTATCATTCAAATGACTTGAAATTTGGTGTCTAGGCATAGTTTGAACCGAAGATTTGAAATATCTCGTTAAAATTGGGTATTGCCATTGAAAAAAATGAAGTTAGGATTCGTTTTAATATGTAGATGACCCACTAAGAAAATTTTATATGCATCATTTAAAAGTAGACTTTATTTCCAATCGTTCGGTACCAGTAACTTTCTTCTATGATGATTTGTTGAGGAGTTAGTAGGGGGTGTTTACTTTTTTTTCCACGACTGTACATGTACTCATGAGTTATGTATATGTTGACTGCACTTTATTTTTCATTTAGTTAAATACTATTGAACAGGAATTGGTAATAATTCCCAATAGAAAATGATTTGTGTCATTATTTCAAATGTAATAGAAATATTGTATTTCTCAGGGAATAAATATAAATGTTTGTTTTTCCAAAGTATATTCTTGTTTTTAGCAATTTCAATTTCTCATGAAAAATATTTTTAACTATAAAAATATCTTTAAAAGGAAAAATATAAAGAATATATGTATATATAAATATAATATAATTATAACATAATAAAATATAAAAAAACTAATTAGAATTAGAAAATAAATGTTATTATATGAGCAATGATGGTAATAATAGTAATAAACGTTTACTAAGAGCAAAAAATTGCAAGTCAACATTAGTTAAGCAAATTAATCCACATCGATCAAAATGACCTCTTCGGCGGTTATAGATATACGTTTTTGCTAGCGGTTGTATCGTTAAATGAACCGATCTGGAAAATAAAAGTAAAAAAAAACACGTTTTACCTTCAAAAGGATCTCCATTACTAGGTTTGTTTGCAAAGGATTTCACATAAATTTATGAATTCATTCGACACTGATTTTAGGTATCTTTAAAGTCCCGACTATATTGGTCTTTCGTTTAAAAATATAAAATTAATACTGACTGGAGAATGCCGCCCAGTGTACGCTCCCGAAGGTAATGAGGATCACAACTCTTATTTGGTTTGGATATATTTTCATTTAAAATTTTAAAAATATGTACAGAAAGAAGAGAGTACACTACTGAAATTGCGGGAGCTTATACCTTATGATCTTTTAGAAAGTTTTTCGGTTAAATATATAAAAACATTCAATATTGATTTTAGGTAAACTACACATTATTATCACGGGCCCGGGCAACGCCGGGAGGGGGGGGGGTCAGCTAAAAAAAAAGAAAAAATGATGGTAGTACAGGACCAATCGTCATTGTGTACTATGGGAAAAAGAAAGCTTTTTTGTCTTTTCCATATAACTCTTAGTTCTGTTGTAAAATTATTTAATTTTTTCCAATGTATTAGTTTCATTTTAAGAACTATTTTGACGAAGTTCTGATATATGAAATGATATTACTGAAATATGAAAAATTTGCGTCGTTTAATTTATTTTGATGTATTTAAGTATTCATTAATATCAAATAAAAATAACATTTGTAATAAAAAAAAAAATTATAAGCATATAAAATTTTTATTCAACCGCATGAAGGAAAACAAATTATTGTGAGATAAAGACCATCTCAAAGAGAATATATTGCAAAGGCAGAAAAAGCTTCTGGAGGAAACATTGTTGCAGTAGAACGCATTTAATTCAAATTGGTAAAAAAATGCTGTTTTTTATTCTCTGTTTTGGTATTCTCTTAAAATAGAAGAAGTCTAAACTATGTGAATGTTTTCTTTTCTCATATATTCAACGCAGCTAAAATGAATATTTTAAAGTATTTTTCAGCTAATATAAAGTAATTCTACAATTCGACAAGCATTTAAAAATATAAAAATATCAGGTTGTAACGAAAGTTTCCAGCCACTGGTAATACGATCTCTGCAAACAGTTCGCGTTGACGTGTTTGCTCATATTTTGTCAAACGATTCTTGGCATTTGAAAGAAAGAGACTTGCTTTATGACACTGTGTTGAGAGAAATTTGTATAATAATATCGTTATCATTAAGTACAGGGTGTCTAAAATGAAACTATCGCGCTACCAGATTAGAACTATCATTTACTTCCAATACTGTTGCAAAAAGTTAGCTATAGAATGTCACCGAATAAAGTGTACGGCTTTAGGTACTAGTGTTGTATCATATGACCTGTGAAGATTTGGCGGAATGGTGGTTATATGTAAAATTACAGTTAATTATATCTAGTACAATTAGTATTATGTAATGGTAATTTGGTGGAAAACTTTCGTTATAACCTAATACATACATAATTATGTCTTGATAACAAGTAACTATCAAATAAAATAGATAACGGCAGACATTCAATGATAAAAGATACTAAAAACATTAAAATAGAGGTTAAAACATACTTTTTTTGGGGGGGGGGAGGAGGGAACGGCCTACACTTTTCTTTTTGAAATATCTCTGAATAGTTTTTAGTGTGTATAAATCAGATTTCTCAACCCAGAATATAGGGTTTTCGGATGCTATCAATTCTCTGGTAAACATGCCCATGTTCATCAAACATGTTTGACAGACAAACATGAACAATTGAGAGCGTTAACTTTAACATTATGATAAACATTATTGCGCTACTCCTGCATGTATAAATTCAATTACGTAGCTGAAAATATTTAAATGATTATTATCAGCATCATAAAAAGCGATATTCAGGTTTTAGAAAACGGTTTATACTACGGTATAAAAACTATTGGGAAACGTTTCATAAAATCAGCAGGGGGGAAAAAAACTGTGTGTTTATACCGTAATTTCCCGCGTATACGCCACAGCTTAGTTAAGTCTTTTTCATACCGGAAATATTATTTAAAAAATGAAGTGAAATAAATGCTAAGGAAAAGCAAGTCACATTTTACTTGAAACGAATTATCTGAGCTGCGGCGTATACGCGGGAAATTACGGCAATTGATTCTTTAACACTAGAACCGCCATGAGGGGTCATTTTGATCCTTGATAAATTGATAATAGTCGATTCGAATCAGCAATTTCTTCGTAAGATATGATAAATGTATGCAACACAAAAAAATAGGCTAATTACATATGTTACATAGTTTAAAATAAAAATTCTGGTGTAAAATACTTTTTATAAAACTTGAGTGAAATTGCCGGCGGTTCTAGTGTTAAATCTCCAAAATATGAGGTTAGTGTACATTTTCGCCAGTGTCTCATCTCACGGATGCAGTAGGGTTGCGTGAAATGCCGCTCTTCACGAATTCCGTGACTTTCGGCCTGCCCTCGCAACCCCGACCGCCACCGTGACGAATAATAAGTGCAAAGACACTGCGGTCGTCGGATTGCTTCCTGGTCCTGAATCCAACCCCTTCCGAACAGCAGCGCAGTTCAATGGGATACCTAGTAGCAGTGCTACTCCACTCCCTGTATATGAGTAAGTGTATAGCAAATCCTAGAGGAGCCATGAGAAAAATGGTTAAGCGTAACACATTAGTACTACAGTAAAAAAAGAGAGAAGTTAAAATTTTAAATATGGAGAGGCTGGAAATTTATGAAAGGGTAGTCCGAGGACTACAGTATAAATATAAGTTAAAAATTAAATTTAAGGATAGATAAATATAAATAAATGATAGATTAAAAAGAAGTGGTTAACACTGTTCTTAGCAAGACCGTACGAAGCAAAGCAGGAGAAATATACCAAAATCCTTCAAACAAAAAAGGCTGTTTTCAGCACCATACATTTATAGTTTAAAAAGTACAGTTAGTATAGGGCTTTACCGTGGTAAAGCAATAGTGATAAAATAATAAGAAAGTATATATATATATATATATATATAATTTTATAAGAAAGAAAAGACAAAAAGTATTAGCCGAAGAGCTTTTTGATGCCTTCAATTTAATAAATTTTCCATTAAAATTTGTCTTTTTTCAAAAGTACATTTTTTCTTTCTTTCTCATTTCTCTAGCGCCTCAATATAAGGGACGTAATAGGAACACAAGGGGATGCCGCTCTCTGTAAATTTCGCGGCGGGAATTATGTACGTTGCATACGTACCTTTTGCTCAGTACTTAAATCTCCTTAAAATTTACAAGTAAAACAAAATGTTGTATATTACTGTGCTTTAGGGTAAGTAAAAGCAAAAAACTTCTTAAGGGGTCTGAGGACTCTTAAAGCTTCAAAATTTTCGAAATTTTAATTTTTTTAGATGTTAAGCTCCTATCTTTTCTGAACATTTTGATTTATTTTTTTTCCTTGAATTTCCATTAAAACAGAAGTTATGGCTTTTAGAATTTTACCCATTCAATAGCTGGAGCGGCGTTTCAGAAACATTGAAATCATTTTCTCCAAAGCCCCACCAGTGGCCGAGAGGTTCTGCTCTCGAAGCTGGTAGACGGGAGGTGCTGTGTTCGATCCCAATCGCGCCCGTCGGCCTAATCGTTCGGAGTTTTCGTGGTTTTCTTCGAACCTTGGTTCTCCAAACGTTAATACGGGTTAGGTTCCCTTAGAAAGACCTCCACGGAAGGCACTCCCCCCCTTAGGGCCTATATCCCACGTGCAGATAATTGGCCGACATAAATACAACCAACCAACCATTTTCTCCAAATGACGTTTTTGGACATAACGCGCACGATATCTCAAAAATTTCTGAATAATTGTTCGTGGAATTCTGAAAACATATGTTTCATGTTAGTCTGTATAAACTGAACCTACAATTTCCTTTTTTTTTTTGTTAAAAAGGGTATTTTTTTAGGTGATTATACTGTTGAATTTTCAAAATTTTGCATTAGGTAAATACAACTTTGCATTAAAAATAGAAAAATGCTTTAAATACAAATTTATTTAAATTCACGGTAATTATCATAATCTAAATTATAAGTAGGCACCAAAATTTTGATTCTAGTTGCGAAATTTATTTTGTAATCGTACGTGTAAGCTGTTATATCAATTTTCTTCTCATCAAATGTCTGACAGTTTGGAGCCCCCTATAAATTCTAATTCTGCATCTTGCAATTTTTTAAATACATGAAATGAAATAACATATTTATATCTTTCATACCAATAAAAATTGTGTTTTAAAATCATATGAATTTTAAGGTATTAAATGTTGCAAAGGATCTTTTTTTTTTTTTTCCTTTTTGCCAATTTTAAGAGTCCTGAGACCCCTTATTACAAATAACACTATAAAATTGCGTCAGACCTTTTGGAAAAACTTTGTGTTTCTTCATTAGCCGAAAACGATATGTGCCATTACTTGGAAGTCAGGAATAAGAATGAACATTAGAATCAGTTTTGCTCCTGCCTTTAAAGAGATAATATGCCTTTTTTCACTCTGATGAAGAAAGACAAACTTCCTTCGAAAGGTGCAACTTAGTTCTAAATGTTATGGTGTTTTTAATTTTTCCTTAATTGCATCAAATCTGTTTGTTTATATTTTTAACCTATTTATGCCTACCGTCCAATTTTTGGGACGCTTCGAATTTTAACAATATCATATAATTTTCTTCTTCTGTATAACATAAAAATTGTCTATAAATACCTTTATCTGTTACCGAAAGATGACAGCACAAGATGGATATTTATTTACTGTTCTGCTCTGGCTGTTCTTAACTGATCTGCTCAACAAGCGCAAAACGTTTTGACACATTTAGAAATTCATTTTTAACGGAAAGGTATAAAATTGGAAAGCCTGGCCATGGAAGCGATTTGGAATCGAACTGTTTATTGCATTTTTTGATCAAACAATTACCTATTGAGATATAAGGAATTTTGATCACGTGACAAACCCGTTTTTTGCCCGCTCTTAAGTCTCTTTCTTTCATCGCGTGGAAATTCGGTTCAAAACGCCCACTTAGACATTATTTTCTGAAAGATCTATTGCGTTTGCAAAAAAAATGGGAAAACAGCTCAATGGCATAGTTTCTGAACAACAACACCAGCTAGTTTCACGCATTTTCGTACAAAAATAAATTAAAACTTATGTCAGAAAGTTGCCCTTTTGGATTTGAGAACACCCTTAAATGAAGGATATTTTGCGGAGTTTATAGATTTTTCATTTTTCAAACTGGCTAAATGTAAATACAAGTTTATTTGTGTTTTTTTTCTCCAAAGTTCCGAATAAATAAGTCATAATTTTAGCATGTAGACTTTTTTCAAATGCGTATTTTTTAAAATTATGAAAATATATGTTCAAGCCTATTTTCTTAAGCTTTTTTGTAATGTACAAAAAGTAGGGCGCCAGGCACGAATGGGTACATATTTTTATCAGTCCTTTAGGGGACAGTTATTTGAGTGAAGTCCTTTTGAAGATGATTATGAAACAAAGTGTTTTTGAGCTTCAAATTCGATTATTCTTAGTTTAATATCCCTAATACATATAATTGTATTAGCCTCTGTAAAGAAATAAATATAATTTTTTAGTAATTCATAAAAAAATAATAATTATAGTATATAATATACAATTTAAAAGCTTTTTCATATAAATTTAGACAAAACATATAATTATGCATATTATACTGCTAAAAATATTATGCATATTCCCATATATAGTACGTTTACAATTTATCAAATAAATACAAAAAAAAAGTTACAGTAAATGTTTTAGTATTTTTCCAGTTCATTTTGCAACCTTTAAAAGAAATTTTACCAACAAATTTGAGAAAACAAAAATTCAGACACAAATGGGTTAATGTTAGGATAAAGTCTTTAAACATAAGATAAAACGATAATCTATTCTCTTATGCCGTATGAAACACATTTTATAAAAAAAATATTATATGAATTATGTAAAAGATTTATACGATATGACATAAAAAAAAATCTGTTTCATCATAAGATAAACGGCTTCAAAAAGAATATATGTCAAAAGAAGGAAAAACTTAAAGTAAAAATATTGAATCAGTGGAACGCATTTTATTCAAATTGGTAGAAAGGATGCAATTTTTCTTAGTCTGCTTCGGCACACTGTTTAAAATATGAGAAGTCTAACCATCATGAATATTTTATTCTCTCAGATATTCCTCGCAGTCAAAATTCATATTCTGATGTATTCTATCGACAAAATAAAATTGTTCTGAAACTGTGGAATCATTATTGCCTTATTCTTTTGGGATAATCCTCACTTATTTTAACGAAGGAGTTACTGCATAAAAAGCATAAAATATATGCAGGAATATCATTTTTATAGTTTGACGCAGCACCACGCCATTTGTCGGTGAATTTCGGTACTAAAACAAGGAAGCATACTAAAGAAATTCTGAACATCACAAATTAAACTCCCATAAGATTAACCTAAACAAGTTTGATCATTTACCTGTCATGCTAATTCCATCGATTGTGACTCAATAACTTCGATTTGGAAAATATTTACACAGAATTTTGAGTACATCATTTTACTCATGCAAAATAGAACACACAAACAAAAAATAACCAAATAAAAGATACTACTTTCGCTTCTGCAATAAACAGAAAATTACATACTTCTTATAGCTAATGAGAATCTTCTAGTAGAAATTTGTAGAGTACTGGGGGGCTCTGCCCCCTACGAGCTACGCTCGCCAACATCCGTAAAGACACCGCAGATTCTAAAAGCACACTAATTAGATCAGCTTTAAAAAGATTGAATTATGATTTCAAAAAACGGTGGCTGTCTCTCTCTAAACGGGTTTCCTCTCGTTTTTCATTGATTGGGGATTTTTAAGACCAAAGCAGCTGCTGTTAAGAGATACAATGGCTGTTTTCGTATTTGGTTAAAAAAAGATCAGTTAAATATTTGAAAATAAGTTAATATAAAATGAATTAAGTAAGCAGAGTTATAGTTTCCCGGTATTTTTTAACAACGTTATAGGAAAGTTCTTTTAAATGTCATTTTAAATATTGTGTATCATTTTAAATCTGACGCAATTTTCACCAAAGTTTTCCATCTGTAATTAATATTCACGCGAAAATACTTTAATTGTTTGAAAGGAAATATTATTTGCGCTGTCTTAGAATTCACAACAATAGTTGAAAAGACTATCTGGGACCGTTCAAATATTACGTAAGCACCTAGGGGGGAGGAGGCTAGCGATTTGCTTATCTTTGCTAACAAGGGGAGGGGGGGGGTGAATGATGCTTAGGTAGATATTTTCAAAATCTCTTCACTTGTAAAATAAATAAATAAATAAATAAATTTCAAATTGAAGAAAAGAAATAGCAAAAGATTATTAAACTTGAAGTTCTGATGTCAGCTATTTTGACCGCACAAGGAAAACATAAACGATCTCTTTCATCTAGAGGTGAATGTTCATGGTTCATGCACTAGGGATAATTATCTCTGAGAACTTACTACTATTTCCAATTTTGAGAACGAAATAGGAATTGAATGGATCGATGCGATTTCCACAACGTAAGTAAAATCCCATCTTCTCTGTTTCCAACCTTCCTTCTCTGTCAAGTGGTTGAACCCCATAACCATAGTGACCGACTGCTCTACTGTCAGGTGTCTCATGAGTTTTGAAAACCTCTCAGTACTGTACTGTAGTGGTGTTTAAAAATAAATGAAATCGGAAATATGTCTTCATTTCGAGAAATCTTGTATAAAAAACTTATTGAAATTTTCAAAAAGTCTGCATCAGATAAATCTTTGAAGGATACCCAAGTAAAACAAATGGTGTGTGGCGGCAGTACAAAAAGTCTTCTAAAACTGACAAAAAATTAGAGGTATTGGTGCTAAAAAGAATTGGGGACGAACTGCGTAAGGCAACCAAAACGAAATCCGTCTTTCTTGATTATTTTATAAAGGTAAAATATATTTAAATATTTAAATATTTTAAATATATTAATATATTTAAAATTTTAAAACAATTTATTCTTAAAATTTTTAATATATTTTATCATAACTTTAAGTTTACATAATTACTTGTAAAAATTGGAAAAAGACAGATAAGACAAAATGTCCGTGTAGCCTTTGCGAAACATGATCAGTATGGCAATAAATAAAGACCAAGAAAATGTCAAAAAATGAATTATTACTTTTTAAATATGGCGTAGCCAAACTAAAACATATTTTTTCTTTTCAAATAACTCGAAAGTTAATGCATCCATGGGAGGGGGGATTAAAAAAATGTAAGTTTTGTAGCAGATAATCTTCTAACTGTTTTCAAATTTTGTACCTTACTAAAAATGAAATGTAATCCAATTGAATTTAAAAAAAAAATGTATCTTATGCTTCTATGAATGTCAAGTCTCATTTTTAACCCCTTGGGGACGAGCGACACGTATACGTGCCGCATGAAGCGCTCAGAATCCTTGTTTTTCCTCACCAGTAAAATTTTACTGTAAAATTTGCCTTATTTAATCAGCGCATTTTCTCGATTCAAGAAGACATAAATTTCTGTTTTTATAAAACGGTGACAAAGGATTAAAAATTTCGTAAAAGGCTCCCGTCCCGAAGGGGTTAAGTACTTTTCCGTTAGATGGACATAATTGTCGCCAAGTATGTGAGTTGGCGTGAAGGTAAATTCACGTAAACATGAAATATTTGAGTGGAAATTAAGGATTAAGGAAAAGTGAGCATTTAAAAATATAATATTTGAAAATATACATTTTTATGAAATCTTTTATTATAAATATTTATTTTTAAGTCATAACTTTGTAATAAATAAATTCGATTAGAAAAATGATAAATTAAGTTGTATTATGAGATCACGATTAAATAAGGACTTTAAAAAAATTGATTAACGTTACGTTCAATAAATAGCAAATCACAATATTTTTCAAGATTTGTAAAAAAAAATTCTTTACAGATTGCACTTATGTTTCCTTTCAATCAATATTTTATTACTTACGTATATTTCAGACCGAAGAAAAAAAATATTGCTCCTTTAAGTGTCTTTTTTTTTTTTTTTTTTTGCATGTGTGTGTGAGTGCGTCTTGGTGTTAAAAAATAAATATTTTTGTTTTAAACCTTTATGTACTGAGTTATGAATTCATGAAAATTTTATCTTCGAAAGCACATTTTGTGAATTGTTTAAACTACATTTGAAGATTTACTTAATCATTTAATAATTTTTAGGAGGATTTTAGAAGGATTGAACAATTTAGAAAGATTAATTAAATTTGAATTCATAGTGATTTTGTGCAGTATTTATAATCTTTCAATATATATAATCTTCAATCTCAAATCTTTTATTTTAAATATTTTTTGTAGTATTTTGTAGAATTAGGAAATGTAGAAATATAATGTTCTTACAATAGAAATATAGAAATATTTTCGAATTAAAAAATCCCCCCCCCCCCCCAACGCCAAAAAAGATGAAATGAAGAAAAGGCAAAAAAAAAAAAAAAAAAAAAAATATTTTCTTTAAAAAAAAAAATTGTTTTATGTAACCAGTAATGCTTTTGGAACAAGGTAAAGTATTGCACCTATAACTCATTCTAAACTGTATTACTACTAATCGATGTATTAAATGAATTTTACAACAAGTTTTTGTAATGGTACTTATAAGTACAGTCAGTAGATAAATGGTTAATAGCCCTGTAAAGCTGGGATAATCAATTATGTACACACTGTAGATTGAGTTTATAGTTAAAAATTCTCTTTCACGTTCGGCTCTGAACTTGCTGATGCAATTAATTACAGAAAAAAAAGTTATTAAACCATTTATTTTCCAAAAGTTTTTTTTTTAAATTCTAAAGTCCTTCAAAACTGCTCTTTCATTCATATGAAAGTTTTTAGACTACATTAATTTATATGATCTCATTCGATTCTGCAATAGGCCAACATTTTTTATTAAAACATCCATTGATACACTCTTTAATATTCATTGATTTATTGATTTTTGATTAAACTTTCATTCTATTATGATTAGTTTGATTATTATTCGATTATTATTATTATTATTACTCGATTACTATTAGATTGTTTGGATTATTACGATTATGATTCTTATTGTTTTTTGATTAAGAACTTCATTGATAAATTTCTTGAATTTTTTTACAATATTGGTATAACGAACAGAAAGAAGCTCCTTTTGTATTGAATTCTATTCGAGTGAGCTACGCCATATAGCTTTTATAGGCTCCGCTGGATTCTTTCCAATATTTGAATATTCACAAAAACAAAAGAAGTACTGAAGCTGAGTCCCAGTGAGCTCCGGCTCAAATCTCTATAATAATAGCATAAGTCATGTGACTGTCATCAACAGTCCGGGTTGACCACTTCAATTTTTATATTCCAAACAGCCAATATGGTAATTTAATGTTAGCCGGGAGCAGATGATAAATCGCCAAATATTGTTCCAGAGCGACTGTCATAAACTATTTTTCGTGAGGTAAATCAAAGAAAAGCTTTGATGTTGAAATTAAATGTCATAGTTTATAGCATTATTTATTACATATTTTTTTTTCTTTTCTTTCCATTTTTTTTAAGAAATAAGAGAAAATCGAGAGTTGTGAAGACTTTGATGTCTTAATCTCCATATATCTGAAAACAGTTTTAAGATGATTATTCACGTAGCATCGGTGATTTATGAAGCAGGATTATAATCACCTTTCTAATATGAGAAAAGATAAATATCCAGTTTGTAGATGACATCCAGGTGGTCCAGTGAAAAAGGAGTTTTTATTTTTGCAGGGTCCGTACATATCGAGAGACTTCCGGCAAATAACCGCCGATGCTGGAGAAGGACAAGCTACATTTTATGTTTACAGATGCACGATCAGGAACAGAATGATGCCATAATCACATTTTAGAGCCTTGAGATATTGGCGAGCAGTAATTTACAAAATTAGCAAGCCAGTAGAAATCTGGCGAGAATTCCATTGAAATGAGACATGTGTTCAAAACCGTTAATGTATTGTCAATGAGGAGGGCAAAAGGACAACTTATGAAATTTTAACGCCAACGGATAATCGAGAAATTGTGGGCAACCGAAAACCACAAAGTCGCATTTTACAGGGGGTTTGCCAAATCATGGGAATAGGCGCGCTGATCCGTTTGAAGGCATATGCAATTAAAAATTAAATATTGCAGACAAAATTTAAGATAAGAATTTATACGTTGGAAAGAAAATATGCAGATGCATAGACACAGTAAAAAATAAAGAAAAGAAGCATGAGAATGTTCAGGGGTAGCAACCAAATTAAGCATGCAAACGTACTGTGTGAATTGTTTCTATGCGAGATAAAAATAGCATGTCACTTTTAATGTACGGCTGCTTTTTGCGGTTTTTGAGAATTAAGAGTGTGAAACGAGAATGTATTTCTAAAGGAGGAGAGCGATGAAAGTAAATTTAATTTATGATTTTAAGACAGATTTAAAATATAGGAATTTAGTAAAATAACCTTATATTAACAAGGGGGGGGGGTAAAGGAAAAAGGTATTAATAGAATATGGGAAGGAAATTACCTTCACATATATCTCCCCCTTATCCGAAAATGACTAACGCGGATAGCGGTAGCAAAAGAAAAAAATAACCCATGTCTCATCTCAAATACATTACATATAAAAATACAGTAAATTATTTTCTGTAGGGACCTGGCGTAATAATATTTACGTTATAAATTGTAAAATGAGTAAACAAAGCATATATATATATATATATATATATATATATATTATGTCTCCATTTCGCATGCATGCAAGCATGCCTTAGAAAAATTGGTACCAAAAATTTTTCAATGTCAATTACCTGAGCTCAGTCCGACTTCTGGATATCTTAAAATAAGTGTGCACACATTTTTTTGTTAATTCAAATTCCAGAAAGTCATAATTTTTTTTAAATTTGAAATCAATATTCAAATAAAAAGCAATTCTTGTGATTGCTATATCAGTTGGTTATACTCCAACTTCAAATACAATTCCGAGACATGATGTGAAAATAAGGACAAAACAACACTTAAGTATAGGTAATAAAAAAAAACTGGAAGTGTTAGGCACTGTACCTTTAACTCACCTTTTATAAAAGTGATGGTAATGACAACAGAAGGAGAGAAAAATTAGAAATGAGAAAAGAGGCACTATTAATTGTTGAAGATTGCAGGTAGTCACTGCCCTGACTCCTTGAATAAAACGTGTATGTGTGTTGTTAAAAAAATCTACCATAAAATAACCTGTAATGTAATGAGTTTTTACTTCTATACCTTATAACAAAAAAAATTTAAATTAACCTATCATGTAGCCATACAAATGAAAATGTATGAAAAAAAAATTATGAAATTTAATATGAAAGACACATGTACAACAGGTGATACATAAGAGAAAGCATTGTGTATGTGTGAGCGCAGCCTCAATTAACATCTCTTGAAGATATAACTGGTATACACTGGGAGAAGGCTGCATGTCTGAAATAGAGTGAAAGGGAGAAAAATGTACACATGTGCATTGTGTAATAGAAAAATTCGTGAAAGGGAACCCATATTCACATCAATTGCCTTGTACCACAAGGAAAGTAATTGATGCGAGAGGGGAAAAATGTGTATTCCTATACTACTGTCATCCACAGATAACAATCTCGTTCGCGTAGCCACCGTGAAGAAGTAGAACCCTTGTAAAATCAAACACCGTTGTAAACAAAAACTTTGAACTTGTCGCATGCTAAGCAGGGCTATCGCGATACTGTGGAAAAACAAAATTAAAGGATATTTTTTTAAAATAAAGAAACAAACAACCTCTATTTAATTAAAAAAAAAAACAAAAAAAACAGGCTAGCAATAGAATCATACTGTATGTCATAATAATTATTAACTTATATCATGACTCAAAAATATGCTGCCAACAGACTAAACAGACAGTATATGTCTGAAGAGACACCTTCTAACCTATAAACCAGCCACAATGAACTAATATGTTATATACTATGAACAACTTGTATTGTGTGTAGACTGTCTGGTTAAACTCTAAACCAGCCACAATGAACTAATGTGTTATACACTATGAACTAAAGTGTTATACGCTATGAACTACTTGTAATCTCACATGAACAAAAATTATGTAAATATACTCATGAACTAAGTGTAATCTCACATGAACAAAATTGTGTAAATATACTCATGAACTAAGTGTAATCTCACATGAACAAAATTGTGTAAATATTCTCATGAACTAATTGTAATCTCACATGAACAAAATTGTGCAAATATACGCATGAAGAAATGTGTAAGAACTCACATGAACTACTAGTATTGTGTTGAAAAAAAAAATAATATACTGTCGAATAGATCGTTAGCAAAGGGTTAAAAGAAATGTAAGTGATTGCGCACAAAAATATAGCTCAATGTGCTGTGACAAAATTTATAATATTAAAATACAAAACTGTAAAACTTGATAGGCTTCTATACATTTGATGTTTAGTCTAGAATCATGTTAAAACAAACGTGAAAAATGTAAATAAATAAATAAAATTTTTTTTTAGCTCTAAGTAGTGATCACAAGAAACGCTACAAAGTGTATTTATCTATAACAGATTACGCGTAAGAAAAAAAAATAGCAAGTTTCATATAAAAATTTTAAAATAGAAGAAAAGTGTAACTATTGCAATAATGATGCCAATTCTAATGTCTACATAAAAAAAAATGTATCGAACCAGTGGAAATAATCTATCACAATAATTTTATACACCAAAATGTCAATTTTTAAAGATATCCTGTCACATTTCATGAGGGGGAAAAAACCATGCATCGAGTCACCATCCGCGTCCAAACAATCAAATTCTATCAGTAATGCAAAATGTATGTGAAACGTAATGTACAACATCTGAGTTATTTCATGTGACAAAATACTGAACGCATGTGCAAGCAGTGTCTTAAAATGCGTATGAAATGTAAGTAAAATAATTACTTAAAAAAATTTAACTAGAAGAAAAAAAAATTGCTTAATAAAATAGAACTGCCACTTTCTATCCTAATGACAATGTACACCAACCGTGAGCAAGTATGTAAAAAAAAAAAATTACGAGAAGCACATAAAATCATGATTAAATCCAACCATGGCAAGTGTTAACTTTGAACTCTAGGCAAAATAATTCTTATCAAAATGAAGTGTAAATATGTGTATGCATGTAAAGCCAGGTCGAATATAAAACCACAACAAATATGTACAAGCGTTGTAAACAATTTCTACCGTGAACTTATTATGAATTTATATGCGCATATAGAATTAATGTGAAAAGCGCGAGGTAGTATAGCTGTTTATTAATGTCATGTCTAAGTAAATAAAATAGTAGTGTCCAACATTCGAGAAAAAAATGACAACTAGCAAAGCGTGGAATAATGATATACTTAAAAAATATATGAATTTATGAACTCTGTAATTGAAATTAAAAAAATTTCCCCGTTTTTGCACAGACAAGTGGCCATCTTGCCAACGTACAAAAACGAAGAGAGAAAAAGAAAAAAAAAATATGACAACATGCTATCTCTAGAAAATAGCACAATGCAAGATAAACACAAAGTAACTAGAAAAAAAATAACCCCATTTAATTATAAACCAAAAACTGTGATCTCAGATCAAGAAATGTGTGAAGGTATGTAAAAACTCGGCAAACACTTGATTTTAAATGTTTACTGATACCGATACTGCCATCAATTTTAAAACGAAGAAAAAGAACTAAAAATTACTTTTTCTCACATTATAATCTGTATCTAGATGACTCGATCATGCATTAAAACTATTAAGAGGATAACATGTGACAGTATGAGATAAAATATCAAGAGAGGCTCTTAGATATTACACATAAGATTTCAAAATATGTAAATGGAATATATTTACGAAAGTATTGTAAAATGTAAATAAAGAAATGTCCCAAAACTTTAGTAAAATCAAGTGAAAAGTTCACTAAAAGCAAGCAAAAACTTAAGTTAATTGCCTCACTCACAATTTCTCCAAATTGTACCAGTGCAACACATAAGAGTTTTTTTTAATCTAATGATACAACGTGATGTACCAATTATTGTATGTTATAGCTTATCAATATTTAAAAATATATATATACAGTACATACACACAAATTATATAAAAATATTTAAACTCGATTACCTGTATATATGTAAAAGAAAACACACAGTACAATTTATTTAGAAGTTTTTCTCTATTACTTTTTCTTTTCTTTTGAGAAAAAGCACAAATTATAATAATAAAAATATATGTAATTATAATGAAAGATGCCTGTAAGATCATGTTTTCTTCTAACCTCTGCATTCATTGTTGTGCAGACATCTATGCATAGCACTGATTTTCCATAATTTTAAGGTTAACTTTATAATCTAACAACTCTCTATATATATATCTATATATTTTTTTATGAGAAAATAGAAACTGTGTTACTTAAAAACATTTAAAATATGGTAGTGCTGTATAATTACTCCAAAAAAAAATACAAATTACCAAAATATTGCTTTTAAAGAAGTTTTAGATAAAATGTAATGTGACAGACACAATCGATTAAAAACAAATGCGAAACTAAAAAGTAAACAATGAACTAGCATTATTATTACTTTCTCCATTTATATAATAGTCCCAATTTGGATGCAATTCACTGCCGTAAAACAATAAAATTATTTATAAATTGCCTCGATGTGTGTGTCACATTTACAATGTTAAAACTATCTTAAACCAGAAACTAAATGAAATGAAGTTGGATGATTTTCATTTTTTTATACCATACCACATCATTAAAATGAAACCTATAGAGCATCATAGACAAATATTACCGCATTAATACTACTAACAAAAATAGAAGGAAATGTACAATAAACTAATAATTTTAGCATTATAGTTTTTTTTAAAGTAATGAGGAATTAAATTTTATTTATGTCACCTCCTCATTATAGTAGATGATCCAAGCAATTATGTCCTCTGTTTCCTTTTTTTTACGCTAAACGGAACAGAAGAAAACGAAAAAAAATGCAAAAAAAAAGAAAAAAAAAACTTTTTTTTATGTGAATACTTTCTTTCAAAAGAAGAAAATAATATTTTTAGATCAGATTTAAACACCGCAAAATATCTATTATACATATCCACAATAAAATTACTGCATATAGTATATATTTTGAAAAGCAAAGTGCTGACAAACCTTACAGCAGTATATTTCAGATTAAGAAGTTTAGCATAAAAATACACTTAAATGAAAAAAAGGAACACTATATCAATTTTAGTTTGAATATATATATATTATATATATATATACTAGGGGGCTCTGCCCCCTGCAAGCTACGCTCGCCAACCCCCGTTCAGACATCGCAGAATCTAAAAACACGCTAATCTGATCGGTTAAAAAAATATTATAGAAGATAGAATTATACTGAAAAAAGCTGTCCAGATCTCCCTGCAAACGGGTTTCCATTCAATTTCCTTTGATTTAAAAAATTTAAGGCCGAATCAGTTGCTGTTAAGACATCCAATGGTTGTTTTCGTGTTTTATTAAAGAGGATCAGTTAAACGTTTGAAAAGAAGTTAAAATTAAAGGAATTAAGTGTACAGAGTCTTTGTCTCCCGGTATTTTAAAACAATTTCTATAACAATAGCCTAAGTCATGTGAATATCATCTAGAGTTCCGGGCGAACCACTTTACTTTTTATATTCCTGGTGCCATTTTGGTACTTTAATATTAGCTAGGTACAGGTGATAAGTCGCCAAATATTATTCTATCGCCATCATTTCATCTATATTATAATAGTCCAAGTCATGTAACTGTCATAAATAAATACGCTCTGATCCCTTCGCTTTTCATATGAAAGTTTGGCCCAGATATCATGTACGGCCCCATATTGGCGCGATTTTTTTCCGACGCTAATTTTGGGAAAAGATCAACAGCATAAACAACAACATCCGGCTTATCAAATCAAGCAAAATAACGATACTATGGCGCCAGTTAAGTAGCCGTTGCGTATATGACATTGGCGTCAGAACAAAATAGCGCCAATATGGGACCGTATGTGGCATCTGTGCCGAAAGTTTTCCATTTCGATAAAAAAAAATCAATTCTTTTTTTCGAATAATACTACATAAAAGCATTGTCGCAAAGAATTCCTAGTACTGTTATGCTAGCCGGGTGCAAATCTCGCCAATAACTATTTTTCAACTCGCCAGTTAGCATTTCTTTTTATTTTTCGAGTGGTAAATTATAACATTGCTTTGAAGTTGGAATTAAATGTCATCGTTTGTTACATCATTTAATATTTGGCCAGATGTTATATACGCACCCGGTTTGGCGTGATTTTTTTAATGAAAATTTGGTGAAACCCTCGTTTTCGAATACCAGTTACATATGTATTTTTGGTACTACTTAGTTATCCCGTCGACCAAAAATCTATCGCAAAAACTATAAGATTAGATGCCAATAACGGTTGATAAATGTCACATTCACTTTACTTTAAGCAAGTTACACGTCTTTACGTTATCAAGTGATTTTTAATTCGACGTTTTATTTATATATTTATTAATGTTATACTATTTTCTTTGTTCTTTCGTTATTTAAAATAAAAATTATGTCAATTTGTATAATTTGGCGAGTGGTTTGGCGATTTATATAATTTGGCGAAATGGGTCGATGGAATAACTAAGTAGTACCGTATTTTTTAATTATTTTCTATTATTTTTTATTTTTAAAGGAAAATAACTACAAAAAAATAATAAACTATAGAACAAAACAATTTATGTAATTAAAAAAAAAGAAAATAAAATAATAAACACTTATTATTAAATAAACAACAATAGCCTGGTTACCATATCAACCAAATTAATGCCATTTTGGCGCCAAGTGCGTATATGACATCTGTGCCTAATATTTTTCTTTTCATTTGGTTTAAAAAAAAATAAAGAAGTGAAAGCCATTTATTTTAAATGTTTCTGCTTGTATTAAATAAAATGATAATGAAATACAAATTGAATTATGAATAAAAGTAACATGATACATTTCTTAGCATACATTTAAGGGAGGCCAGACTTCTCGCCAAATTAGTTTAAAATAGTAACCTATTCTAAAATCTGAAAAAAAAATATCTGTTTGATTAAAATTTGAGTTGCCATCATTAGAAAAATGTATATAAAATTAGAAAAAAAATAATATTTCAAAAACTAATTCGAATTTAAAAATTCTAATACCAGTTTTGAAATCTGCGGATCAATATTGATTTTTGGGGTTAATTTCATCGCAAAGTATTCCTTTTTATAGGAGAAATCACCGTGAAACGTAATCAGTTGTTTAATCAGTCGATTCAAAGAATCGTTACATTTCAAGCGTTTCATATATTCGTTTCATAAATTCGTTTCATTAGGATTTTATATATATAGGGTATATATATATATATATATATATTTATATATAGGGTAGATATATATGTATGTATATATATATATATATACTTAAACTTTCTTATACCCATATTTCAGGCATTATAGTAGCCACCAGTATAGACACTTTTACCACATTTGTTTAACATTAATATATAAAGATTCATGACACTTAATTTTCATTTTAAAAATCTTTTATCTTTCGTTTTGTACATATTAAAATCGAAAATTATAATTTACATTTCTTTACTTTTCTTAAAAACAAAAACACATTTTTTTTACTTAAAAAGGACATATATTCCGGTATATCGTTAAAACTATGCTATTTATAAATATTTACTGCATTGTCCATACTGTTTGGCACTTCTCTGAAAAAACGTTTTCGTCCATTTCTTGGACTTCATCAGTTTCAATTGGCGGCTCGCAGTTTCATTTTTGACCTTTTATCATCTCTCTCTTTCCTCTTTTTCCCTCTTCTCCCTTTTCACTTTCCCCTTCTTTCCAGCCTTTTTAGCCAACGGGAGTCAACATTTGCCTGCGCCATACCGTTGCATACACTTTTTCTGTCGAGGTTAATCTCGATAGCCTCTCTCATCAGGGTGTTGTGGGGATTATCATATGTAGCTATTTTTTTTTTCTATTTTAATTGATTGAGGTATTGTGGGGTTTTTTTTTATTATTATTTGTTCTTGAGAAGGTTGTTGCTTGATTATTATATTTTATGTCGCGGATATGCTCCTTATACCTTTCGCTTAATTTTCACTTGGTCATCCCGATGTATGTAATTTCCTTATTTTCTGTATCTGAGGATTTAATTTTATATACTCCTGCCGTCTGTAATTCGTCGTATCTTTCTGCTTCACTTCGTATCGTTTTAAATAGGGAAGGGTTGGGTGTGATTGGGACTATCTTTCCGAGTTTACTAATTTCGCGTTTTATTTTTAGTGCTATTCCGTTCATGTATGGTAGGGGGGTGGGGTGTATAATATTTTTTATTTTGTGCTGGTTGGATCCAGTTAATTTTTTCTTTCGCTTTTCTGATTAGCTTGTCTATTGTTTTCCTTGGATGGCCAGCGTTAAGTCCTATGTTCTCTATACTCTTTAATTCTTCTTTTAATAACGTTTCTGTTGAACATATATACAGTGCTCTATAGATGTAGGTATTTAGGGCTGCAAGTTTATAGTTTATTGGTGTATTTGTTTTGCTTGACATTATCCTTAGGCTTGCAGTAGGTTTTCTATAGATTGTTGTTTTTATCTGGTCATTTTCGTATATTATTTTTACGTCAAGGTATGGTAGGGATCGGTTCTTTTCTTCTTCTATTGTAAACTGTATATTGCTATCGTATTTATTTATTTCGTTTAAGAGGTTTTTTAAGTTTACTGTTCTGTTTGTTATGATAAATATATCATCTACATACCTTACCCAAAGGCGTATTTTATTTTTATGATCCTGTATTATTCTTTTTTCCATTACTCGCATTTTCCATTCTGAAACCACATTTGGATACCAATGGGGTCCCCCATTTCAAATGTGGTAAGTGTACTAGGGACATTAAATGAGACAGGAATTACTGTCGAAAAACACTGGCTAAATATATATATATATTTATATAAAATCCAAGTCCCTGTGTGTCCCTCACAATTTCGGTAAGACCGCCTCATTGTAATGAATAATTGTTGAAAAATACTAATGTACGGTTACCACAGTAGCGCAAAATGTTGGACAACTTGGCGGATTATCGCTAAATTTGGTGACAAAAATAAGTTGTCATATATGAAGCCAAGTTGGCGATAGCTAGCTAATTTCGCGAAAATTTAAAACCATTAATATTCCATACGAGGTCACCGCAATTTAATTTAAACTCCGGCTTCTAAGGGTTTTTTTTTCCAAAATGTATGGGTGAGAATTTAAAGTGTAATATACGAAAATATACGTCTTTACATCGTCATCCCTGTGCTACAAATAAAATATGACGCGCTGTACTATCTGAGCTCCTAACTGCCCGATTTTAATGGGCTTTACATAGCCGGATACAGAAATTAAATTGTCGCTAGTTTTCCAGCATAGGGGCCTTGGCGAAATAGCGAAATCTGCCTTGGCGAAGAAGGGAATTTGGCAAAATATTTTCTGGCAACCTATTCACTATTTTACTTCATATATACACGGATTTTTTTTTCAAGATTTATATAATGCATTTAACATAAAGAAGTCATCTGTCTAATTTTATTCAGAAACAGAAGTTATTTGTGTATAAAAAAACAACAATAATATATACATTTAATTTAAATATAAACAATTTTATAGAAACAAACAAAAAAAATTATCAAGTTTGTTTTCATAGCTGTTTTTAACATTTGGCAACAAATCTTACTTTCTGATGCCTGAATTCCATCAAGTTTTTTTTTTGAACTGCCAAGGCCCCTGTAGTGGAAAAGTACCAAATTCTCTCCTATTTTACACTATCTGCACCATAGTTTGTAATATATGCAAAGCGGTGAGAGCGAAAAGTTTAAATATTAATTTTAAAATCTATCTATATTATAAAGGACAAACATATCTGTGCGTAACGCATACGTCATTTTGCGAATGGCAATTTTTTTGAAATTTGAAATGAAATTGTGGTTTTGCAATTTTCTCTACTACAAATTTTTAAACTTCTACACATAGCACATTTAAAATTTTTACACCGTCGTATAAGGAAAAAAAATGCTCTTTTAAATGCAGTTTGTTTGAATGCTGTATCTCAATTATTTTTGAGATATTATTTTTTTTGCAGTTTTTAATACCATTTTTCTTATCGTGGCAACAAAAGTACCTCATTTCTATTGAAACTCATTGAAAGTAAACGGAAAATGGTTGTAAATAGGAGATACTGTATTTTTTTGTTGCCATTTCTCATAAAACCTGAAAAAATAGTTGAATATAAAATATGGGCTATGTCAAGAATATTGTCAGTTATTCCGTGATAATGACGTCATATGCGCACTTTTCTATAGACGAAGTTTAAGACTGCGTTGTAAAAGTGGATTGCTTTAGCGGATGTAAATGACATCATTTTATAAAAAAGCGTGTATTTTAATTCTTAAACATGAATTATGTTTTGTAGAAGTGCGTCATTTTCACAGCCCAGCTGCTTTGAAACTCTTCACAGGTGAAAATGCTTCACTTTTGAAAATAATGTAATCAAAAGCACACACTGATAAATGCAATGTTTTACAAAAATGTAGAGTGCCTTTATAAAAGAGAGGTGACATGCAAATAATAGCGATTTATATTACAGAAATTGATGATTCTCGCCTGGATGGATTTGCTTCGCCGAGTTAGACAAGCAAACAAATAATTCGTGGTTTAAAATAATATCGTGTTCCTGAAGTTTTTGTCAAAAATTCTCTCGAACAATAAAATTTTAATGCTATTCTTTAGGACATTCTACTATAATTTTATCAAAATAACATAAATTGCTTAATTTAATTTTTCCTAATTTTATATAATCTATATATTTAAAACACAAGTGTGTTTTTTAGTCATCTGCCCTGATCTTTCTGCTGAACCAGTTTTACTAATATATATATTTTTTTAACTGAAAGCTCTTCCTTTGTAGATGTGGTCGCACTATCTGTTTTTTTTTTTTTTTTTTTTTTTTTTAATATCCCCAGTTTTATATTTTAATTTTAAAAGCATTTTATAAAATTTCTTCAAAATGATGAAAATTAGATAGCTTTCATTGCTGCAGACAAGAGAGAAATAATGAGGTATTTTAAACTTTATTCATGCTATTTTCTGATAAAAATTCAAAATTGTTGTATAGGGTTTAGTGGCGCAAAATCCCATTAGGAGCTGAATAACGGATTAGACATATTAGGGGCATAATAACGGAAAATGACATACAGCTTTTGAAAACACGCATTTTTCCTCATAAATTTTCTATAGTGATTTTCCTTCTGCATGTGTACTAATACTAAGTTTCAGACAATAGGCGAAATGCTTAGTTAAGTGAAAATGAAGTCATATTTAAATGAAAACAATCATTTTCTTGAATAAAACTAAGCCTTTTAACACAAATGCGTCTAAAAACCATAAATTACGGAAATTTTTACTCTCCAAAATTGAGATTAGAATCTCAAATAAAGAGTGCATCTGTACACATAAAAGATGTTGCTGATAATTCTGACTTCAAGTTTTGAGTTAAAATGATTTTTAAATGATCAAACTAAACACAATTTTTTTTAATGATGAATATGGATATGAGAAGTGCGTATTCAAACTTTGAGAAGGTGAAAATTGCTGTTTTCATTCCGGAAATCCAAGCATAAGAGCCTCAATTGATAACCACATCCTAATAACTGATCTTTATTATATTTTTTTGATTATGTATCTATATTACAAAGAACAAACATATCTGTGCGTAACGCTGACGTCATTTTGCGAATGGCAAAACTTCACGATCAAATTTGGTCTTGAAATTTTCGCTACTGTATTTTTTCAATGTTCTGACCATCATACACTTTCAATTTTTGTCTCATAGGGAAATAAATGTACTTTCAAATGCAATTTGTTTAAAAACTGTATTCATTGACTGATGTATTATATTTTCTAAAATAATTTTTAAGCATGATTTTTTTTAAAAGTTTATCTTATCACGTGCCGGATTCAATACATAAAATAATAAACATTTGGCACATAAAGCAACACACATTTTTCAGCATTTGTTTCTGACTATTTTTGCATAGTGAAATTAATACTTACTTTATAAGCAAATAAAAGAATAATATTAAAAAACCCACCAAACTAACATATTTGTGAAAGACAAATTAATGAAATTAATACTTCTTTTATAAACAAATAAAAGAATAATATTGAAAAAACACAAATCTAACATATTTGTAATCGTACAATTTAAAATTTTAGATCACCAAATAGGATTTTTTTTTTTAATGGAATTTTTTTGCAAAGTTCATCTCAGTTGACTGACTGTCTACGGTTTAAACAAATTTTTTAAAGCATGAAATATTTTTTAATTTATCTATATCGCGCGGAGCTCGATTACGAAAGATTAATCCGTTTGCCCTCAAAACAAAATAAAGAGTTCATCTTTTTATTACGGCTAATTACCATTAAAAAAACTTCCCTAAGAATAAATAAATAAAATAACATAAATAAAACACAAATTTACCAGACAATTATGAGCTCTGAAATTAGCAGAATATAAAAGGATGACATAAGTAGTAAAATCTTGGCAAATAACTCTTAGCATGCGGCTAATAAGAAAATATCCCTTTTGATAAATTTCAAAAATGTATTTGATTGTGTAATTCGTATTTTCCATATGAAAAATGCTTTTTTAATGTAAGTGGTCAATCTAAAAAAATTATTGCATATAAAAAATTGTTAGTTAAAAAAAAAAAAAAAAAAAATCTTTTCACCTATATTCTTTAACCCGGGAAGCCCGGGCACGATCCCCTAGTTTATATAAAATCCAAGTCTCTGTGTATCACTCACAATTCCGATTGGGCTGCCTCATTGATCGCGGCAATGTTGGGCTTCGTTCAACTTACAAAAATCGGTACTACTTAGTTATCCCGTCGACCAAAAATCTGTCGCCAAATTATAAGATTAAATGCCAATACTGGTTGATCGTAAATGTCACATTCGCTTGACTTTAAGCAAGTTACACGTGTTTACGTGATCAAATGATATTTATTTCGACGTTTTATTTGTATTTTTATTAATGTTATACTGATTTATTTGTTCTTCCGTTATTTAAAATAAAAATTATGTCAATTTGTATAACTTGGCGAGTGGTTGGCGATTTATATAATTTGGCGAAATTGTTCGACGTGATAACTAAGTAGTACCCAAAAATCCAATATATAATTTCCTCTATCTGAAATACCGTCTATAAAATATTCAAAATTGGAAAAGTTTAATGTTTTGCGCTATCGTTAAAACCATTTCAGAAACCGTGTTTAATTTTGCGGTACTACTTGATTATCCCGTTGACCAAAAAACTATCGCCAAATTATAAGATGGATGCCAATAATGGATGATCGTAAATGTCACATTCACTTGACATTAAGCACGGTGCACGTGTTTGATACGTGATCAAGTGATTTTTGCTTCAACTTTTTATTTTTATTTTTATTAAGGTTTTTCTAATTTATTTGTTCTTTCGTTATTTAAAAGAAAAATTACGTCGATTTGTATAATTTGGGGAATAGTTTGGCGAAAAATCACGCATTGAATATCTATCCCAGCGCCACGAAATAGCCTGCATGAGAAAAAGTGAACCGATGTTAGCATTCATCCAACAGTGAATTACCTCGTGATTGTTTTTATAGTTTTATTTACTTTTTTTTAAATCGTTTAACGTTGCATTAAATGTGTATTAAATAAAAATAGATACAGATGTCACAGACTCACCGAGGTATCTTTTTAGCACCAAAACGGCGATTTTTCGCCTGGCGTGGTAACCTGCAAATTTTTGCTTTGAATGAAAACTTCGTGTCTTATAATAAAATTAAATGTGCGTGTTAAATTAAAATAATGTGTACGATAATGGCAACTCAAAGCGGCAATTGTTTTTTTTTTTTTTTTTTTTTTTTTTTTTTTTTTTTTTTTTTTACGTTTATTTTGTTTTTTGAGTGAAAAAAGAATAATGAAGTAGAAATGGATTATAGAATATTTTGTTCAGCAATTTATTGTATTTTTCATTTGCAATAAATGAAACTGCATCCGAATGTAAACGGCGTTTAGACAGAGAACGTAGAGCCCGATGACTAGCTCGGCAGTCGCAAGAAACATTAAATTCTATCCGAGAAGAAAATAGATTACGGCATTCAAATCAAAGAGCTAATGAAGCCATAGTGATCGATCTGTGAGATTATCTCATAACTCTTTGCGTACTTCTACACAGCGTTCAAGTGAAAATGAAGAACAAAGGTTAATCAGGCGTAGTCATGATGCTGAACGTCATTCTCGGCGGTTTTTGACTCAACGACAAAACAACTACGAAAATCAACAACAATTAATTTCTGAAGCCTCTCAGTCTCAAGTTATTGAGCCTCATACGTGTGGACAATTAAGCATTCTCAGCCAATTTTGCAAAGCGCGCCATTTTCAAGCTGAGAAATCCAGAGATGGAAAATTTAACAGTTGTTGCCAAAAAGGTAAAGTTAGGCTTCCACAACGTCATCGGTTTCCACCATACCTCCAAGACTTAATGAGCAATTCAAATGCACTTAATTATCGTAATTTGAAGAAAAATATTCGCTCATACAATAGTGCCATTTCATTTGCTTCTATGGGTGCTAAACTTGCAGGAAATGCTCCGGGATACGGCCCTTATTGTTTTAAAGTTCAAGGCCAATTTTTATCAACGAACTTCCCACTTGCATCCTCATGATGGCCAACAAAGAAAATTTGCTCAACTGTATGTTTTGGATACAACACAAGCTGTCGAAGAGCGCCTTAACATTCCCGAAAATGGCAACTGTTTACCAAATGTTTTGCGTGAACTTGATTTACTTATGCTTCAAAATCCTTATGCTCAAGTTTTCAAAAAATTGAGTGAGTTGGAGACTGAGCAGCAACAACATGCACAAAGATACAATTTACAAATGCCAAGATTTAATATGGTATTCCGTCGAGATCGCCATTCATACAACAAACGATATAATTTTTAGACATCAAACGAAGTAGCTATGGTTTTTCTAAATGACGATGGTGAACCACCCTTTCAACGCGATATCAGAATTATTCCAAGAAATAATGACCAACCTTTTGTAAACTTGAATATTTTAAGTCCTAATTTATATCCAATGACTTATCCTATATTCCAACCAAACGGAGAGCCTGTCTGGACAACAAATTTATCACCATCACCTTACCCAGGATTTTCACCTGGTGTTCAAAGTAATGTATCAATGCTTCAGTTCAAAGTTGCTCAAACAGCGATTCATGATAATAAGTTTAATCCAATATTACATGGTGGAAAACTTGCTCAACAGTGGATAATAGACTCTCACTTAATAGTGGAAGCTAATAACCTCAATTGCATAAGACAGAAGAAAAAAAAACTTCGTACAGACGATTATTCTGGCCTCAAGGACTTTGTAGCCCAAGGAGCCGCTGATGCAGATCTTACTGCTGGAAAAACCATAATTCTACCTTCTTCATTTCAAGGGTCTCCTAGAAATATGAGAGAGAGATACAATGATGCTATGTCCATTGTTACAAAGTTTGGAAAACCAGGTGTGTTTTGTACATTCACGTGCAATCCACAATGGCCAGAAATAGTAAAAAATCTACTGCCCGGACAAACGTCATCAGAAAGACCTGATTTAGTAGCGAGAGTGTTTAAAATAAAACTATCAGCATTAATGAATGATATAACAAGTGGGGAACTATTTGGTAAAGAATTGAAAATCATCAATTGAATTTCAAAAAAGAGGTCTCCCACATGCTCATATTCTTTTAATTCTAGCAGAGCCCTGTAAATTTCGTAATGCTGCTCAAGCTGACCGTTGTATTTCTTCGGAGTTACCAGATCCTGAAACTTATCCACGATTATCAGAAATTGTTCTTCGTACTATGGTCCACGGGCCATGCGGAACTTTGAATCCGAATTCTCCATGTATGGATGGTAATAAATGCACAAAAGAGTTTCCAAAAGAGTTTCAAGAAACAACTAAAGTCAATCTGAATGGTTATCCACTCTATCAAAGGCAACAAGACCCAATTACTATAGTTCGCGGCAAACAGATAGATAATCGCTACATCGTACCACATAATGCGTATTGACTGTTTAAATATGACGCTCACATCAACATTAAAGCCTGTACGTCCACTAAATCTAGTAAATATATTCACAAGTACATATACAAAGGTTATGATGCAGCAAATGTAGTAGTTCATGCTGGAAATAATGAAAGTAACGAGTTTGTGTATGATGAACTGTCGTCACATGTTGATTCTCGATATGTGAGTGCACCAGAGGCAATGCCGCGATTACTGGAAAATGAAATGCATGATCGTTCTCATGCAATAATTCGTCTTGCCATTCATTTGCCTTTAAGACAACATGTTTATTTTCATGCTGGTGTTGTATAATAATGTTCAATAATGTTGAATGCCATGCCTTTTGGAGGCAAGCTTATGTTATTAGGAGACTTTCGCCGGACATTGCCAGTTGTTATAAGAGGATACAGAGCAGAAATTATTGAAACATGCTTGAAATCAAGCCCACTTTGGAAAGAATTTATACAACTTAGTCTATCTGAAAATGTGAGATCTGAAGGGCAAAATTCCTTTAATGAGTGGCAGCTTAAAATTGGTGAAGGAAAAACACCCGATATATCAAATTTACCAGCAGGTACAATAGAAATTCCACCATCAATGGTTTGCAAAGATTCAATTATTGCAAGTGTATATGGAGATCATATAAACTATACCGATTTTGAACAACTTGAACAAAAAGTAATTTTGACAACAAAAAACAAACATGCATTATCATTAAATAATAAAAATTTGAATTTGCTACCTGAAGATGGAAGAACTTACTATAGTGCAGATTTAGTCGTGTCTGACAACCAAAAAAATTTTAATAATTATTCCCCTGAGTTTTTGCATGAGCAAATTCCATCTGGTATGCCTCCTCATAAGCTTACTCTGAAAAAAGGAAGTATCATCATGCTTCTCAGAAGCATGAATCCAAGAAAATGATTGTGCAATGGAACCAGATTAATTGTGCACTCTCTCCACAACCATTTTATTGATGCTTTCATTTTAACCGGAACAAATCAAAATGATAGAGTTCATATACCAAGAATGGATTTGACACCAAGTAAAACTTCTCTACCTTTCATTTTTAAACGCCTCCAATTTCCAGTTATACTGTCATTTGCAATGACGATAAATAAGTCACAAGGACAAACATTTTCTACAGTTTGGCTGTATTTAAAAGAACCGGTTTTTTTCTCATGGACCACTATATAAGTATTTCCAGATGTAAGCCGGAAGAGCAGTTAAAAATTTATGTAGAAGATACTGAAGAGCAAGGTCGGCTTTTAAATAATGAAAGAGTTTTTACAAAAAACATCGTATATCCTGAAGTTTTGTGAACAAATTTTAATTTCATTTTTTCTGTATTCATTATTACATAATTTTTTCTTAAATTCGTTTTGTTTTCAAATTGTGTTATTTTCATCTATTACTGCGGCACAAGAGAGGAAAACTCATATTCTTGCACATGCCTTTTATCCCTTTAAGACCTGACCTACACAACTGTGTAGGTGATCCTAAGGCAAAAGGAAAAACAATGTCCTCTGTTTCTGGCACTAAAGCACTGGCACTCTGGCTATATTTCTAGTATATATATATATATATTGCGACTAGTTTATGCCGCATTAAAAAAATGCACCAATGTTAATAAAAAAAACCAATAAACTTACCTTAAAGAAACCAAATAAAAATTTAAAAAAATGTAATAATTCGTGTAAAAAGATAATTCTCTTTATATATATATATATATATATATATATTGAGAGGATGATTCTCCAGATCTGGGAGCACGGCAGTGCGTCCGCCAAGTTCGCACAAGCCGTAAGCTACCTTTTCCTGAACCATTTCGGCATACTTTTCACCCCCTCATAACGTCGTTTTAGGGAGAGATATAGAATTTTTTCTTTTATACACATGTTCGTATGATCAAACTGAACTAAGATTCCACGATTTCATGTTTTTGTATTTAGTAGTTTTCGAAATATTAAATTCCGAAAAAGCGCTTTTTTGTCACTGACTCACTTCGCATCATCAAATAACTAAGGTACTTCTAAAAGTCGTAGAATCATGAAATTTCACAAGTAAGTCGGGTTTGTAGCACAATTAACCAGAAAAATCTGAAAACACAGAATTTCCGCCTCTAAACCCTTAAAACAGGGGGTGTTGATTTGGCCGTAAACAGTTCCTTCACATTTAATTGCGCCAATGTTAGTCGCCAATACTCGATTACAGAGTTTTGAAGGGGTCACGTAATTTCAAACAGAATAAAACTTTATATATATGCTTTTCCAAAGATGTTTGTTAAATAGAAAAAAATGAATATGCCTAAAAATTTTAATCAGTATAGGTTATGATATATTCACGATATTAAAACAATAAAACATTTAACAAAATATAACCGCAATTCGGTATGTTTCCGATATAGTAGCCTTGGCGAAATAGAGAAAATAGCTTTGACGAGAAAAGAAATTTGATAATAACGTATTTTCTGGCAACCTATCTACTGTGTCATATACACAAGCAATTTTTTTCCATATGTATACAATTTATTTAATGTAAGGAACCCGTTTATTTATTTTTGTATACCAACATAAATAATTTGTATATAAAAAACAATATTTTATACGTGTATAAATAAAATGCTTATATGTATATACATATATATATAACATATATAAATTACACAAAAGTTCATCAGGTTTGTTTTCATAGTTGTTTATATCATTTGGCAACATATCTCAGTTTCTGAAGTCCGAATTGCGCCAAGATTTTTAAAAAACGCCAAGGTCCCTATAGTGGAAAGATATCCTAATTCTCATATGAAAGTTTAAAAATCTGCTTTTAATTAAATGAAATGTGTAACTAATAAAGCTGTCTTTAACGATGTGCGACAGATGCGGTGTCCGAAGTCCGCTGCTAATGTTATTATATTGTATTATTAGCCTACTTACTGTTAATTTATTGTTAATTTTAAATCTGTAAAAGAAAGATTATAGTTATAGATCAGATATGTTGGTTGCCAAAACTCGATTACAGAAAATTAGCCTGAGTTATAAAGGTGTTACATGATTTCAAGTTGAATGAAATTTTATATGCTTTTACAAAAATCTTAATAAGGCAAATCTTTCAGTTTATCTGTCCATCTTTCTATCTTTTACTTCCTTAAAACAAATTTTATTAAAGACCGGGAGATGTCTGCACAGATCACCTCATCGAGTTGACGGCTGAAATTTTAAGATTAGTTAAATATCGATTAGTGTATTGAAGTGTAACTGGTCTGCCAAGTCATATCTTTGTGGAAACCACCTACAGACCCGATTTTACCGGTTAATTGGTGGATTTTCCATTGTGTTTTCCTGCACCCATTCCTCCATGTTTCCATACTTTTGGATGCAGGAAAATACAATAGTAAACCTATCAGTCAGCCACTAAAATTAGGTCTTCAGGTTGTTTCTACCAAGATATGACTTAACAGACCAGTTGCATTTTAATGTACTAATCTAGTTTTAACTAATCCTAATATTTCAGCTGTAAACTCGATGAGGTGATGGTGTGTGCAGACGCCTCCCGGTCTATTATAAATGTCGGAATTCTAATCTCAATAGCACTCTGGTCAATCTGGCAAATATCCCTACTATTTATGGAACATTATTCCTTTAAGTGCATTTTAGTGATGTTAAAGAACTTTACACATATGCATATAATACGTAATACATTTGCATCATACATATTATAGGTATGTGTATAATAAATAATACATATGCATCATTATGACGTCAGAACAAACAAAACATTTTTTGTCGCCAAATTTGAGAATTGACATGATATATTACCAAATTTGGTGATACTTCGCTAAATGTCGCCAAGCTTGGCGAGTGTTTGACGTTTGTGGCTATTTTTCAATGAGTTAATTATTAATGCGAGCCATCTATTTATATTTTTCCGCATATCATCTGAATAGTTAAATAATATAACGTACGAATATTTCCAAAGTGCCAGTAGTTTCGTCACTGCTATTGTTAATTGCCGAAACGTCAGTGAAGGCTTACTGTGGAGACACGAAAAGTTTTGATTTCCGTTTGTCTGTCTGTCTGTCTGTCCGTCTGTTCCGCGATAACTGCCGCAAAAAGCATCCGATCGGCTTGAAATTAATGTGGCATGTTGATGAGGTACTCGGACTTAGCTGTATGGTTTTTGGTTAAATTTGGTTCATTCGTTCGGGAAATATAGAACATTTTATTTTGCTCTGTAATGCTTTTCAATGGCAAGTCAGACGATTTTCAAATTTTCATTTGTTGAAAGAAATGGCTCATTATAAAAAATGGATTTAAATGGTAAATTTTTGATGCTGAAATTTTTAAATAAGAGTAGTAAATTATTCCTATTAGTTTGCAATTTTGTCAAAACATTTGTCAGAGCTTTTAAATTAGGTGTATAACTTATGATGGAATTTTATACATGTGTTCGAATAACATAAAACAATTTATTTTATGAATTTACTTATATTTCATTTTTTTTCTTTTAACCGTTGCGTAGCAACTATATCTCATCTAAAAATATCATAAATGTGAAAGTATGTATGGTTTTTAAAGTCAAATCAAAGTTAAAAGGAATGAATTAATGAATGCCTTTGTATAGATATTTGCATATAGATTGATTTAAACGCAGAAATGAAAATAGTATTTATATACTATATAGAATAATATCTTTATTTATGTATTCAACTATTTTGATTATAAAGGAAAAAGTTCGTTATTTTCATACAGAATAAACTGACATTATTCTATTAAACTTTATAAACTTTATTGTTGCCAAAAAAAAAAAGGGAATAACAATTTCTCCCAAAGAGTTCATTTTAATTTGTAAGATTTTCACGTGCAAAGGGAAAATGCAGCAAATTACAAATAATAAAAAAGATAAATAGGAGAGGAATGAATACATATAAACATTTCACACCAAATACCACCTAAATTAATTTTTGTAGTGGTATTTTCCCACACTACGAAGAAAGATTCCTCGATTTACACGATTTTACTTGGCCTTCCTTTTCTCATTGGTTGCGATTTCATTTTCGCAATTGCGTATATTAATTGGCACAAAATTTTACATTTTTATGACTGAGGTATATGTAAGGCCATACAAATAAGAAATTCCGTATTGTTTCCTATAAAATGTGATAAAGTGTTGGTTAACTATATATGTTTCTATTAAGAGGAGCAGGGCTGCCAAGCCTCCGGCGTTCTGGATACCAGTATTTTAATACAAAAAATGTTACTTTATTTAATTGAAACATTTGCGCGATTTAAAAGAACAACATTTTTTGTAAGGTAATAGTGTTGTGCAAAAAGCCTGAGACTGGTGGTGAGTGAAATGTTTTATTTAATGCATTTATCTCGATTTTAATGCTACGTGAACAACGTCCCGTGTAACAGCTTGTAGAGTGTAAAATAAATTATTAAAATAATCCCTATTACGAAAAATGAAACTAAATGCCCGGCTAAGGGAAATAAAAGGTTAGTTAACCTTTCGTAATTTGACCTGAACACAGGTGTGCATCAAATTTCAACGGTGTTTGTAACATCACGATTTTAAAGTAAATGTGGATACTATTAAAAGGCTATCACAAAAAATACTTAATGGCGCCATATCACGTTTATCTATTTAGTCAATTGGAAGTGGACACGATGATGAATTATTAACCTTTAGGTTTAGAACTCCCCCTACTTTAGGGTGATTTTAGTAAGTTAATGCTATCGAGTACATTTTTAGATATTTAGATTAGATCTTAGATATAAATATTGCAGAATGGTAATCAAAATTATTATTAGATTTCTAAATTAGATGTCTCAGTTTACATTTCCAAAAGATCTTTATCCATTAGATACAGATGTTTGTGGTTAGCAGGCAAGTAAATACTGCTGTATGGATATTAGGATAACGTAAAATGCTTGACCAAATTGTTGCTTATCCTTATAAATCGCAGTGTAAAAATGAATCTAAGATATAGGATAATCATTAACTCAATCAATAGAAAATTACAAATGCAAAATAAATTACACAACGGGGGGTTCAGGGGGGGCACGCCCCTGAAGAAATTTGCTTTATTATATAACTAGTAAATCTGCAGATCAGGAGCCTCAACGTCATCTTTGAAAGTCATTGTTTTTTAACACTCATTGCATAATATTCAACTTCCTACAAATCGCTTTTTAAAGTTTTCAAATTACATAAATATTTATGAGGATACAAGATACTTCGTAAAGTTTCAGAAATTAAAAGTGTTAAACAAGTGGTTGTACATTGATGTTCTGAAATTCTGATGAGCTACTTATTCTGGTAACTTTTAAAATCAAAAATTGCATTTCTTCAGGGGGGCTCTGCCCCCCTGAACCCTCCGTAGTCTATTTAAATTTACATTCGTAATTTTTTATTGATTGTGCGGATGGTTATAGTATATCTTAGATTTATTTTTTTTACGCTGTGATTTATAAGGATAAGCATAAGTTTTTTTATAAATTAATAAAATTTAAATTTAAAATAAAATATTCATGTTAACCTTACACAGACAATAAATCTTGAGTTAACGCCAAAATTGTAACCTTAAAATCCGCTACATTCGGCACAACACAAAAACCTGCTTAAAAAAAAAAAAAAAAAAAAAAAAAAAAAACGGATGAAGTCAAAGAATTTGGTCCCTGTTCCACGTGCTTGTTTTGTTTGGGCCGAATGAGGGCATTTAAATCTGAGCGATAACGCACATCGTATTGCAAACTGTTTTTACGGCTTACTGCATCTCCATCTATCTCTTTCCTCCGTGAATAATAGTTAATTTTATTTTACCCAAGATCTTTTTATTCCAGCATCTTTGTTTTCGATAAATGACGTCTAATTCACCTGCTATGCGTACTTACTCAAAACTTTTCATCTTGTTATATTAAGAAATACTCGAGAGTTTCCTTTTTATTTTTAATATGCAGCCATATTAATTTTTCTATTCTTAATTTTATTTTTCATTTTCCTGTTTCAGGACAAAACATTTCAATTGAAAATTGTTTAAAAGAAAATATTATTCCGGGTTTTGATTTTCTTGGCAACAATTGAAGAAATATTGGTAAATGTTATGGGAAAATGTTACGTTATTCTCTATGAAAATAATGAACTTTTGTATTTTTAAACAAAATATTTCAATAAAATAAATAAAATAAATGAAATATTGCCTATTTTTATTTCTGGGCTAAAATCCTTCTATATACAAAGATACAAATGCATTAATTCATCTGTTTTGACGTTGGCTTTACTCAAGCATTATACACGCAATTATACTAATATTATTAGGACCTAATACGTTGCTAGGCAACAGAGAATGAAAAGAAAAAAAAATGAAATATGCATTATGTCAATTTGATAAAACAAAATCCTTTATATTATTGAAAAACATGCATAAAATTCACCCCAATATTATAAACCTAATTAAAAAAATCTCGCAAATATATTGACATAATTTATTGGAATAAATTAATAATGTTATTTAAAAATTTCAGCATCAAAAATTTACCATTTAAATCCATTTTTCATATGAGCCATTTCTTTCAACAAATGAATATCAGAAAATCGTCTGACTTGCCATTGAAAAGCATTATAGAGCAAAATAAAATGTTCCATATTTCCCGAACGAATGAACCAAATTTAACCAAAAACTATACAGCTAAGTCCGGGTACCTCATCAACATGCCCAGTGAATTTCATGCCGATCGGATGCTTTTTGCGGCAGTTATCGCGGAACAGACAGACATACTAACAGACAGACAGACTAACGGAAACCAAAACTTTTCGTGTCTCCACAGTAAGCCTTCACTGACGTTTCGGCAAAAATTACTAGAATAAGTAGCTCGTGAGAATTTCAGAATATCATTACATAACAACGTGTTTAATTGCCGAAACGTCAGTGAAGGCTTACTGTGGAGACACGAAAAGTTTTGGTTTCTGTTAGTCTGTCTGTCTGTTCCGCGATAACTGCCGCAAAAAGCATCCGATCGGCTTGAAATTCACTGGGCATGTTGATGAGGTACCCGGACTTAGCTGTATAGTTTTTGGTTAAAATTGGTTCATTCGTTCGGGAAATATGGAACATTTTATTTTGCTCTATAATGCTTTTCAATGGCAAGTCAGACTATTTTCAGATTTTCATTTGTTGAAAGAAATGGCTCATATAAAAAATGGATTTAAATGGTAAATTTTTGATGCTGAAATTTTTAAATAACATTATTAAACTAGTAAATCTGCAGATCAAGAGCCTCAACGTCAGATCTGCAATTCATTGTTTTTAGACAGACTCTAGTAGTATTCAATTTCCTGCAAACCGCAATTTAAAGTTTTCAAATTACGTAATTATTTATTAAACAAAAACATAATTTGAAGAACAAATTAAAAAAATAAAATTTATTTCCTACATAGTTTAAGCCCGAGAAGGGTCAGATATTAAGATATTTCATTCAATTAGTTCTACATTTAAATTTTTGTAACAAATTAGTTAAACCAATTGAAGATTAAAAAATGAATATAAAATTCTTACAATATGATACTTAAAACAACCTAAAAATTAGGTTCCGTTCAAATGAAATCGAAATAAATCCTTAGTCTTCTTCCATTTTTAATTGAAAATATTTGTATTGCAGATTTTGTATTATGTTTATGACAATTGTGTATAAAATGATAAGATGCATGCAAAATACAAAACTTAAAAAAAAGTAAGATTTATTTCGATTTCATTTAAACGGAATCTAATTTTTAGGTTGTTTTAAGTATCATATTGTAAGAATTTTATATTCATTTTTTAATCTTCAATTGGTTTAACTAATTTGTTACAAAAATTTAAATGTAGAACTAATTGAATGAAATATCTTAATATCTGACCCTTCTCGGGCTTAAACTATGTAGGAAATAAATTTTATTTTTTTAATTTGTTCTTCAAATTATGTTTTTGTTTAATATGTCAAGTTTTTTAATAACTACTGCACTCATACGAACGCATTTCAAAATTAATAGAGAGTATCATCAGGCTTTGGTGTATGCGGTATTTCATCACAATGTGGGATGCAGTTTACCAATGTGTAATTCAAAACGTTTCACCACTGTAATAATGCAGGTTGCGGTAGTTTGGACAAAAACTTCTAATCTGAACGCAAAAAATATATAATCAAAACATAAAAAATTAACTTCACTTAAATTTAGACACCCTATTTCCCACTCAGGAACGCTATGGATGTAAATGTAAATTGTGTTGAATCCTTACTGCTAATATTTAACTGTGATATAGTAAAAAATAAAAAATGAAAGCTTTACTTAAATTTTTAAACCTTTTTCTCTCCCAAGGGGTGATGTAAACACATCAGAAAATTATTACCTAAGTTTAACTTGGGGTATAAATAGTTCTCATCTCGGAAAAAAAATACATTTTAAAATTTAAGTTATGTAATTCTCCACTAAGTTCGCTACCTGCATAAAAATAGCTATCCATTAGAAACTTTCTACTAAAATCTAAACTTGACCAAAACAAAAACTTATTCTGGAAATATCCTTTTTATTTCCACTATGACGCTATATTCACCTTTTTAATTTTTGGAAAAAAAAAAAAAAAAAAACTAGCTCAATTTAATATTTCCCGTGAAAATCTTTCAACTAAAAATAAATAAATTATTATTACGGCTTTTGAAATTTTTGCAATAATGAAGTAAAAATGTTACATTTTCTATGAAAAATGTCCGTTGATTTTCAATGAAAAAAGCGAAAGAAAAATATTTGAATAATGTAAAAACAAATTGGCCCATGTTTCTCTCTGGGTTATAATTCACTCATATGCAAAGGTATTTTACCATTCGTTTTGACCCTGACGTCAGGCAAACGTTTTTACATTTAAAGTTTATAATATCATTAGAATTAGTAAAGAATAAAAAATGAGTGGCATCAGGGACAAAAAGGTGGGAAGAAAAAATGAAAAAGTTATGATCTCCATAGGATTTTCTATGTTAAATTAACATTGAGAAGTGACACTGGAAATAAATAAGTATTGCGCTGCTAATAAGAATAAGAATAAGAATCTTAAATAAGAATAAAAAATACGAAGTTTTCAGACATTAGAAGCGTTAAATTAAAAACGTTGTTATGGAAGGATATTTTGAATTTTCATGAGCTACTAATTCTGGTACTTTTTTGTAAATAATAAAGTATTCAGGGGGGCTCCGTCCCCCTGAACCCCCGTGGTCTCATTAATTTACATATGTAACTTTTTATTGATTGCGCTAATGATTATGGTAAATCTTTTTACACTTCCGAGCCTTATTCTTCAATACTGGCTGGCACAGAAAAGTATTTACATTGACGCAATTATATTAAAAGTTTAGGTTTTACGAACGAAAATGTAATTTCCTTTTGAAGATAAAAAAAAAAAAAAATTCATTCATATTTTCTGAAATGAGGCGGCATTAAGAACTAACACTCTTCAAAAAATATTTTTTCAGGCAATCTAGTTAATGTTTGTTTTTAAGAATGAAAATATTTATTTCCCGATACAATGACGTCCTTTTTGACAGCGATAATTTTGCGGTGCATAATTTTGACATTTACTATCAATTTGCTTTTCAAAAGTTTTTTTTTTTCTCATTGAAATTTTCGATTAAAAATTAAATATTTCTGTTAGCTGCGTCCAGACGATAAACCGTGAGATATTAGTAACGTTTTTTTTTAATAATAAGAATTAAATATCATAACACAAGCCCCATTTTATTTCAACCTCAAAGCGTTTTTGTTTTATTTTTGATATATGAGATCAAATTCACCTTTCCGTTGCTAGGAAACAGTTAAAAGAAAATTAAGACAATGAAATATGAGATTGAAAAAAAAATAAATTAAAAAAAGAAAATATTTTATATTATTGGAACACATATATAAAATCCCTCCATAAGATATACACCGAATTTAAAAACTCTGACAAATGTATACACAAAATTTCAAACTAATATGAATAATGTATGGTTCTAATTAGGAAATTCCATCATCCATAATTTATCATTTAAATCTTTCAATCATATGAGCCATTTCCTTTCAACAAATAAAAATGGAAAAATCGTCTGAATTGCTATAGGAAAGCATTAAGGCGGAAAATAAAATGTTCTATATATTCCGAACGAATGAACCAAATTTAACCAAAAACTATACAGCTAAATCCGATGACCTCACCAACATGCATCCTTAATTTTAAGATAATCGGATGCTTTTTACGATAGTTATCGCGGAACAGACAGACAGCCTAACAGACAGACAGACTAACGGAAACCAAAACTTTTCGTGTCTCCACAGTAAGCCTTCACTGACGTTTCGGCAATTATTCCAATAAATTATGTCAATATATTTGCGAGATTTTTTTAATTAGGTTTATAATATTGGGGGGAATTTTATGCATGTTTTCCAATAATATAAAGGATTTTGTTTTATCAAATTGACATAATGCATATTTCATTTTTTTCATTTTCTTTCTCTGTTGCCTAGCAACGTATTTGGTCCTAATAGTATTAGTATAATTGCGTGTATAATGCTTGAGTAAAGCCAACGTCAAAACAGATGAATTAATGCATTTGTATCTTTGCATATAGAAGGATTTTAGACCAGAAATAAAAATAGGCAATATTTCATTTATTTTATTTAATTTATTGAAATATTTTGCTTAAAAATACAAAAGTTCATTATTTTCATAGAGAATAACGTAACATTTTCCCATAACATTTACCAATATTTCTTTAATTGTTGCCAAGAAAATCAAAACCCGGAATAATATTTTCTTTTAAACAATTTTCAATTGAAATGTTTTGTCGTGAAACAGGAAAATGAAAAATAAAATTAAGAATAGAAAAATTAATATGGCGGCATATTAAAAATAAAAATAAAACTCTCGAGTATTTCTTAATATAACAAGATGAAAAGTTTTGAGTAAGTACGCATAGCAGGTGAATTAGACGTCATTTATCGAAAACAAAGATGCTGGAATAAAAAGATCTTGGGTAAAATAAAATTAACTATTATTCACGGAGGAAAGAGATAGATGGATATGCAGTATGCCCTAAAAACAGTTTGCAATACGATGTGCGTTATCGCTCAGATTTAAATGCCCTCATTCGGCCCAAACAAAACAAGCACGTGGAACAGGGACGAAATTCTTTGACTTCATCCGTTTTTTTTTTTTTTTTTTTTTTTTTTTTTTTTTTTTTTTTTTTTAGGGTTACATTTTTGGCGTCACTTCAAGATTTATTGTCTGTGTACGGTTAACATGAATATTTTATTTTAAATTTAAATTTTATTAATTTATAAAAAAAAACTTATGCTTATCCTTATAAATCACAGCGTAAAAAAATCTAAGATATACTATAACCATCCGCACAATCAATAAAAAATTACGAATGTAAATTTAAATAGACTGCGGGGGGTTCAGGGGTGCAGAGCCCCCCCCCCCCTGAAGAAATGCAATTTTTGATTTAAAAAGTTACCAGATTAAGTAGCTCATCAGAATTTCAGAACATCAATGTACAACCACTTGTTTAACACTTTTAATTTCTGAAACTTTACGAAGTATCTTGTATGCTCATAAATATTTATGTAATTTGAAATCTTTAAAAAGCGATTTGTAGGAAGTTGAATATTATGCAATGAGTGCTAAAAAACAATGACTTGCAAAGATGACGTTGAGGCTCCTGATCTGCAGATTTACTAGTATATTGTACTGTTATTGCCGAAACGTCAGTGAAGGCTTACTGTGGAGACACGAAAAGTTTTGGTTTCCGTTAGTCTGTCTGTCTGTTCCGCGATAACTGCCGCAAAAAGCATCCGATCGGCTTGAAATTCCCTGGGCACGTTGATGAGCTCCCCGGATTTAGCTGTATAGTTTTGGGTTAAATTTGGTTCATTTGTTTGGAATATACAGAACATTTTATTTTGTGATATAATGCTTTTCTATGGGAAGTCAGACGATTTTCAAATTTTCATTTGTTGAAAGAAATCGCTCATATGAATAATAGATTTAAATGGTAAATTTTGGATGCTGAAATTTTTAAATAAGAGTATTAAATTATTCTTATTAGTTTGCAATTTTGTCAAAACATTTGTCAGAGCTTTTAAATTAGGTGTATAACTTATGATAGAATTTTATACATGTGTTCGAATAATATAAAACATTTTATTTTATGAATTTACTTATATTTCATTTTTTCTTTTAACCGTTGCGTAGCAACAGCATCTCATCTAAAAATATCATAAATGTGAAAGTATGTATGGCTTTTTGAAGTCAAATCAAAGCAAAAGGAATGAATTAATGAATGCCTTTGTATAGATATTTGCATATAGATTTATTTAAACGCAGAAATGAAAATAGTATTTATATACTATATAGAATAATATTTTCATTTATTTATTCAACTATTTGATTATAAATGAAAAAGTTCGTTATTTTCATACAGAATAAACTGACATTATTCTGTTAAATTTTATAAACTTTATTGTTGCCAAAAAAAAAAAAAATGAATAACAATTTCTCCCAAAGAGTTAATTTTAATTTGTAAGATTTTCACGTGCAAAAGAAAAATGGAATAAGCAAATAAAAAATAAAAAAAAGGATATATAGGACAGGAATGAATACATATAAACATTTCACACCAAATACCACCTAAAATAGTTTTTGTAGCAGTATTTTCCCAGCACTACGAAGAAAGATTCCTCGATTTACACGATTTTACTTGTGCTTCCTTTTCTCATTCTTTGCGATTTCATTTTCGCAATTGCGTGCATTAATTGGCACAAAATTTTACATTTTTATGACTGAGATATATGTAAGGCCATACAAATAAGAAATTCCGTATTGTCTCCTATAAAATGTGATAAAGTGTTGGTTAATCATATATGTTTTTATTAAGAGGAGCAGAGCTGCCAAGCCTCCGGCGTTCTGGATACCAGTATTTTAATACAGAAAATGTTACTTTATTTAATTGAAACATTTGCGCGATTTAAAAAACATTTTCTCTAAGATAATAGTGATGTGCAAAAAGCTTGAGACTTGGTATGTCTGGTGGGGAGTGAAATGTTTTACTTAATGCATTTATCTCTATTTTAATGCTACGTGAACAACGTCCGTGTAACAGCTTGTAGAGTGTAAAAAAAATTAAATTATTAAAATAATCCTTATTACGAAAAATGAAACAGAAAGTCCGGCTAAGGGAAATGAAATGTTTGTTAACCTTTCGTAATTTGACCTGAACATAGGTTTGCGTCAAATTTCAACGGTATTTGTAACATCACGATTTTAAATTAAATGTAGATACTATTAAAAGAAAATCACAAAAAATACTTAAAGGCGCCAAATCATGTTTATCTATTTAACGATGATGAATTATTAACTGTTAGGTTTAGAAGCCCCCCTACTTTAGGGTGATTTTAGTAAGTTAATGCTATCGAGTACATTTTTTGATATTTAGATTAGATCTTAGATATAAATATTGCAGAATGGTAATCAAAATTATTTTTTTATAAACAAAATTTATAAAGGTATTAGATTTCTAAATTAGATGTTTCAGTTTACATTTCCAAAAGTTCTTTATCCATTAGATACAGGTATTTGTGGTTAGCAGGCAAGTAAATACTGCTGTATGGATATTAGGATAACGTAAAATGCTTGACCGAATTATTGCTTATCCTTATAAATCGCAGTGTAAAAAGAAATCTAAGATATAGGGTAATCATTAACTCAATCAATAGAAAATTACAAATGCAAAATAAACTACACAACGGGGGGTTCAGGGGGCAGAGCCCCCTGAAGAAATTTGCTTTATTATATAAAAATTACTAGAATAAGTAGCTCGTGAGAATTTCAGAATATCCTTACATAACAACGTGTTTAATTTAACGCTTTTAATGTCTGAAACCATCGAAATATTTTTTTCCTTTTATAAATGTTTGTGTAATTTAAATAGTTTAAATTTTGTTTTTGTAGAAAGATTAATATTACGCAAAGTTTGATAAAAACAATGAGTTGCAGAGATGACGTTGAGGCTCTTGATCTGCAGATTTACTAGTTATACTTACTGTGACTATGTTGTTAATCTTTACTTTGCTGAAACTTCTGTATTATATAAATAGAATTTACGGAAACTATTGAAGCACCGAAACTGACAATTCTCCTTATGATTATTATAATTTTATAATATGTAACCTGTTAATCGATATGTACCGTTAGAAGGAGTCTTCTATAATCCGGTTCCTCACATTTTAGTTTTCAGGTTTCGAATAAAATTAGCTAAAAACTTAAAACCATGGCAAATTGGCTAGTTCTTCAACACGATTAAATGAGAAGAATGATAGATTTTCAAATGGATCATAGCAGTGAGCCTGTAGACCTTCTATTCTTCCATAATCGAGTCTATTGAAAAGGTTAGCATGAAACAAAAAGATATTAGCATCAATGTGGTTTAATGAAAATGCAGATATTATCAAAGGATTTAATAAGAATCATTTCACTTGTATCCAATCGTATCAGTTAAAATACAATAATTGGCAGTAAGCCCAATTAGAAAAGATTACTTAATACGATTAAAAATTTCCGCATTAGAGAACGAATCGATAAGGAAACATGCATAAGTGAGTTAAGAGATATTTGTCATGAAAGAATGAAATACATAACAACACAAAATATAGGACGTGCTTCCATGATTGTAAAGAGTTCTTGATTTCTTTATCAAAAGCTTCCGACTTGGCGAAAGAATGGGCAAGTAAATTAAATTATGAATAACAGTAACATGATGCAACGTTTAACATGCAATTAATAGAGTATATACTGCTTGCTAAAGGCGGCTTGTACTTTAATATAAAAAGAAATAAAGTATGAATTTGTAAAGCTCAATAAAATAAATTTAGGTATTTTTATGCTAGCCGGGCGCAAGTGGCAAATCGTCAAATACTGCCCCCAACTCTATTGTTCATATTGCATTCATTTCATTTAAAAATATAAACTTTTCAGTCATCTCATTTAAAATAGATGCATTTCCCTCATTTTATTTAATAGAATATTTAACATAGAAATAAATAAATAAATAAATAAATAACAAATAATAACATAAACCAAAATATTTTATTTGAAAATCAAAGCATTGTTTCTAATTTACACATGTGAAAAATGAAAACTACTATTGGCGAAAAAACAAAATGCTAATGAGGAGATTTGCTCCCGGCTAACATAAAAGTACTGAAATTTAAGTTTTTTTAATATTAATATAGCTTAGAAAAAAACTAGAAAAAACATACAAAAAGTAGTGATATCCCAACAAAAAGTTTTCAGTAAAAAAAAAAAAAAAAAAAAAAAAAAAAAAAAAAAAAAAAAACGCCAAGTTCTCCTTAATGTTTCTGCCAGAAAAAGTAGTGATATCTGAAGTTCGCACAAGGGCACAAGTTAAAAGACAAACATCCCAAATCTTTCATTGAAAATGGCTTCCTGCGACTTGGCCGTTAATGCCTTCGTGAAGGTTTTTCAAATTTTAAAGTATGTACAAATAAGCTACATGACAACTACATTTTTTTATTATTTTAGGCATTTTGTGGCACAAAGCACAGAAATAAAATACACATTTAAAAAAAGCATTTAAACCACTTCAGTCTATTTAAATGCTTAGAAGTTAAATATAACAAAATACTTGTATTCAGAAGGTAACATCCCTAATTGCTAAAACATAATCAGTATCAGCTTTTAACAGTTTATAAATCGAATACCTCTTAATGTATGCAAACAAACTATAATAAATGTTCAAACGAAAAAAATCTCTTTCGTCAATGCACAAGATTTCAATATTATACAATATAATATAATGTAACATATTGTGAGATTTGAAGAAAGTAAATTTTGTTTTATTTTAGGTTTTACGTTAATGACTTTAGCTTTAGACCGTACGAAATGTCAATTAAACCACATGTGGACTAAATGATCTGTAATCAAAACTATTGTTTGTTGAAATTGAATGGTATTTATCAGAAATCTTTTACTTATAATGTCTTTATGTGAATTTGCCTCTTTGCATACTAATATTTATTTTAATATTTAAATAATTCATAAATGCGAAATTTCCAATCATTAATTTTGAAATGCTGTAGAAGGCATTAACGGCCAAGTCGCAGGAAGCCATTTTCAATGAAAGATTTGGGATGTTTGTCTTTTAACTTGTGCCCTTGTGCGAACTTCAGATATCACTACTTTTTCTGGCAGAAACATTAAGGAGAACTTGGCGCTTTTTTTTTTTTTTTTACTGAAAACTTTTTGTTGGGATAAATATTATTGATAGATCTTGTGTCCTTCCTAATAACACAAGTCTGGATAAGCAGCTATATGAAAAAATAATTTTTTTACAAGTTTCTTTCCAGATGCGTCCTTTTCACTTTATTTTAATTAACGTGGAGTATTGTTTTTTTTTTTGTTTTTTTTTAAATATAACGAAACTTTCACCTCTAAAGTTTTGATATAGGTAGGAAGTAGCAGGTCTTTTTTTGTTAGTGAAAAAAAATATATTAACCAGTCACATATTTCAGCATATTTCTGGCTGCCGAAAGAATATTGTTTAAACGTGCGTCGAAGAAGGAGTAATTCCCTACTATACACGGAGGTCTGTCTTGAATGAGTCATGTGAGAACAGCCAAAAATTATTTCCTCTTTTCTTGCCGGTACAAAAGGCGTGCACTGGCGGGAGTAGGATACGGAGACAAAAAAAGGTTAACTTCCAAACTTCCATACGCTGGGAAAATCCATTAAATGTATTCCTGTGATTCAACACAGAAATGGCGTTTTAATAATCCAGTCATAAAAGTTTGTTATTTTACGCTCTTTTGCTTACAAGAAGAGGAATTGAGTCGCTGTGGTTGTTTGAAAGGCTATGCCAAAATTAATAATTGCAAAAAAAATCAATTATCTGTCCCTCTCCAGAAATCTCTCGATAAGTCCCTGATGCTCCAACTCTTGTGAAGACTTTGATGTCTTAATCTCTATATATCTGAAAAGAGTTTTAAGATGATTATTCACGTAGCATCGGTGATTTATGAAGCAGGATTATAATCACCTTTCTAATATGAGAAAAGATAAATATCCAGTTTATAGATGACATCCAGGTGGCCCAGTAAAAAGGAGTTTTTATTTTTGCAGGGCCTGTACATATCGAGAAAATTCCGGCAAAAAACCGCCGATGCTGGAGAAGGACAAGCTACATTTTATGTTTACAGATGCACGATCAGGAACAGAATGATGTCATAATCACATTTTAGAGCCTTGAGATATTGGCGAGCAGTAATTTACAAAATTAGCAAGCCAGTAGAAATCTGGCGAGAATTCCATTGAAATGAGACATGTGTTCAAAACCGTTAATGTATTGTCAATGAGGAGGGCAAAAGGGCAACTTATGAAAATTTAACGCCAACGGATAATCGAGAAAACGTTGGCAACCGAAAACCACAAAGTCGCCTTTTAAAGTCGCCGGTTTGCCAAATAATGGGAATAGGTGCGCCGAGCCGTTTGAAGGCATATGCAATTAAAAATAAGATATTGCAGACAAAATTTAAGATAAGAATTTATACGTTGGAAAGAAAAGATCCAGATGTAGAGACACAGTAAAAATAAAGAAAAGAAGCATGAGGAAGTTCAGGGGTAACAACCAAATTAAGCATGCAAACTAACTGTGTGAATTGATTCTATGCGAGATAAAAATAGCATGTCACTTTTAATCTTCGACTGCTTTTTGCGGTTTTTGAGAATTAAGAATGTGAAACGAGAATGTATTTCTAAAGGAAAAGAGCGATGAAAGTAAATTTAATTTATGATTTTAAGACAGATTTAAAATATAGGAATTTAGTAAAATAACCTTATTTTAACAAGGGGGAGGGAGTAAAGGAAAAAGGTATTAATAGAATATTTGAAGGAAATATCCTTCACAAGAGTCATAAATTTTAAGTATTTCAGTTTTAAATTCAAGTTATGTATTTTAAATAAAATGAGTGAAAGTATCATAGTTCAAATGAAATTAATGAAAAAAGAAAAAAATACGACGGGTACAATATTTGGCGATTTATCACCAGCACACGACTAATATAAAAATACCGAGTTCATGATTTCTGTATCAATCTTCCGATTTGGCGAAGGATTGAACAAGTAAATTAAATTATGAATAAAAGTAACACGATACAATGCTTAGCATAGGTTTAAAGGAGACCAGACTGGTCGCCAAGAGCGGCTAGTTAATTATTAGCAATTATAATACTACGATTGTTCCACCATTTTTTCACAGTGGATTATATATACAGGGTGGCGAATGGTCATCGAAAAAAACAGTCAAAAAAAGTTGTCAAATACCAGTATTTTATTAAAAAGAAATTCGCCTTCTTTAATTCCTTTATATTATTGGAAGTATTGCCTATAAGAAAATACTGGTACTTTCCTCTTTTTGATTTTTTTAATCTGACCACTCGCCACCCTGTATATATATATATATATATATATATTGGACTCTCAATAATTCAAACACGGTTAATTCGAACTAATCATAAAATCTTGAAAACCTTGAATAAGGAATACTGTTAAGGCTAAGTTCTTTATTTTGAACTTATTTTTATCACATCTATTAAATCAAATAAAAAAATAACTTCATGAAAAATTCAAAAGAAAGTACTGGTACCATTTTAGGGAATTATGTACCACTATTTTATTTTTTTACTTACAACTACTATCCCATATCATCATTCGAATATAGGGAAATACTACTGTAAAACTAAAAATTTATGACATAATCAGTACATGCAATACCTTCAAACCAGTTTTAGTGTTCCGGGTCTGTTTTAGTGGTCTGTTCCGGGAAGCTTCTGATTTCGAACTAGCATCTAAAATTTGCAGCAGATGCTCATGACAACATCATGTTAAAATTATTCTACTTCATAGAAAAAGTCAGCTATAAAAGTGCAACATTATGTGAATATGAAAAAGCAAATAATGATTTTGATATTTGTGAGAAACTGAATGATGAAGAAAATATTAAAATTATATCTTTGCTATAATAATGAGGCTCCTAACATTATAAACGTCTTAATAAAAATGCAATGCAATGGAAAGTAATATTTGGGACAAATTCATTTACACAAATGTTTCAGGAGATAAAGAATTGAAATGTTATTTCGAAAGAGAAAGTTTGATAGGGAAATGTAGAAGACGATTTAATTATTTGTTTAAAGTATTTTTAGTATAATTTTAAATTCCTTCATTTTGTAGTATAATTCAGTTTTTTTGGCTTTAATTTTGTCATTATAATTCTCTTTATTTAAGAAGCTTAAAAAAACATCCTGTCAATTTTCCTTTACTTCATAGAAAAATTAAGCTTTAAAAAGACAACATTATATGAATATGAAAAGCAAATAATGATTTCAAAATTTGTCAGATATTAAATAATGAAGAAAATCTTATATCTGTTTTTTTGCTAAAATAATGAAACTATTAACATTTTAAACGTCCTTATAAAAAATGCAATGGGATGCATGTAAGTAATATTTAGGGCATGTTTATTCACGCAAAGATTTCATAAGATAAAATAAAGACTTTAAATTTTATTTCGAAACAGAAAGATTGGGAGAAAAATGCAGAAATAGCAAATTAAATAAGATAATGTATCACTTGTTTAAAGTATTTATTTTTTTTTATAAATTTTAATATTTATCATTATCTTTATGCAAAAACAATTTTGGAAGTTTAGGATGATATAAGCTTTTATAATTCAATATGTTTTAAACCATAAAAATTTCAGTAAAAATATATTTTCTACTGTTAGATACATAATTTTTCTTTCTTGATAACATAAAAAAATAAGTACTATTTGGGAAACTGACAATTTCAACTTCGGATAGTACAGATATTTTTTGTCGTCACTGTGAGTTAGAGGTTTGACTGTAGTATAACTTCCTTTTGCCTATCAGATGTAATAATTTTTCTTTTTTATGTATAAACTGAGTTCATTGCTAACCTGTACATTTATTAGTCTGCCCTGTAACTTGACATTGACTGCTGAAGTTAGCAGGAGCTTTCTGGAATATTGTATAATCATAATAAAGAATGTTATTATAAACCTGCAAAAATTATGAAACAGTTGTCATTTGATTTTTGTTTGATGCATTTTAGTACTGTTAATTTCAGCTGAAGCTACTAGATGTAAAACAAGTCGGAAATTGTACACCATACGTGGCAAATGGAGTGCGTTAGTACTAGTTAGTTTTATAGATATTCAGATCTTGGTGCAAAGCTTTTGCACTTTTATGCAAAAATGCATGAATGCGAAATTTATTACTATTATATATATTAAATACAGAACTTCGTAAATAATAGGACGTAATCACAATGGCAACCTTGAATCATTACCTATCATGGGATATCGTTGAATTAATTACGTATGATAGGATTTAATAGAATGAAGAAAATAATTATAATCTTTATATTTCTTTTAATTCTTATATATTTCTTATATATTTCTTTTTAAGTTTCCATTCGATTTTCATAAAATTTGAAATGACGCGACAAAATTCTGCAACGATTATGTAGATTAAATTTCAAACAATTCGTTTGGGTAGTTTTTGCGCTGTTATATGCGGACAGACGGACGATCCAGACGACGCGATGTTAGGTGCTATGTATTTATATATTTACGAATGCACCTAAAAAAGATAGTACAAATATTAAAATTTTTTATCTAAACCCACTAATAAAAAAATATATAGTGTGAGAAACAGACCGTCTCAAAGATAATACATTACGAAGAAAGAAAATGTTTCCTGCGGAAACATTCAAGCGGTGAAACTCATTCTATTTAAATTTCAGAAAGGATGCTATTTTACATTGTCTGTTTCGGCATACTGTTAAGATATAAGATGTCTGACCCTCATGAATGTTTTCGTTTTTCATATATCCCACGCATTGAAAATTTATAGCTTAAAGTAACTCACTGAGTATAATAGATAAATTCACAACTCTCAAAATATTTTTAAATACATTATGTTAAAGTACTCATTAATTGTTATAAGTGATAAACATAATTTTAAAAACGGCAAAATAACTTTATTTATTTACATTTCGACATGTTTCATTGCATCAGACGGCAAAATTCTCAAGAAGAAAAAAATTAGAATGCAAAAAGAAATACAAAAAAGTACTGTTATTATTATTTATTATTATTTTATTTTATTTTATTTTTTGAGAATGTTGCCGTCTGATGCAATGAAATATGTCAAAATGTAAATAAATAAAGGTATTTTGCATTTTTCAAATTTATGTTTATCACTTATATCAATTAATGAGTACTTTGATGTTTCGAAGTGATTTCTATATATAGGTTATACGTTATGCTATTTAATTCATTTGAAGTAGAGGTAATTTAGAATAATTAGTAAAACGTTAAACAGAAGTGTGGATGCACTCGAATAAATTTTGATAAAATAGAACTAGAGTTTTCGAACAAACGTGTATTCCTACTAAATATACGATACACTATCACATGATTTTGGCTGTATTTCTCTAATAGAAAATTTCGAACGTTATCAACCACTTTTTCGGAATCGTTTGAGTGATAGCAACAATGAATCCAACTAAAATATAGACCGCACCTAATTTAGTGTAACATGAAACCTTACATGAAAAGATAACTATATAAGAGTCTCCAAATGTACAGGGTGTCCGTAAAAAATACTTATAACTTTCAAAATTTTATTTTAGATAAGTAATATAAAAATTTTGTTTTTAAAGTCAATTCCAACTTAGGTCATCAAAGAAAAATTTAATATAATCCCTTAAGCTAATATTAGTTTTGGTTGCATTAAAATATCTCAATTTGTTGATTTTCTATAAGCAAGTAGGTTTACAATGGAAGTCTATGGGAATTTGGTGAAATATCAGAGATATCGCCAAGTTGGCGAAAACTTGGCGGTATTTGGCGACAGAACAGGGTCCTTCCTATGGTAACCCTTTATTGAAAATACTTTCATTAATCTTCAATAACCAATGGCAGCCATTTTGTTTCCCATGCAAAACTAAAATTAATTAATTAAAATTTAATGAATGAATTAATATTTGAAAAAACTGTATTAAGATCAATTGTCATCCAGTACAAGTTTAAAAAAATTTATTTCAACTTGATAGGATGAATAATGAGTATTTTATTAACGATTGAAAATTTGAACAAGATATATAAATATATAAATAATATATATATAAATAAATATAGGAAGAGTGTGAACTAATATTAGGAATTGAAAAAAGAATAGGCCTACAACAAACCTAGTTACAACAATAGATAGAATAACTCAAAAAGTTTTTTTTTCCTACAGTACGAGGGTGTATCAATAAGTTTTTGCCCTCACTAAGAAATAATTGAGTGAAATTTAAGAAATTGCTACATTACATTAGTCCTTTCTATAAAGTCACCGTGCACAGTAACACCTTTCTGCAAACGGTATTTCAAAGAGAGAAGGGAGGCTGTATTTCAAGAGGCACGATAGTAGACCCAAAGGAGGCATTTTTCTAACTTTTGCCGACCCCCACATGCGACATAATGTTAGAAAGGTCTGTACCAACTTACTCATGTTACGAACTCCCGAGCCCCTCCCCCCCAATTCCCCTCTCCTCCGGATGAAAAATCTGGGGGGAGGGGTTCAGAAGGTGCATATCATAAATAAGTGGTCAAAGGACTTTCCGCAATGTATGTGTCACATATGGGGGTTGGTAAATGTTAGAAAAATGCCACCCTTTGTGTCTACTATCGAGCCTCCTAGAATACATCCTACCTCTTCTATTTGAAATACCGATTGCACAAAAGTGTTACTGTGCACGGTGACTATATAGAAAGGGACTCATAAAATGTAAGAATTGCATAAATTTTACTCAATTATTTCTACGTGAAGTCAAAAACGTATTGATACTCCCTCGTATGTTTCTTGTCATAGATGGCGCTGCTCAACACGAAAACGATTATTAAAGAATTCAATTATTCAAAATGGTCGCCCACGCACTAGTGAAGAATGCGGGGAACGAGTACGGGAAAATATTTCTAAGAGCCCTACACAATCAATTCATGGAATCGTAACAAAAGATCCTAATAGCTGTAGCTTCTGTTGACGTTAGCATGCTAAAATATTCATGGATTGAATTGGAATATCCTCTTGATATTCTTCATGCTATGAAAGCGTCTCATGTTAAAATTTACTGAATAATAATAAAAAAAAATGCTATTTAACAAATTACAACGACTATTTGGAAAATGATTTTTCAAAGACTAAAATTTAAGACATAAAAAATCTCACGGAGTGTATCATACATTACGTACGCCATGGATTACATTTTTCGGTACTGTGAATTTTTAAACTTTTACGGAGCTGCTCAGGTCATACATTACGTATACGTCATGGATTAAACATTAATATTCCTGGACCAATTTTAAATGAAATTTCATTCTTAAACTTCTAAACATCCCACAATATTACTTTTTATATCGTCGTATAGAGAAAAAAAAAATTCATTTTTAATTGCAATATGTTTGAAAACTGTATCTCATGTTTCTGAGTTATTAATTTTCTTTTTCTATTTTTTATTACTTTTTGTCATAGTGGCAACAGAAGTATTCATCTCTGTTGAAAGTAAAGGGAGAATACAGATTACTGTATATACCAATCAGATAACGAATAAAATGCGGATTCAACTAATAAAAAGATTCAGATATGTTTTTGATTTCCTACCCTGACGAGGACAATAACCATTTTTCCAAATGGTAAAAAAAAAAAACTTTTTCAGTTATTCTATCTGTGGTTGTAACTAGTTTTGCTGTAGGACTATTCTTTTTTTTAAATTAAAATTTTGAAGTTTTACGGATCTTTTTTGGAACACCCAGTACATCTTTCGATTTCCAACGTCCCACTTAAAAAATGTGACATCGGTATAATAAGGTATGAATAAGGTTGTAAAAACTGCAGGAGATAGATGGAAAAAAAAAAAAAAAAAGAGAATAGTTGCGCGGTGCAGAGTTCTTTGCGAACAAAAATGTCACTTAAATGATGGCTGGATACGTCAACAACTTGATCTGGATGATATAATGCCCAGAAAGGGCCCAGTTAGAATCTCAATTTCACCCCCAGAGAATAAGATTGAGAGATGATGGCAGGGGTCGGCCATAAACTGTCTCTACGAACCCTGCATTTGTGATATTAAAAAAACGAAAATAACTATTTAAACTTTCGAGTTAGAACTCGGAATAAAAGATCCACCAGATTTGGCAACGCTGGTGATATATTATCAGATTATTTCTGTAGTGATCGTGAACATTCAGGAGTTGGTTGTAATTACTCACAGGATGGTGACATATTTGCAATGCAAAAACATTTTTTTTGCATTGCAAAATACAAATTTTGCATTGCAAAACCTCGTAGTTATCATTTCCTAGCAGTGATTCAGTAACAAATTATTAACTTTGAAAACCCATAATACATTTCGAAACCCAATTTCAGCATTTTCTCCCTATAGTTGGAAAAATACCCGAATTCTGTGGCACAGCTCTTTATATAAGCTATAGATTTGTATATATATACAGCATAGATATATACAGCTTAGATATATACTGCTAAATATAATTCAATTTGAAAAAGCATTACGGAGTTAAAAAATACTCTGGAGCAATTTCCGGCAGTAAACTGAAATGAACTCGAACTCTTTTGTGCAGTCATGTATATGATATATGGAATGTATACATACGAAATAATAAGAAAAAAATAGTAAAATTTAATAACGCATACCACAACTGAAGAAGGCACTTCCTGCAATTATTGCTCAGAAACAGTACTGTAACCGAATATTCTTGTATGTGCTTGTAAATGAAATATAAATGCATCATATTCTATACTATATCATAATCTATAGTGAGCATCTTCGAGTGCACCGCCGTGATGTACCGTATATACTAGTGTATAAGTCGAACCCCCAATTCTTCAACAAAATTTTGAAAACAATTGAATTTTCGTGTATAAGTCGAACCACATTTCTGGTAGTATGTTGAAAAATGACTTGTAATCGAAGATAAAAAAATTAATGCATTTTCATTAAATTAGTAAATTTACGTTTCTCATCAGACCTTTTTCTTATTCAACCTTTTAAAACTCTATAATTATGTAAAATTGCAGACGCTTAAACTATTTTGAAACCTATTCACATCAATTTAATGATACTTAAAGAGAAAAAATTCTTTCAAAAATCTTTTGAAGCCTTATTTACAAAGGTAAACAACTTCTTAGATTGCTAAAATATAGTACTTCTTTGCATTGTAGAACTTTTAGGAGAAATATCTAGAAGCATTATCAAGTTGAACTCTTTTTAAAAAGGGGATTAAATTGTTGAAAAGAATATCCCTGAATTGAAGGAAATTCTATCCCAAGAGAAAATGAGTGCTGAAAAATTATAGGGACATTGTTGAGTATTTTTAGTCAATCAGGGAAATGACCATTGTCCGTTTTATCTCTTTCCAATCTAGACCTAGATGGGAATAGTTAAAAGACTTGTCCATTCGACGATTGTATGAGATTTCTTTTATTGTTATTAACTCGTTGTGATATCTTCACTTTAATAAAAAAATGTCCACAGCTAGTCCAATCATTGAATAAACTTGCAATTCAATATTAAAACATAACACTTTTAATAAACAAATACGATGTACAATATGTACACGGAAAATAACTATACAAATTTCTTCACTGGAGTTTATAAGCCACATTCCAGACTTATTTTTAAAATCACCATCACCACGTTCTTAAAACAATAACATAAACCTTCGACGCACACAGAGGTCCTTAGCGAATGACATCTCTCGTCGTTATCCCCGCCGTCTCTGACTTCATTTCTTTTCCTTTCCTCTCTCTCCGCCGGCACGTGAGACCTCCTACCGGAAATTCGATGAACTCGTTTTCCCCGTCGACATTCGATGAAAGAAAAAACTGCTACTTCGCCGGACAATGTATTCGATCAACTCGCTCTTCCCTCTCGACATTCGATGAAAGAAAGAACTGTCACTTCGTCGGACGATATTACATCGTGTATACGACGATTCCATTATCAACTCCCAGATTTTGTCTAAAATTCTTCGACTTTTACACGGGTATATAAGGTATATCAATTTCAATATGTTTGAAATAGTGTATTATCATTAAAATACATTACAAACGATTTTTTCTCTTACACTATAATGTAACGTAATTCTTTTGAATGCCATGTGAATGAATTAACTGTAAATGCTACACACTTTATTTTCTATGTAGGACATGTCATAGTAAATCTCAAAAACAAATATCAATTACATAGCAATGTCTTAGAGTTGTCAAGTCTCTGGCTTTTTGCACACCACTGTTATTTTAGAGAAAATGTTGTTCCTTTAAATCGCACAATTGTTCTAATTAAATAAAACAACATTTTCTGTATTAAAATACTGGTATCCAAAAGGCCGGAGACTTGCCAGCTCTCAGACAGTCAAGTGTGACCCCACCGCGCCGGCGTGAACGTGTTAAACACTTTTGCACTAAGTTGGAAAGTGTTACAAATGATAAAAATGTACTTTTATTTTTTGGAAGGTAGATTACAATACTTTCGATTTATCGTAAGTTCTTTAAATGTATTATATGAAATATTCTGCAATGCCATATAAAAACATTTATTAAAAAATAAAGATAAAGATTTATCTAGAATAATCTATATAATATGACATAGAAAAAGTATCATTTTTGTCATAAGAAAGACGACTGCAAAAAGGATATATCTCAAAAGAAGAAAACGTTTTCTAAAAAAATATTGCATCAGTGAAATGCATTTTATTCACATTGGTAGAAGAAAAAGCAATTTTTCTTAGTCTTCTTTGGCACTCTGTTTAAAATATAATAAATCTAACTATCGCGAATGTTTTATTTTCTCAGATATTCCCAGCAGTCAAAATTTGTATTTTAAAGTATTCTCCGGACATAATAAATTTGTGTGAAAAGTCACCAAGAATTTCCTTTTATTCATTTAGGATAATCCTCCCATATTTCACAGAAAGTTATAGAAGGCCAAAAACGCATAAATTACGACTGCATTTAATTTTCGAAAAGACGTAGATACAGTTAAAAAGACATAGGTAAGTAAGTACACGGTAGTGGCCATAATTGTGGACATTTTTTGAAATTTTCATGTTTTATAAATTTGCGTGCTTGAAGCATAAAAAATTTCACTTGAATACAAATGTTTATATCAAATGCAAGGAAATTTTCTGTAGAATTTAATAAAAAAAAAACATAATTGCAATATCTGCCTTACAAAAAAAAGTTACGCTTACAAAAATTAAGATCTATCTCAGATTTCATTGTATCTTAAAGCTACACTTACACATTCAATATTTAGTAGGATAGCTCTTGTTTTTTATTACGGCTTCACAGCGTCTTTTTATTTTTAAACCATTGTTTGCACATTTTTGCCGTGTGGCATGGAGCTGAATCCAGCTGAAAGATAAATGTTGCTTTATTGGGGAAGAGATCCGTGATGGAAGGTATCAATTTTGGTTCCAGGACAATTTCGATGTATTTTTTTCCATTCAGAATGCTATCTATCACTTGAATGCGGCCCACACCTTCTGTCGACATACAGACCCAAATCATGACATTTTTTGGCTCTTTGTAGTTGCTTCTGTACAATCAGGATGTAGCTTTTCCCCTACTCTACGTCTCACATATTTTCGCAAATCACTACCAAAGAGCGATATTTTTCTCTCATCGCACCGAATTATTTGCTTTCACTGATTTTCTGACCAAATAATGTGTCATTTTGCCCACTGAACTCATTTCTTGCGTTGATGAAGATTTAAAAATAGATTTTTCTTCGAATCCTACCTTTGAGTACACAACTTTCTAATCTCCTTATTGTTCTTGAACTAACTGAAATACCCATTGAATGCATTTCACATCTAACAGCATCTGATGAAATTCTTCTATCTTTGAGGCATATCTTTTCTATCTTTCTATCGTCAGAAGCACTTGTGCATTTTTTTCGGCCTGATCATGCCTTATTTATCACTGATTTAGTTTCTTCACAACTTTCGTACGCCAGATAAAGTGACTGATCCACAAACCTTTCTTGCAATTTCAGCATAAGTGAGACCATTTTCTCTCAATATGAATATTCTACTTATTTTTGTAGGTTTCTAATCAGATCTTGTTGTTGAAGACATTGTTTTACATTATTCGCATTAAGAAAAAATAGAAATATTTTTTTTAAAGTTATTCTATTTAGTTATACTTGTATTCACCCTTCTGCAAATTCATTCCATCAAAATACCGCTTTTACATATCAAAACATTCTACAGTTTAGTTACTGACGTTTGATTGGTTCTCAGAACAGTCATTGTGATTGGCTAGGAAGCGTTTATTTCAATATACTTAAGCATTCATGATTAACTGAGTTTGTATTTTATACTAAAATAAGTGTAACTTTTTTTTTGTAATACAGATATTTTAATTCTGTTTTTTTATTAAATTCTACATTAAATTTCCTTGAATTTGGTCTATAAACATTTGTATTTAAGTGAAAATTAATAGGGTGACTCTAGGATAGATGGCCATAGTTTTTAAAGATTGAAATAAAAATTCTTAGAATGCAAATACAAGAAATATTGGTGCATATTTGAAATTCTTATACATATACTCATAATATTTTACGCAAAAAATAATTAAATATTGAAAAGAAAAGTGTTAAACAAAATTGAAATTTAAATGGCAGATGGCCATCTCTCCTTAAAGCCGAGGAGAGATGGTCATCCAATACAAGAAAGAAAAAGTTAAATTAAATAGCAGAAAAATAACACATTTCATATAGTTAATCGTGTAAAACATATAGCAATTTGTAAAGATGCAGTTATATGATGGAGAATGAGTGAATAAAACTCGCAATAAACAAAATTCGAATTATAATTTCAACACTTCACTTTTCGTAAAATCTTACCACATGCTTGGCAAAGGTCTTGAAAATTTGTACACGTTTCATGGAATCACTTCAGGTACCATATGCATTATATCCAGACATTCTTTTTGGATGTGATATTATATTGTTTTGCGCAACCAACACAGTGATCCTCATCCAATTCTATTTACTCGGAATCTGCAGAATCTGATAATTTAAATGTGTTTCGTTTTCTTCGCTACTGGAATTGTCGTGTTTTTTTTTTGTTTTTTTTTTTATCTCGCTTTAATTCTAGGTTTATTACGTTAATTTAGTTTATTTATCAACTTTATCAGTTTCTGTTATAAAAGTTTCTGACGTTTTTCAGTATTTTCTGAAGCAAATAAATCATTAGGTCTTATTATATTATTATTATTATTATTATTATTATTATTATTAAAATATTTATATTAGTTAAAATTTAAATAATTATATCAATTAATATAGGGGAGAATAGGGAGGGTTGATCCACTTTTTACAAAATGATTTTTTATTTTTTAAATATTATACCTAGAATAATGTTTTATATATCATTTTATTCGTTATACAATCAGTTATCAAAATAAAATTAATACATAAGTGTAATAGATAAGAAATTTGAAAAATCATTGATTTTAATCATGATTAAATAATGGGTCAAGGCTCCCCACATACGGGAGGGCCCACTATATGGGATGCTTGACCCACTTTCTTTTATATTGAAATATTTGTGAAGAGGAATAAAATCAGTTTAAAAAATGCAAAATAACTTTATGCTAGATACTTTAATTATTATAAAAAATACATTTTTGTAAATATGATGCTTAAATAAACCTGTTTAGATGCAATTGCAAGTCAGAGGAGAAACATTTTGTTTCAAACATGATTTTGTCTGAGAAAATTTAATTGTACAGCAGGGAAAATGAAATTTTGACATTTAAGACAGTATTCCGTTAGAGACAGGTTCCGTTTTCATAGGGTTTCATGTATTATTATGTCCGGATTTAGGACCTCCTGTTCCCCTGTTTTTGTCTCCTTGTCCTACTTTTTTTGACACTCGATCTGACAACTCTAGTTTTCACATAGTTCGGCTTCCTCTCACTATATTCATCCTGGTGAGATTTGTCTATAGACCTTCCTAATGTTTTTCGATCGATGCTATGTTCTTTTTCAGCCGCATGAGTACTTAACTTTTCATTAACATATTTTAACGCTTTCAGTGGCAAAGTACTTTCAGTACTAAAATGTTGAAATAAATGACTGGCCCCGGAATTTACGAACAAATAAATTTGGAAATAAGAAACGGCTATATTTCTCATACATATTAAATGGAAAATATTTTAGCAAAATTCTGGTGCCATTGTGGCGTTTCGGAATTAAAATTAAGTGGTTTCATAAACATACCACTGCCACTGAAAGGGTTAAAACTGCTGCTTTCATACTTTCTAATTTCCACTGTTTCTATTTACCTATTGTAAGTAATATTTAAATGGAAAAAAGTTTCTATCAACTTTCCCATTTATATTTCAATAATTTTTTTCTTGCAGGGGATACTATAGCAATTTTTCACATTTGTTTTTAATCAGTTTTAAACATTTTCTTTTCCATCACCCCATTTTACTGTAGCTTTACACAATAAATGCACATTTTTTTATATAACCATTAACCTTTCATTTTGCAAATGTATAATAAAAAGATTTCCAAAACCACTTAATTAAGGGAGACTTGAGCATCTGGTCAACCATCCCTCACATTGACTGGGTAGAGCCTCCCCACATAACCCTTTTCTAAAAAATAGTACATTGTTATGTTAAGCCTAACTTACTGTGCAATATTTATGCCTGGAATGCAAGCTCGATATTTCAGCATTACTTAAAACCTACTTAGTTAAATTTCTATGATATGTTATATCTGAAAAAAGCTTACAAAATATCTCTAAATAACACAACTTTTAGGGTAAAAACACTTCCCAATTGATTTTTTCCACACCTATTTCGATTATCTGTATAAAACAAAGATTGTTGTTTGAGCATTCTAGTAGCTTTGCTTGACACCTATTGATAAAACTCTGAAATTCTTTTAAATATGTAAACTGACGAGTGGGTCAAGCCTCCCATATGGGCAACCCTCCCTAGTCTCCCCTATTTATAAACGTAAACGTTATATATTCATTTTTAATTTAATTATATTTAGTTAAAATCTTCACTAAGTATAATTTTGATATATCGATTAAAGGTGGCCATCTGTCCTCGATTTCATGTGGTCACCTCTCCTGAAATTGAAGGACTGGTGGTCGTCCAATTTAAAGCATCAGTAGCCATTGTACGTCTTTGTTTCAGTCTTAGAAGTAAAGATTAGATTGTATACGTGCCTTAAAAGTCCACATAGTAAAAAATATACATAGCGTACGTACTGCAAAACATTCAGATACCTAAGTAAAAAAAAAAAAAAAAAAAAAAAAAAAAAATATTCATCCACCTATTTAATTTACATTAAAATTACACTCACTTTTTATAATCGAAAAATACAACTGCAAGTCTCAATAAATAAACTCGTTGAACTATTTCATATGAACAAAGTTTATATTGCAATGTATGATCAAGTTTTGCAGATATTTATACTGGCCATCTCTCCTCTATGGCCATCTATCCTAGAGTTACCCTATATTCTATAACCACACAAGGTTATAAAGAATGAAATTTTTAAAAAATGTCCACAATTTTGGCCACCCCTGTATGTGCTGTAAAACGACCATTCGCAGATATCTCTAGTACAGTTATGCATGTGAATGTGTAACCGGATTTCAGCCAAACTCCACCTAGATTGGATCGGATTAGGCTAATTTGTTTTGTTAGGCTAATTTGTTTTATATTTCAAAAATAATTTTTTTAGTATATATCTCTTACAAATATTGTTAAAGTGTACAAGAGACATTTTTATTTTGGAAAATGGTGTGAGATATAATTTAAAAATAGTTGCAAGTGGTAGTCCTGAAACAAATATGCCCCAAAGAGTTAATAATTGTCTTCAATTAATTATATTTTGTATCATTTTCCAATTTAGTATTTTTCGCATATAAACAGCACTATTTGAGTATACCGAGTTTCAAACAAGCGACTTACAAACCAAACTGAAATTATTACTGTCCACTGTCACTTTATGCTATCCTTTCCCAAATATATTGTGTAGGTTTTTAATGGTTTCGATCGTGTATATTGACTTTTATAACCCTTCCGCACTCTATTTTCATTTTGCAGGTTTCAAAGTTAGATAACTCGATCGATCAGGGTTTTTTTTTCCGTCAATTGTTGCTCCTAATTTATTAGCCTTCGATATGCTATTTCTTTCGGCCAGCAATTAATGTGTCGTCTCGAAAAAATATCGTTTCGGTGTATAAGCCAGCCGTAAAACAAAGATGATGTATCACTCTACTGCAATTTTTAAAACTTCTAAGCATCTCACATTGTCAGTTTTTGTGCCGTCGTATAGGGGAAAAAAGTACTTTTAAATGTAATTTGGTTGAAAACTGCATATCAATTTAATATAATAAACTGAGAAATGAATTTTTTGTAGTTTTTGCGCCATTTGTTTAATGTTGGGAACTCAAGCATTCCATTTCTGTTGAAAGTAAAGGAAAAATAGTTGGAAAACAGTAATTATATCTTTTTGTTGCCATTTTCCCATAACAACTGCAAAAAAATGTAATTAAAATACGTGCTATTTGAAAAAATGTAAATGAATGATTTCTGATACAACATTATAATTACAACATACAATTATAAACAATATTTAATTTGATATATATTTAAATGAGGAATTCTTATTCCGGATGCGAATGACGTCATTTTATATAAAATAAAAGCGTGTATTTTAAGTCATAAAACTGAAATATATTTTGTGCTATCAATATTTATATACATATACATATATATATATATATATATATATATATATATATATGTATACTTTCTTTTATCTTTACAAGAAGAAAGTATTGGATTTGTGAAAATTTTCGACTTCCGATTTTCGCCGGATCTATACGTTTTAGAATGCCCAGAACACGATTTGATGGTTTTTAGAAAATGTTTGTCTGTGAATCTGTCTGTCACTCTGTGAGTCTGTATGTAACAAAAATTTTGCGGGCGCTCTATCTCAAGAACTAATGCACGGAATTTCACAAAACTTCATATTCAGTTAGACCTTGATATAAACTGGACCTGATTAGTTTTTGGTGAAAATCGCCCAACAGGTGGCGCTGCTATGCGGCATTTTTCACGATTTCTGCAACAGCTATATCTCAATAACTACCTCACGGATTTTCATAAAACTTCAGATTCAGTTAGTCCAAAATATAGTTTGGTGCTGATTACTTTTTTGTGAAAAATGCCCAACAGGTGGCGCTGGTATGCTGCATTGTTCATTATTATCGCAATAGCTCTAGCTCAAGAAAAAATGCACAAATTTTCATCAAACTTCAGATTCAGTTAATCCCTAGTATAAATTAGTGCTGTTTAATTTTTGGTGTAAATCACCCAACAGGTGGCGCTGCTGTGCTGCACTATTCACGATTTCCGCAAGAGCTGTATCTCAAAAACTATTGCACGGATTTTCATCAAACTTCAGATTTAATTAGTCCTTGACATGAATTGACGTATAAATTAGTGCTGTTTAATTTTTGGTGCAAATCGCTTAACATGTGGCGCTGCTATGCTGTATTTTTTACGATTTCCGCAATAGCTTTATCTCAAGAACTAATGATTGGATTTTCAACAAACTTCAGATTCAGGTATACCTTGATATCGTTTAGTGCTGTTTACTTTTGGTGTAAATCGCTCAACAAGTAGCACTGCTATGCTACATTTTTTCAGAATTTCCGCTATAGCTCTATCTCAAGAACTAATGCACGAATTTTCATCCAACTTCAAATTCAGATATACTTTGATATGAATTGGCGCTAAATCGTTGTTATTTCATGTACTATTTAAATGATTTAATTGACGTGATTTATATAGAAGAAAGTTTTGTGATGGCCACAGCATACTAGTTTTTCATCGGGGCGACACTAAATTCTGAAAAAGAAGAATTACTGTTTTCTAGTCTATCATTTTATTATCATGGTTTGCGGTCTATTCGAGTAAATATGCATTTTATTTTAGTTTAGCGAGCGTAGACCTATAATCTAATTTGTTTAGCCATAATAAAAGCTAATTTTACAGTTTATTTCAATTTTAAACGTTTTCATTTCTTTTGGTGGTATGCAGTGGTGCTATTATATATTTCAAATACTGAATTTAAAATAATAACAATAATAATTAAATTTGATACTTTGTAGGGGAGACCGGGGCTAGTTGGCTACAGGGGTAAGTAGGCGCAGTCCTCATAAATCGCTGTGAATAGATTGAGCAACGTCACAGAGTACCATTCTTCTTGCTTTTTACAATCCTCATTGTAGTTTCGCAGCGTTAGCTACATGCAGTGGATATTTATTACGATTTTTCTGTTTTTTGCACTTATAAGTAATTTTTTGTTGCTTCATTCTTTTTCTAATTTCTAATACTTATCTTAATAACTTCGATTTAACATATGCAGTTTTTCTTAGTGTATGATTAATTGTACCTACCCCATATGTGATTTACTTGGATTATTTATGCTTAGATGATTACGTGTCCCTTTTGTGAAGAAATGTATTATGGGGCTAGTAGGCGCATTGAACACGGGGCAAGTTGGTTCGGTGTTTGGTGTGTGCTGGTAGCTTGAAAAACAGCAAACAACGAGAAAAGTGGTTGCAATGCAAGATTTTGGCCACACGAGGCTTGCCCAAACGGACAATCTCGATTTTTTGTTTGTGACAACTGTATCTTTGATGATGATATAGAGTAGGATAGAAGTTACTGAAAGTTAATGTTTTATTATTTTTATGTCTGTATAATTTAGAATTTACATTGTACGGCTATAACGCGTTTGTTTAAACTTACTGGTAATAATAAATTGATTTCGCTTAACTGCGTGTCTTACTTGAGCGTCATTTAAATTCTTATAAAGCGTGTGCCAACTTACCCCATAGGTATAGGCAACTTGCCCCGTGACGGGGTAGGTTGGCGCACAATTTTCTTTTACTTTAGGCTTCCATAAACATAAACTACAAAAGCTACAAACTCAAAACTCCGAGTATTTATAGCCCAACACCTGTTCTTTAAAGTACAGTTAAAATTTCATAAAAAACTTAAACAAAAAATTAATAATAATCAAAAACTAAACTCTGCGCCTACTAGCCCCGGTCTCCCCTACTCTGAAAATCTTCCATAAATTGAGTTTTTAATTGGTTCAGAGTTTTGCTGAAACGTAAAAATGTTTTCGATTTTGGTAAAATGAATATGTTAAATTATAAAAATTATAAATACAACGTAATACATAACTTTCTAGTATATCATTTTACAAAATGAGAAAAATAACTACAGAAATTCTGGAATTCAATCTATTCATAGATCCAAAAGCAGTTTGAGTTTTAGAAAACGAAAATTTTATATAGATATATATAACATTTTTATTTTTAGATTTTTTTTTTTTTTTTTTTTTTGAAAAAATATACATTTTCTTCTGTAACATAGGATTCCATAAAAGACTTTTCATTTAGAGTAAGAAATATCGTTTTAAAACTATAACATTTCTAGATTTCGACTTTGGTTCTGTCAATTCATATTCTATTTTAGATATTATCTGTATTAAAATAATAATATTAATATTTGGAGAATTTAACATAACGTATCCATAATTTTATATTCGTATCTATTGTATGTATCTGATTATTACAGGGTGTTTCAGAAAGGACTCCCCAAGTTTCAAATGACATAACTTCGAAAAAGTGAGCGACAGAAAGATGAATCAGGTGGTATGCTGTACAAACAGATTTGGAATTTGTTATACACAGGTTTCCAGAAATTGTTCCAAGATTGGATATCAGAAGGCGCTGCAGTCACAGAGTAGTGTCTTTTAAATATTGTCTGAAAGTGTGCTTCGTGAACCGAGGTCAAATAACATTATAATGTTTTCGATATGGTCACCTTTTTATGAAATACTATTACGATCGATCTTATGTTGGAATTTTTCTGAAACTTTTTGCAGATCTACACCGATCAGGACCCCTAGAACCCAAAACCACCCTCATTAAAAAACTTTTTATATATTTATGTATGTATGTATCTATCTATGTATATATATGTGTATATATATATATATATATATATATATATATATATATATATATCACAATAAGAAAAACTTGGACTAACGCTGTCAAATTTAATGATTAAAAACTCTTATGATACTAATCAGCATACAACATAAATAAAAACTATTTTAAAAACACATCAAAAGTAATCTCAACTTTTCACGCTTTTTCTAATGAGCCATCATCAGGGGAGAGGGTTCTTGACCTCCACGAAGCAAAGTTAAAGCCCTTATACGAGAATCAATAGAAATTAGTCTGAGGAAAAACTAAGTATGTAATGACAATATCTCATTTCAGATTTCTAATGTTTGGTTAAATATTTTAAAAGAAGTACATTTGTAATATTAATTTCGGTTTTTCCTGGTTTCTGATAATAGTGCTTATAGCCTACCAACAGATGGCACCATATCCGATGCAATATTGATTTTGATGTTGAATGATCAGTTACTGAAATGTTTTCAGTTTGATGTTATGAAAGTTACTATGCTGTACGTAACTTTGCTTCGTGGAGTTCAAGAACCCTCTCCCCTGATGATAGCTCATTAGAAAGAGCATGAAACGTTGGGATTAATATTAATGTGTTTTTAATATAGTATTTATTTATGTTGTACACTGATGAGTATCGTAAGAGTTTTTAATCATATATATAAGTTTTTTAAGGACACGATAACATCCGTAATTCTGCCACAAGTCTCTTCCAAACTTATATATAAAATCAAGTGGTAGAAAATCTCGGTCAAGTTCGTTAATGGGCAAAATTGGACCAAGGGTGTGGAAATACGGAGTGGTTTTGTGAAAACCGAAAAAAACCTCCCTATAACTTCTTAATTTTTAAACATATCAAATCAGTTTAAAGTTATTATTATTTCTAGGAAAGGGGCCAAATATCTATGTATCACAGATTTTTGATAAAGTTTAAAATGGGCTCAAGGGGAGCAAAAAATAGGTTTTTAAGGAGAAAAAAATTCATAACTTTACCCATTCTTAAGATATCAAATTTACTTAAACTTATTGAAAATCTTCTAAATATTATCTACAACTTTTATATTAAAACACCAAATAAAATAAACTAAGACAGACTTGAGCTCAGTTAAAAAATAAAATTTATAAAGACAATAAAAAACAATTAAAAATACAATATGTAAACGTTTCGCCAAGCAACACGCAAGGCATCATCAGTACAAAAAATATCCATTGCATTTCAAACGTCAGGACAAATCAAGAATAGTTACATTTAGCTATTTTAAAAACAAACAATATTCGCTAGGGACAGGGGATTATTAATTAAGAAATATTATTCCTTGTAAAGATTGCAATAGTGTTTATATTGGTGAAACTGGTAGATCATTGGAAATTCGCCTAAAAGAACATACTGGTGCTTTAAAAAAGAGTAATTTGAATTCAAAAATTGTCCAGCGTTCACTTCAAACGAATCACAGTCCGCTCATTGCGAACGCCAGTATTTTGAAATCTGGTTGCAACAACTACCATGGTTGATTGCTCCTTGAGGCTTGGTTCACTGAATTGCGGTCGCATGCTTTGAATGATGCTCGTTCTGTCCCTAGTGAATATTGTTTCTTTTTAAAATAGCTAACTGTAAATGTTCTTGATTTGTTTTGACGTTTGAAATGCAATGGCTATTTTTTGTACTGATGATGCCTTGCGTGTCGCTAGGTGAAACATTTACATATTGTATTTTTAATTGTTTTTAATTGTCTTTATAAATTTTATTTTTTAACTGTGCTCAATTCTGTCTTAGTTTATTTTATTTGGTCTTTTATTGGTTTTTAAATTCAGACGTTAAATGTATATGTACTGTAAACTTTTATATTGACAATTTTTGAATAGGACCAACTCTTACTTCAAAAACAAACTAAAACCTAAAAAAATGGGAGGATTGAAGAATAAAACACTTCATAACTTCGGCAATTTACAAGATATCCAATCCGCTTAAATTTATTATACATCTGATAAATTTTATCTACAACTTTCATATTGATACGTTTTTGATAAGATCTACTGTTACAGTAAGGAAAAAAAAATAGTGGTTGACGAAAAAATTATCGTATAAAGGTTGTACTCAAATCCAAACGTCTTGTTTTCTGACACATTTTTAAATTCATTTTCGCTCTCAAACGCTTCCAGTTGGCAGGTTCTCTTACACAGAAACTATGTAAAGTGCTGTATGGGTCGATTTTTTGATAAAGGCAGAATATATTTCAAAAAATGCTGTAAAGTGGGAATTTTGAACCGAATTTCCTGAAGTGATTGCGCTAGAAACGAAAAAAAAATGATTGTACTGTAAAAATAATTGTAAATCAAGTTCTAATTAATTGAACGGAAAATAAAAACACTGGTCGCTTATAAATCTATCCAAAAAATAACGCCAAGAACTTTCATGTATTTACTTTTAAAAATTTGTTAGAAAATATCTGTTTGTTGAGCGGGGAAAAATATATTTTTTAATACCGACTTAATATGATTTTGATAAAACAAGCTCTTACAAAAAAATGAAATTAAAAATTCGTCAAAAGTGGCCAGATAAAATTGTTAAACTGGATTTATCTCTAATCTTGATTAATTTTGTTAGTGAAATCAGTACTTAAAGTCGAAATCTACCTCCGCCTGTAGGCCGAGCCGGCAGGGATTTTTTAGCAATAACATGACCCAACCGAAGGGAAAATTCTGAAGTAACTCGTTCCAATATTTCTACTGAAACGGTTGCACATGACTCACATATGAATTGCTCAAGCTGTTTGAGGATTCTTAGAGTAAATATTGTCTTTCATGTAGCCCCACAAGAAGAAGTCATATGGATTGAAATCCATGGAATATGGAGACCAATCCATACGAATGCCATCGGTAGTATTTCAGTACAATAAAAACATGTCGCTCCGAGGAATACGACATCATGTTCTTCAATTTCCGTATAATACCTAATTCCATGCAACTCCCTTACACATGTCAGCAATGAAATATACATACGAATGAGCTTTCTGTACTTATGAGTACTATTTAAAGCTTCGTGTGTTTGTGCTGCCACATATTAGCCGATTTTAGAACTATTTCTGTAAACCAGTGTATAACAAATTCCAGACCTGTCTGTTCAACATACCACTCGTTTCAGCTTTCTGTCTCTTACTGTTTCGCTGTTATAATGTTTTAAAGTTGGGAAGTCCTTTCTGAAACACCCTGTATCTTCCTTTTAAATAATAAACTTTAACTATTTATAATTTGCTCTATTTAAATCTGAGTATTATAGTCATGTATTCATTCTTTATTTATTAACACGAAACTCGACCTGCACAGGATGAACTTCGGTTCGACCCTTTCCCCACCAAAAGAAGAAAAAAAAAATTAAAAAAAAAAAATAAAAATAAATCCATATTTTAACTAAATTATGGAAACATATTCGGTACTTACCTGTTATCCGCGCTATGAAGATACAACTGCGCCAACAATGACAACAATAATACTAATTTACAGTAATCCATATTTTTGAACACAATCTAGTTTATTTATTATAGTTTTAAAGAATATTTTTTTTATTACTGTTTATAATTTTTTATTTATTTATTTATTTATTACAAGTTGGGTTTTTTTTTCATTTACCATTTTTAACAATATAATGTACCAAATAATGTTAAATTACTGTCTTGAACGTGACTGGCCACGATAAACAAGATTGAAAATTGACAATCATTTTTTGCGATCTTTCTTCGAAATGCAGATAATACATATATTCTATAGTTTTATAGCTTAAATTTTAACATTTATTTCGAAAAAGGAACATACATATATGCCGATTTATATTAAAATGTATAGTTTAACATCTGAACTTGTGTGTGTGTGATTTTTGTAAATAGGCTACAAATTTTGATCCATGAGAATGAAAATCCGACTTGCCACTAATCAGAACCCAAGACAGAATCAAACTTACCTGAACTTGATATTCAACAGAAAAAATTAACCCTCTCGCTGCGTAATTGTTTTATTAAAATAGCTTCAAAATAATTTTAAAAACTTCTTTTGCCACCGGTTTTTCAAAACAGAAATTTTTGTCTAATTTAATCGGGAAAATGCTCCGATTAAGTAAGGCAAAATTTACAGAAAAAAAAAAAACTGATGAGAATAATCAAGGAGGATTAATTAGACGGAAAAATGCAAGTTCGAGAAATCTCCGGTTGCGCAGCGAGAGGGTTAACACCGACACCCAAACCACGGTTGAGTTGGGTGTGATTAAAATTTGGATACCGACCGTATGCTAGAATGTAATCCACATTCAGTTTAATTCCTTTTTCTCGAACTATTGCTCATTTTGATTTAAAACAGACAAAATGAGTGACGTGTCGCGGTAAAAACACTATTCAAGAATCAATGACTATTTTAAATATCTAAAGTAGTATAATGTACCATTACACCGTACTAAATTTCGTGAAGATTGATCAATTTTTATGGAAGTTAAAACATATAAACTAAAAAAGAGACAAGGAAGTAGACAGACAAAAATTATATTAGTCCCAGATTTTGGTGATTTTGAAACGAAAATGTTAACTTTCCAAAAAAAAAAAAAAAAAAGAAAATCTAAATAAATTATGAGCACATGTTCAAAAGTTATGCTTGTACAAACATTAACCCTCAAGCCGCGGGAAACGCTATTTTTTTGTTCCGGTGACTGCTTTTTTAGAATTCAGATTGCGTGATTCCCGTCATTGTTTAAAAGCGTATAATTCGGCTTATTCTTGAATTATTTAATCTGTAATTATATAAAGCGACTATATCTACTTCAAAAAGTGGTGGGAATCAAACAATTTTTATTTTAAAAAAGTAACCCACTGAAAAAATCGCTCGCGGCTGGAGGGTTAATTAATATATCTATATTGTAAAACAAAAACATGCCTTTGAATAACGCTGATGTATTATTAATAGTGAAAGCACCTGACTAATAAACCTCCCTTTTACTGCCATTATTGTTACTTCTAAATATCACACAATTTCAATTTTTTTTTATCGTCGAATAGGTTAAAAGAAAAGCTCTTTTAAATGTAATTCGTTTAAAAACCTTATCTGAATTTACTGACTTTAGTGGACTTTAAAACAATTTTTAAACATGAATTTTTAAGAGTTTAATTCTCGCACCCGTAACTTTCATGGGCAGTGTGGTCTACTTTTTTTTTATTCAGATTGTTTGAATCCCGCCACTTTTTTAACCATATGGAAAAATGGTTATTGTTCTCGTCAGGATGGGTAAGCAAAAGCATATCTGAAGGTTTTTAATGGTTTAATCCGCATTTTTTTCGTTTTCTGATTGGTCTATACAGTAATCTGTATTTCCCTTTACTTTCAAAAGAGATGGATACCTGTTGTTGCCACTATGACAAAAAAAGTAATAAAAACTACAAAAAAAAAATAATAACTAAGAAACAAATTGAGATACAGCTTTCAAACAAATTGCATTTAAAAGTACATTTTTTCCTCTATACAACGGTGTAAAAAGTAATATTGTGGGATGTTTAGAAGTTTAAGAATGAAATTTTCTTTAAAATGAGTCGTCAGATTTCTTGGAAGTCTGACGATGGAAAAGCCTTTTCCCGAACAGCCAATGAAATGCTTGGATAATACATAAGTTTCACGTGGATAATACGTACGAGTCTCAGGCGATTTTTGTCGCTTGGAATTTTTAAGTGTAATAACACTATTAATGTTTAATTCATGGCGTACGTAATGTATGATCAACTCCGTGCGATTTTTTATCTCTTAAAATTTAGTCTTCGAAAAAATCATTTTCCAAATGGTAGTTGTAATTTGATAAATTGCTTTTTATTTTATTTAAATAGTGTAATTACTTTATACTCGTATTATTTTATCTGTCATTAAATAAGATGAATATTTCGAATTCAAAACAAGTGGTGACAATCCAACAATCTGATTTTTTTTTTTTTTTAAGTAGCCTATACTTATCAGGCGCGACGCCTATACTTATCAGGCGCGATAGGTTAAAAACCTATCTTCATTTCGAGTAGCAGAATTCCAAAATATTAATATTTTTGTGTTTATACAATATAAATACTTAGGCATTAGTTTCCGGCTAATATTCCATAACGGAATTAAAATGGCATCAGTCAATTAATAAAAAAAAAAAAGATATAAATAAAACAGAAATTTAACTTCCATGTTTTCAAACAACTGAAATAATCAGAATAAAAAATGCTGCTGTAAGTAGCAAAATTTTTGGCAATATTTTCGGCTAACTAACTCTTGGCATGCGGCTAACACGAAAACAGTGTTTTTAATAAATTTTAAATGGTATATTAGAATATATTATAGCTATTTTTCATATGAAAATGCTTCCTTGTGTTATCAGTGGATTAATAAAAATATATGTATATAAAAATCCTATTAGAATTTTCAATCAATAAAAATCCCGGAAAACCCGTGTTGGATCCGTAGTAGATATGGAATCGAAATGTGTGAACTCCGTACGTTGGAAGGGGGACCTAAATTGATTCCGATGATAAATGAGAAAGTATAAAACTATAGCCTTTAGGAATTTGGATTTTAGGTTGTAAGAGTTTTACCGTATTTTCTAAGGCATATAAGTTTATTTTTTATAATAATGAACTCTTTTTAAAAAATATATGTGTCAAGAAAAAATTGAGCCAATACCGTGAAACTCGGCTTTTGCATACCGTTTGTGTAAATGAACAAATGATTAAAATTTCAGAACAAAAAGCCTTTATCGACTAGTCAGCAAAATGAATTTCAATTTCTCTAGATTGTAAATCCCTGGCAGCTATACAAGCCGATGCCTTTCGGGACATAAATTCCATTAAGTTACCGATGCCCCTCTGCAGAAGATTCTGCTATAAGTATAGAAACTGATTAACTAGTTTTGAGGTACTCCGAGAAGGTTTCCCAACATATTGTAAACATGGCCTTTTGGTGCAAGATCTTATGACATGCAAACCATGAAAGGACATTATATCTTTGTAGACACTGTTGCGAGAGTCGTTCATTAAGTGATCGAGCATTGCCTTGCTGATAAATGGCACCTGGGTGACGACTGCATAGCTTAGGCCGTACCACTGGCTGCAAAACGTCGCCTACGTACCGTCGAGTCATCCGAGTACCTTGTAACATAACTGAAGGTAATCGGCTGTACCAGCAGATCGCTTCCCAGACCGTCATTCCAGGTGTTATTGCAGTCATGCGTTCAGTAAAAAATGCAAGATTGGACCGGCGACCACTTTTTCTCTACACATGTTTCATGTGGTGATCAGCACTGAGAGAAAAAAGGGATTCGTCGCTGAAGATCACATTTCTCCCAATAGACACCGTTTAGCTCGGCGGAGATCGACGCCAATCCAGACAAAGCTGCATGTGTGAAAGGGTTACTTGCAACTGCCTTAATAGACGTCGAGACTGGAGCACAGAGTAGGCAAATTGTCTATGGATAGTATTCCTTGATACCACTTGATCTATGTCAACTGGCAAATGACATCGAATAGATGATAGGGGCAATGTGGGTGTAGACGCGACTGCTCTCCTGATTGCTCGATCATCTCGTGCATTCTTAGCTCTGGACGTCCTGAGTGGCTGCGGCGGTTTACTATGCCTTCTTTGGTTCACTACTGTCAACACCGCGCAACTACAATATCGCTTTGACAAACATGAAGGCTGATAGGCCTTCTCTACCAACTCACTACTTTGAGGCCTATGATGCTATTGACCCCTTTTAAAGTTGGACAACTCTTTGTGAAGCCGTCGGGTACGTCTTACTTCTTTCAGCCACCATTCTTTCAAATCTCGTCTATCAACAATGATAGTCCAGTTATAATTAATTACCTGTGAATTCGAGTACCAGCTCTTTGTAATTGGACCTGCTGCGAAATTTAAATGCGCGTTGCGTAAGTCCCCATTGGTCATTGGCGCTGAAATGTTAATCATTTTCATAACTCAACAAACCATATTAGCATGCCAAGTTTCGTAGCTCTGGATAAATGTTTTCTGGGTGCATATATACAGGGTGTCCCAAAACGATCACATAAATTCTGCACAACTAGATTCGTCGTTCGGAGTACATAAAAACTGCCCAAAGAAGCGTTCCTGTACGATCCATCGTTTACGAGAAAAATACGAAAAACAAAGTATGACACGTCACTGCCGGTGCAAGAAAAAGAACACTTTATTGGACATATCAACAACAGTATTTGCATATCTTTCCAGACGATAATGTTTAAAACGCGCGCCGCGCATATTGGTCATACATGCGCGCGCCATTGAATGACGTTAAGCCGACGTTGAACTCGTATTTTTAAAGGCTGTGGTTAGAGAGCCGGCAGCCGGATCTTTATTATAGTTCCGGCAGCTACTACGCATGCGTAGTAGGACTGTCCGTTGCTCCAAAGAACGAATAACTATTTGAACGATTCTTATTACGGGCAGTTAGTGTTTCTGTGCGATAGACTGCCGGAACCCAATAAACCACACAGTAAATAAACAACATTGTTCTGGAAGCATCATTTTAGAAATATTAAAAGTTTTATCAATTCAAATTACTAGACATACAAAATTTCCGAATTCTTTGTACTTAGTGTTAAAACTAATATCTTAATTTTTAAATTATAATTGATTTATTAATTTGCATTTAGTTTTAAAAATCAATAAATCACTTTATTTACATTAATATGTTTTATAACTTATAATATTTATTTGGTTTTCCTTTCTTTTTTTTAGGAGGGGGTGGGGATAAAGTCCGAATCTACATTTTAACTTTTAAAGAAGTAATTATTGTTGTTTACTGCTTATTATAAAAATACTCAACTGTGAATACTGTAGTTTATTACAGTTTTGATAGTTAAGTTTAATAAAAAACATAGTAGTGGTTGTTAATTGCCTACAGATAACTAAATAAATATTTCTACATTTATTTTAATAAGACAATCCACAATATTACTGAATGTCACATAGTAAATAGCATAAAAATATCAGAATGATACTAAAAAAATGAAAGAATAAATGTAGCTGAGTTTGCAAATATCAAAATTATCAATTTATAATAATAACAAAATGTTTGTTTATCATTTTCAAATCTTGATGTCAAGGGGAATGAATAACCCATCCACCTCACTCTTCTTCTTCAAAAAAAAAAAAAAAAAAAAAAAGAAAGAAAGAAAAAGAAAAAGAGGAGGGGGGGGGGTAGGAAGAAATACAAAGTTTTTTTTATATATATACATTCATTCTATGTTTATTTTTTTAAATCTCCCTCATTTCATATTGAAATTCATGTCGTTCCAAAGAACTTCTATCACAATATGTTTATTTGGCGTGCATCTCAATTGGTGAAAGTTCAGTGATTTGATTTATGTTTAATAATTTTGATTTATGGGGATTAGTGAATATGTTAATGAGGCATGATGATTTTTGATGGTTCTTTTTTAAGAAATGGAAAGCATAATTTAAACTATGTATTCAGTATTTCTAAATAGTTTTCTCAAATCAGTACTTCTAAATAGTTTTCTCAAATTATACTAGTCATAATTTATTAATATAAAACTATTAAATGATAAAAGAATATATTTTAAACTCTTTAATTTATATTTTCTACTTTTCAGTATTTAAAATATTTCGTCATAGCACTTTTACAGCCAGTTGGCATACTTTGTCACATAATTAACTCCATTGTTTCTGTTATTTGCAAACAGTTGTAAAATAAAGAGTTTTTGTTGGTTTATCTCCTGCTGTCGGCTAAAGTGAAAATGCTTTAAAATTAATTTATAATTAAGTTCTAAAAATATTGAAATGTTGCATTTTCTTCTGACACACACCAGTGTATAAAATTTTTATACTCTAGCTTTAAAATGCTAGTATATCAAGAAGTTAGTGGAAAATTGATTATAAAATACTATTTTTACATGCAAAATACCCAAAGTAGAGTCCTGCGTCAGATCAGGTATATAACCTGATTTTCCTTGCACGTGACTCAATCCACCTAACCAACCTACAAATCAAGTTGGAACTGTTTTTTTTTTTTTTTTTTTTTTTTTTTTTTTTTTGAAAGTCAGATTGAGTTTGGATTATTACATGTCAATTTTTTTTTTTTGTTTTCAAAAGAAAGTTCTAAACATTTTTTTTCGGATTAAAAGCCATATATGAATATTAATGAGTATAAGGGTTCATTAAAAAAAATTAAATGGAATCTAGATGTTATTGTAGACAAGTTTTTTTATAATTGCAATTAACATATGGATTATTTTTCTTTCACTTGTGAGTGTGGATTAAAATGTGTTAGGTTAGAGTCAAACTTCTTTTGGTCAGATTGAAATAGAATTATCAAGTATAATAACACCTGTGCATGAGTCTAATGTATATTTGTATACAGTCGAACCTCATTAACATGAAATTGAAAGGACTGTGAATTTTTTCTGTGTTATCTGAGATTTTGTATTAAACGTAAAAACAGTAGCGCCATCTATGATAGACATAAAAATGAAATAAATTAACCTACAAATATCTCCCTTCTCTTAAAATCATAAATTAGTAAAAAATAAAAAAAAAAATAATATAGAAATGAAAGAAATTGGTCATCATTTTAGACAATAATAAATTTATTTAATGTAAAATACTGAAAGTAAGCATCCCTTCAGTAGACAGGAAATTCTGAGGATTTTAAGGTAGGCTTATAATTGGAACTTTTGTGAAAAAGATGGGAAAATTCGAAGGCTAAGGGATATATTTAGAATTTATGAAATTTCACAGGATTTATACAATTTGCAAAATAAAATAAACATTTTTTTGTTTTTAAAATTTCCTTGGATAGAAGCTAAATAGTTTCCATCAATAAAAATAATAAATTAATGAAACAAATGTACATAAAATAATTTATTTAGATACAAAAGGAATATGAACAAAAATTATAATAAACTCAGTATAAATATCTTTTAAGTCGTAGTGCATAAAAATCAAGGAAAACGTTAATAGTAAGTATTGCATAGACAACATATGTCATTCTGATACAATAAATATGTAAAGAGATTACTTGCAAATAAATTGCATAATATATATTCATTTAGGAGATATGGAAAAAAAATTAATGAATTTCCTGAAAACAGAGGGATTGAAAGTGTTAAGAAATATAACTTGAAAGGTAGGGCTAAATAGTACTTTTTCAAAAAAGGAAAAATTCTCATATATGGGGGGGGGGGGGGGAATTACTTTTGGTACCTGCTAATAATTTTATTTTAAATTCTGTTATTAACTTTTGCAGGTTGCTTCTTTTTATGAATGTGTGGGCATCATATAATTTGTCCAAAGCTCGGGAAAAATCCTCTTAATTATAGGGGAACTTTGTACAGTTTTTACTGCTGTCGGTTTATTACGTCGAGCTGTTAAAAATTAAAGACCAGGTTGTCATTACTAAATGGCTTCTGAGTAAAATATATAGTGTTGACGCCTATATACCACAATTGGGAAAGCACTGGCAATTAAAGCCAAAGAAAAAACCTCCCTATAACTTCTTAATTTTTAAACATATCAAATCAGTTTAAAGTTATTATTACTTCTAGGAAAGGGGCCAAATATCTATGTATCACAGATTTTTGATAAAGTTTAAAATGGGCTCAAGGGGAGCAAAAAATAGGTTTTTAAGGAGAAAAAAATTCATAACTTTACCAATTCTTAAGATATCAAATTCACTTAAACTTATTCAAAATCTTCTAAATATTATCTACAACTTTTATATTAAAACACCAAATAAAATAAACTAAGACAGACTTGAGCACAGTTAAAAAATAAAATTTATAAAGACAATAAAAAACAATTAAAAATACAATATGTAAACTTTTCGCCAAGCGACACGCAAGGCATCATCAGTACAAAAAATATCCATTGCATTTCAAACGTCAGAACAAATCAAGAATAGTTACAGTTAGCTATTTTAAAAACAAACAATATTCGCTGGTACAGAACGAGCATCATTTAAAGCATGCGACCGCAATTTAGTGAACCAAGCCTCAAGGATTATTAATTAAGAAATATTATTCCTTGTAAAGATTGCAATAGTGTTTATATTAATGAAACTGGTAGATCATTGGAAATTTGCCTAAAAGAACATACTGGTGCTTTAAAAAAGAGTAATTTGAATTCAAAAATTGTCCAGCGTTCACTTCAAGCGAATCACATTCCGCTCATTGCGAACGCCAGTATTTTGAAATCTGGTTGCAACAACTACCATGGTTGATTGCTCCTTGAGGCTTGGTTCACTGAATTGCGGTCGCATGCTTTGAATGATGCTCGTTCTGTCCCTAGCGAATATTGTTTGTTTTTAAAATAGCTAACTGTAACTGTTCTTGATTTGTTTTGACGTTTGAAATGCAATGGCTATTTTTTGTACTGATGATGCCTTGCGTGTCGCTTGGCGAAACATTTACATATTGTATTTTTAATTGTTTTTTATTGTCTTTATAAATTTTATTTTTTAACTGTGCTCAATTCTGTCTTAGTTTATTTTATTTGGTGTTTTAATGGTTTTTAAATTCAGACGTTAAATGTATATGTACTGTAAACTTTTATATTGACAATTTTTTGAATAGGACCAACTCTTACTTCAAAAACAAACTAAAACCTAAAAAAAATGGGAGGATTGAAGAAGAAAACACTTCATAACTTCGTCAATTTACAAGATATCCAATCCGCTTAAATTTATTATACATCTGATAAATTTTATCTACAACTTTCATATTGATACGTTTTTGATAAGATCTACTGTTACAGTAAAAAAAAAAAAAAAAAAAAAAAAAAAAAAAAAAAAAAAAAAATAGTGGTTGACGAAAAAATTATCGTATAAAGGTTGTACTCAAATCCAAAGGTCTTGTTTTCTGACACATTTTTAAATTCATTTTCGCTCTCAAACGCATCCAGTTGGTAGGTTCTCTTACTCAGAAACTATATAAAGTGCTGTATGGGTCGATTTTTTGATAAAGGCAGAATATATTTCAAAAAATGCTGTAAAGTGGGAATTTTGAACCGAATTTCCTGAAGTGATTGTGCTGGAAACGAAAAAAAAATGATTGTACTGAAAAAATAATATTAAATCAAGTTCTAATTAATTGAACGGAAAATAAAAACACTGGTCGCTTATAAATCTATCCAAAAAATAACGTCAAGAACTTTCATGTTTTTACTTTTAAAAATTTGTTAGAAAATATCTGGTTGTTGAGCGGGGAAAAATATATTTTTTAATACCGACTTAATATGATTTTGATAAAACAAGCTCTTACAAAAAAATATAATTAAAAATTCGTCAAAAGTGGCTAGATAAAATTGTTAAACTGGATTTATCTCTAATCTTGATTAATTTTGTTAGTGAAATCAGTACTTAAAGTCGAAATCTACCTCCGCCTGTAGGCCGAGCCGGCAGGGATTTTTTAGCAATACCATGACCCAACCGAAGGGAAAATTCTGAAGTAACTCGTTGCAATATTTCTACTGAAACGGTTGCACATGACTCACATATGAATTGTTCAAGCTGTTTGATCATTCTTAGAGTAAATATTGTCTTTCATGTAGCCCCACAAGAAGAAGTCATATGGATTGAAATCAATATCGAGACCAATCCATACGAATGCCATCGGTAGTATTTCAGTACAATAAAAACATGTCGCTCCGAGGAATACGACATCATGTTCTTTGATTTCCGTATAATACCTAATTCCATGCAACTCCCTTACACATGTCAGCAATGAAATATACATACGAATGAGCTTTCTGTACTTATGAGTACTATTTAAAGCTTCGTGTGTTTGTGCTGCCACCTATTAGCCGATCTTAGAACTATTTCTGCAAACCAGTGTATAACAAATTCCAGACCTGTCTGTTCAACATACCACTCGTTTCAGCTTTCTGTCTCTTACTGTTTCGCTGTTATAATGTTTTAAAGTTGGGAAGTCCTTTCTGAAACACCCTGTATCTTCCTTTTAAATAATAAACTTTAACTATTTATAATTTGCTCTATTTAAATCTGAGTATTATAGTCATGTATTCATTCTTTATTTATTAACACGAAACTCGACCTGCACAGGATGAACTTCGGTTCGACCCTTTCCCCACCAAAAGAAGAAAAAAAAAAAAATTAAAAAAAAAAAATAAAAAAAAATCCATATTTTAACTAAATTATGGAAACATATTCGGTACTTACCTGTTATCCGCGCTATGAAGATACAACTGCGCCAACAATGACAACAATAATACTAATTTACAGTAATCCATATTTTTGAACACAATGTAGTTTATTTATTATAGTTTTAAAGAATATTTTTTTTATTACTGTTTATAATTTTTTATTTATTTATTTATTTATTATAAGTTGGGTTTTTTTTTCATTTACCATTTTTAACAATATAATGTACCAAATAATGTTAAATTACTGTCTTGAACGTGACTGGCCACGATAAACAAGATTGAAAATTGACAATCATTTTTTGCGATCTTTCTTCGAGATGCAGATAATACATATATTCTATAATTTTATTGCTTTAATTTTAACATTTATTTCGAAAAAGGAACATACATATATGCCGATTTATATTAAAATGTATAGTTTAACATCTGAACTTGTGTGTGTGTGATTTTTGTAAATAGGCTACAAATTTTGATCCATGAGAATGAAAATCCGACTTACCACTAAACAGAACCCAAAACAGAATCAAACTTACCTGAACTTGATATTCAACAGAAAAAATTAACCCTCCCGCTGCGTAATTGTTTTATTAAAATAGCTTCAAAATAATTTTAAAAACTTCTTTTGCCACCGGTTTTTCAAAACAGAAATTTTTGTCTAATTTAATCGGGAAAATGCTCCGATTAAGTAAGGCAAAATTTACAGAAAAAAAACTGATGAGAATAATCAAGGAGGATTAATTAGACGGAAAAATGCAAGTTCGAGAAATCTCCGGTTGCGCAGCGAGAGGGTTAACACCGACACCCAAACCACGGTTGAGTTGGGTGTGATTAAAATTTGGATACCGACCGTATGCTAGAATGTAATCCACATTCAGTTTAATTCCTTTTTCTCGAACTATTGCTCATTTTGATTTAAAACAGACAAAATGAGTGACGTGTCGCGGTAAAAACACTATTCAAGAATCAATGACTATTTTAAATATCTAAAGTAGTATAATGTACCATTACACCGTACTAAATTTCGTGAAGATTGATCAATTTTTATGGAAGTTAAAACATATAAACTAAAAAAGAGACAAGGAAGTAGACAGACAAAAATTATATTAGTCCCAGATTTTGGTGATTTTGAAACGAAAATGTTAACTTTCCAAAAAAAAAAAAAAAAAGAAAATCTAAATAAATTATGAGCACATGTTCAAAAGTTATGCTTGTACAAACATTAACCCTCAAGCCGCGGGAAACGCTATTTTTTTGTTCCGGTGACTGCTTTTTTAGAATTCAGATTGCGTGATTCCCGTCATTGTTTAAAAGCGTATAATTCGGCTTATTCTTGAATTATTTAATCTGTAATTATATAAAGCGACTATATCTACTTCAAAAAGTGGTGGGAATCAAACAATTTTTATTTTAAAAAAGTAACCCACTGAAAAAATCGCTCGCGGCTGGAGGGTTAATTAATATATCTATATTGTAAAACAAAAACATGCCTTTGAATAACGCTGATGTATTATTAATAGTGAAAGCACCTGACTAATAAACCTCCCTTTTACTGCCATTATTGTTACTTCTAAATATCACACAATTTCAATTTTTTTTTATCGTCGAATAGGTTAAAAGAAAAGCTCTTTTAAATGTAATTCGTTTAAAAACCTTATCTGAATTTACTGGCTTTAGTGGACTTTAAAACAATTTTTAAACATGAATTTTTAAGAGTTTAATTCTCGCACCCGTAACTTTCATGGGCAGTGTGGTCTACTTTTTTTTTATTCAGATTGTTTGAATCCCGCCACTTTTTTAACCATATGGAAAAATGGTTATTGTTCTCGTCAGGATGGGTAAGCAAAAGCATATCTGAAGGTTTTTAATGGTTTAATCCGCATTTTTTTCGTTTTCTGATTGGTCTATACAGTAATCTGTATTTCCCTTTACTTTCAAAAGAGATGGATACCTGTTGTTGCCACTATGACAAAAAAAGTAATAAAAACTACAAAAAAAAAATAATAACTAAGAAACAAATTGAGATACAGCTTTCAAACAAATTGCATTTAAAAGTACATTTTTTCCTCTATACAACGGTGTAAAAAGTAATATTGTGGGATGTTTAGAAGTTTAAGAATGAAATTTTCTTTAAAATGAGTCGTCAGATTTCTTGGAAGTCTGACGATGGAAAAGCCTTTTCCCGAACAGCCAATGAAATGCTTGGATAATACATAAGTTTCACGTGGATAATACGTACGAGTCTCAGGCGATTTTTGTCGCTTGGAATTTTTAAGTGTAATAACACTATTAATGTTTAATTCATGGCGTACGTAATGTATGATCAACTCCGTGCGATTTTTTATCTCTTAAAATTTAGTCTTCGAAAAAATCATTTTCCAAATGGTAGTTGTAATTTGATAAATTGCTTTTTATTTTATTTAAATAGTGTAATTACTTTATACTCGTATTATTTTATCTGTCATTAAATAAGATGAATATTTCGAATTCAAAACAAGTGGTGACAATCCAACAATCTGATTTTTTTTTTTTTTTAAGTAGCCTATACTTATCAGGCGCGACGCCTATACTTATCAGGCGCGATAGGTTAAAAACCTATCTTCATTTCGAGTAGCAGAATTCCAAAATATTAATATTTTTGTGTTTATACAATATAAATACTTAGGCATTAGTTTCCGGCTAATATTCCATAACGGAATTAAAATGGCATCAGTCAATTAATAAAAAAAAAAAAGATATAAATAAAACAGAAATTTAACTTCCATGTTTTCAAACAACTGAAATAATCAGAATAAAAAATGCTGCTGTAAGTAGCAAAATTTTTGGCAATATTTTCGGCTAACTAACTCTTGGCATGCGGCTAACACGAAAACAGTGTTTTTAATAAATTTTAAATGGTATATTAGAATATATTATAGCTATTTTTCATATGAAAATGCTTCCTTGTGTTATCAGTGGATTAATAAAAATATATGTATATAAAAATCCTATTAGAATTTTCAATCAATAAAAATCCCGGAAAACCCGTGTTGGATCCGTAGTAGATATGGAATCGAAATGTGTGAACTCCGTACGTTGGAAGGGGGACCTAAATTGATTCCGATGATAAATGAGAAAGTATAAAACTATAGCCTTTAGGAATTTGGATTTTAGGTTGTAAGAGTTTTACCGTATTTTCTAAGGCATATAAGTTTATTTTTTATAATAATGAACTCTTTTTAAAAAATATATGTGTCAAGAAAAAATTGAGCCAATACCGTGAAACTCGGCTTTTGCATACCGTTTGTGTAAATGAACAAATGATTAAAATTTCAGAACAAAAAGCCTTTATCGACTAGTCAGCAAAATGAATTTCAATTTCTCTAGATTGTAAATCCCTGGCAGCTATACAAGCCGATGCCTTTCGGGACATAAATTCCATTAAGTTACCGATGTCCCTCTGCAGAAGATTCTGCTATAAGTATAGAAACTGATTAACTAGTTTTGAGGTACTCCGAGAAGGTTTCCCAACATATTGTAAACATGGCCTTTTGGTGCAAGATCTTATGACATGCAAACCATGAAAGGACATTATATCTTTGTAGACACTGTTGCGAGAGTCGTTCATTAAGTGATCGAGCATTGCCTTGCTGATAAATGGCACCTGGGTGACGACTGCATAGCTTAGGCCGTACCACTGGCTGCAAAACGTCGCCTACGTACCGTCGAGTCATCCGAGTACCTTGTAACATAACTGAAGGTAATCGGCTGTACCAGCAGATCGCTTCCCAGACCGTCATTCCAGGTGTTATTGCAGTCATGCGTTCAGTAAAAAATGCAAGATTGGACCGGCGACCACTTTTTCTCTACACATGTTTCATGTGGTGATCAGCACTGAGAGAAAAAAGGGATTCGTCGCTGAAGATCACATTTCTCCCAATAGACACCGTTTAGCTCGGCGGAGATCGACGCCAATCCAGACAAAGCTGCATGTGTGAAAGGGTTACTTGCAACTGCCTTAATAGACGTCGAGACTGGAGCACAGAGTAGGCAAATTGTCTATGGATAGTATTCCTTGATACCACTTGATCTATGTCAACTGGCAAATGACATCGAATAGATGATAGGGGCAATGTGGGTGTAGACGCGACTGCTCTCCTGATTGCTCGATCATCTCGTGCATTCTTAGCTCTGGACGTCCTGAGTGGCTGCGGCGGTTTACTATGCCTTCTTTGGTTCACTACTGTCAACACCGCGCAACTACAATATCGCTTTGACAAACATGAAGGCTGATAGGCCTTCTCTACCAACTCACTACTTTGAGGCCTATGATGCTATTGACCCCTTTTAAAGTTGGACAACTCTTTGTGAAGCCGTCGGGTACGTCTTACTTCTTTCAGCCACCATTCTTTCAAATCTCGTCTATCAACAATGATAGTCCAGTTATAATTAATTACCTGTGAATTCGAGTACCAGCTCTTTGTAATTGGACCTGCTGCGAAATTTAAATGCGCGTTGCGTAAGTCCCCATTGGTCATTGGCGCTGAAATGTTAATCATTTTCATAACTCAACAAACCATATTAGCATGCCAAGTTTCGTAGCTCTGGATAAATGTTTTCTGGGTGCATATATACAGGGTGTCCCAAAACGATCACATAAATTCTGCACAACTAGATTCGTCGTTCGGAGTACATAAAAACTGCCCAAAGAAGCGTTCCTGTACGATCCATCGTTTACGAGAAAAATACGAAAAACAAAGTATGACACGTCACTGCCGGTGCAAGAAAAAGAACACTTTATTGGACATATCAACAACAGTATTTGCATATCTTTCCAGACGATAATGTTTAAAACGCGCGCCGCGCATATTGGTCATACATGCGCGCGCCATTGAATGACGTTAAGCCGACGTTGAACTCGTATTTTTAAAGGCTGTGGTTAGAGAGCCGGCAGCCGGATCTTTATTATAGTTCCGGCAGCTACTACGCATGCGTAGTAGGACTGTCCGTTGCTCCAAAGAACGAATAACTATTTGAACGATTCTTATTACGGGCAGTTAGTGTTTCTGTGCGATAGACTGCCGGAACCCAATAAACCACACAGTAAATAAACAACATTGTTCTGGAAGCATCATTTTAGAAATATTAAAAGTTTTATCAATTCAAATTACTAGACATACAAAATTTCCGAATTCTTTGTACTTAGTGTTAAAACTAATATCTTAATTTTTAAATTATAATTGATTTATTAATTTGCATTTAGTTTTAAAAATCAATAAATCACTTTATTTACATTAATATGTTTTATAACTTATAATATTTATTTGGTTTTCCTTTCTTTTTTTTAGGAGGGGGTGGGGATAAAGTCCGAATCTACATTTTAACTTTTAAAGAAGTAATTATTGTTGTTTACTGCTTATTATAAAAATACTCAACTGTGAATACTGTAGTTTATTACAGTTTTGATAGTTAAGTTTAATAAAAAACATAGTAGTGGTTGTTAATTGCCTACAGATAACTAAATAAATATTTCTACATTTATTTTAATAAGACAATCCACAATATTACTGAATGTCACATAGTAAATAGCATAAAAATATCAGAATGATACTAAAAAAATGAAAGAATAAATGTAGCTGAGTTTGCAAATATCAAAATTATCAATTTATAATAATAACAAAATGTTTGTTTATCATTTTCAAATCTTGATGTCAAGGGGAATGAATAACCCATCCACCTCACTCTTCTTCTTCAAAAAAAAAAAAAAAAAAAAAAGAAAGAAAGAAAAAGAAAAAGAGGAGGGGGGGGGTAGGAAGAAATACAAAGTTTTTTTTATATATATACATTCATTCTATGTTTATTTTTTTAAATCTCCCTCATTTCATATTGAAATTCATGTCGTTCCAAAGAACTTCTATCACAATATGTTTATTTGGCGTGCATCTCAATTGGTGAAAGTTCAGTGATTTGATTTATGTTTAATAATTTTGATTTATGGGGATTAGTGAATATGTTAATGAGGCATGATGATTTTTGATGGTTCTTTTTTAAGAAATGGAAAGCATAATTTAAACTATGTATTCAGTATTTCTAAATAGTTTTCTCAAATCAGTACTTCTAAATAGTTTTCTCAAATTATACTAGTCATAATTTATTAATATAAAACTATTAAATGATAAAAGAATATATTTTAAACTCTTTAATTTATATTTTCTACTTTTCAGTATTTAAAATATTTCGTCATAGCACTTTTACAGCCAGTTGGCATACTTTGTCACATAATTAACTCCATTGTTTCTGTTATTTGCAAACAGTTGTAAAATAAAGAGTTTTTGTTGGTTTATCTCCTGCTGTCGGCTAAAGTGAAAATGCTTTAAAATTAATTTATAATTAAGTTCTAAAAATATTGAAATGTTGCATTTTCTTCTGACACACACCAGTGTATAAAATTTTTATACTCTAGCTTTAAAATGCTAGTATATCAAGAAGTTAGTGGAAAATTGATTATAAAATACTATTTTTACATGCAAAATACCCAAAGTAGAGTCCTGCGTCAGATCAGGTATATAACCTGATTTTCCTTGCACGTGACTCAATCCACCTAACCAACCTACAAATCAAGTTGGAACTGTTTTTTTTTTTTTTTTTTTTTTTTTTTTTTTTTTTTTTTTTTGAAAGTCAGATTGAGTTTGGATTATTACATGTCAATTTTTTTTTTTTGTTTTCAAAAGAAAGTTCTAAACATTTTTTTTCGGATTAAAAGCCATATATGAATATTAATGAGTATAAGGGTTCATTAAAAAAAATTAAATGGAATCTAGATGTTATTGTAGACAAGTTTTTTTATAATTGCAATTAACATATGGATTATTTTTCTTTCACTTGTGAGTGTGGATTAAAATGTGTTAGGTTAGAGTCAAACTTCTTTTGGTCAGATTGAAATAGAATTATCAAGTATAATAACACCTGTGCATGAGTCTAATGTATATTTGTATACAGTCGAACCTCATTAACATGAAATTGAAAGGACTGTGAATTTTTTCTGTGTTATCTGAGATTTTGTATTAAACGTAAAAACAGTAGCGCCATCTATGATAGACATAAAAATGAAATAAATTAACCTACAAATATCTCCCTTCTCTTAAAATCATAAATTAGTAAAAAATAAAAAAAAAATAATATAGAAATGAAAGAAATTGGTCATCATTTTAGACAATAATAAATTTATTTAATGTAAAATACTGAAAGTAAGCATCCCTTCAGTAGACAGGAAATTCTGAGGATTTTAAGGTAGGCTTATAATTGGAACTTTTGTGAAAAAGATGGGAAAATTCGAAGGCTAAGGGATATATTTAGAATTTATGAAATTTCACAGGATTTATACAATTTGCAAAATAAAATAAACATTTTTTTGTTTTTAAAATTTCCTTGGATAGAAGCTAAATAGTTTCCATCAATAAAAATAATAAATTAATGAAACAAATGTACATAAAATAATTTATTTAGATACAAAAGGAATATGAACAAAAATTATAATAAACTCAGTATAAATATCTTTTAAGTCGTAGTGCATAAAAATCAAGGAAAACGTTAATAGTAAGTATTGCATAGACAACATATGTCATTCTGATACAATAAATATGTAAAGAGATTACTTGCAAATAAATTGCATAATATATATTCATTTAGGAGATATGGAAAAAAAATTAATGAATTTCCTGAAAACAGAGGGATTGAAAGTGTTAAGAAATATAACTTGAAAGGTAGGGCTAAATAGTACTTTTTCAAAAAAGGAAAAATTCTCATATATGGGGGGGGGGGGGGGAATTACTTTTGGTACCTGCTAATAATTTTATTTTAAATTCTGTTATTAACTTTTGCAGGTTGCTTCTTTTTATGAATGTGTGGGCATCATATAATTTGTCCAAAGCTCGGGAAAAATCCTCTTAATTATAGGGGAACTTTGTACAGTTTTTACTGCTGTCGGTTTATTACGTCGAGCTGTTAAAAATTAAAGACCAGGTTGTCATTACTAAATGGCTTCTGAGTAAAATATATAGTGTTGACGCCTATATACCACAATTGGGAAAGCACTGGCAATTAAAGCCAAAGAAAAAACCTCCCTATAACTTCTTAATTTTTAAACATATCAAATCAGTTTAAAGTTATTATTACTTCTAGGAAAGGGGCCAAATATCTATGTATCACAGATTTTTGATAAAGTTTAAAATGGGCTCAAGGGGAGCAAAAAATAGGTTTTTAAGGAGAAAAAAATTCATAACTTTACCAATTCTTAAGATATCAAATTCACTTAAACTTATTCAAAATCTTCTAAATATTATCTACAACTTTTATATTAAAACACCAAATAAAATAAACTAAGACAGACTTGAGCACAGTTAAAAAATAAAATTTATAAAGACAATAAAAAACAATTAAAAATACAATATGTAAACTTTTCGCCAAGCGACACGCAAGGCATCATCAGTACAAAAAATATCCATTGCATTTCAAACGTCAGAACAAATCAAGAATAGTTACAGTTAGCTATTTTAAAAACAAACAATATTCGCTGGTACAGAACGAGCATCATTTAAAGCATGCGACCGCAATTTAGTGAACCAAGCCTCAAGGATTATTAATTAAGAAATATTATTCCTTGTAAAGATTGCAATAGTGTTTATATTAATGAAACTGGTAGATCATTGGAAATTCGCCTAAAAGAACATACTGGTGCTTTAAAAAAGAGTAATTTGAATTCAAAAATTGTCCAGCGTTCACTTCAAGCGAATCACATTCCGCTCATTGCGAACGCCAGTATTTTGAAATCTGGTTGCAACAACTACCATGGTTGATTGCTCCTTGAGGCTTGGTTCACTGAATTGCGGTCGCATGCTTTGAATGATGCTCGTTCTGTCCCTAGCGAATATTGTTTGTTTTTAAAATAGCTAACTGTAACTGTTCTTGATTTGTTTTGACGTTTGAAATGCAATGGCTATTTTTTGTACTGATGATGCCTTGCGTGTCGCTTGGCGAAACATTTACATATTGTATTTTTAATTGTTTTTTATTGTCTTTATAAATTTTATTTTTTAACTGTGCTCAATTCTGTCTTAGTTTATTTTATTTGGTGTTTTAATGGTTTTTAAATTCAGACGTTAAATGTATATGTACTGTAAACTTTTATATTGACAATTTTTTGAATAGGACCAACTCTTACTTCAAAAACA